>OY997268.1:503755074-504183786 GCA_963921465.1 Triticum timopheevii
CTTTATATCGTAGACTTGAATTGAATAAGTTGACACCTACTGAAATATCTTTGCAAATGGCTGATAAATCAACTGCTATACCTGTCGGTATTTGCGAGGATGTACCTATTATGGTTGCAAATGTCACTATCTTAACGGACTTTGTTATTCTTGATATTCCCAAGGACGATAGTATGTCGATTATCCTTGGTAGACCTTTTCTTAATACTGCAGGGGTTGTTATTGATTGCAACAAAGGCAATGTCACTTTTCATGTTAATGGTAATGAGCATACCGTACACTTTCCGAGGAAACAATCTCAAGTTCATAGCATCAATTCTATTGGAAAAGCTCCAACTATTATTATTGGAGGCTTTGAATTTCTTCTCCCTACTGTCAAGAAAAAGTATGATATTCTTATTGTTGGGGATTTTCATATCCCCGTTGAGGTAACTTAGTGTTATTCGAAATTTCTCTTGTTTCGTATTACTCGGCATGAGTTTGTTAACAAGACTTGATCAACCTTGTAAGTGGATTCATTTTGATGATCATGAGATGGATGAAACTAGAAGGCACAACCTTCTATACCCTTTTTTTACTTTCTGTTATTTAGAATAATTAAAGCAAAATAGTATTATCTGTCTATTTTCTGAATTATCCGTGCATTAAAAAAATATCCCAAAAATAAAAGTGCTCCAAATGCCCTGCAAATTTAGTATGATTTTTTTTGGAATATTTGAGGATTTTAGGCACTGAAAACACTACGGGAGGGGCAAGCACCAGGCCACGAGAGTGGAGGGCCTCCCCCTATAGGGCACGCCCCCTGTCTCGTGGGCCCCTGGTGGCCCCCCTCCACTTATGCTAGCACACACACACACACACTTCATATTCTACCCAAAAAATCCCCATCCAGCTCAAGCACGAGTTCTAGCTCGTTTTGCTACGATTTTCGATCTCCTTGCTCAAAGCTCCATTCACAAAACTGCTTTGGGAGATTGTTGCTTGGTATGTGACTCCTCCATTGGTCCAATTAGTTTTTGTTCTAGTGCTTTATTCATTGCAAATTTTTGCTACATAGGTGACCATGTTCTTGAGCTTGCATGTTAAATTTTTGAGGTCCCAAGCAATTCCAATGCATGATATAGGCTCTAGGCACTTGTAGAAGTAGTTGCTACCAATCTTGTTTAGTTTTATTCACTTTTATTTTGAAGTTACTAAAATTTCAGAAATTTTCAAAAAATGTTGAGGAAACGTTTGAGGGGCTCTTCTAGCCAAAGCTCTCAGGAAAAACAAGCCAAAGAAGGGCTCCGAGGCAAAAGTCTCTAGCATACACTTTCCTGTTTTATGCTACTTTGGCATATTTGCTAGTAGATGCTTGATTGGTCGTGGAAATAGTGGAAACTTGAGTGTTCCTGATATTATCATTCTTCAACATGCCTTGCTTGAAGACAATAGTTTTAGTATGGGTGCCGTTGTTGCTAAACGGCTAGCCCTGAATCATACAAAAGGCCCCATATTTGGAGGTATCTATGCTGCACGTCTTGCTAGACATTTTCAGATACCCATTAGGCACCATGAGAAAGAGGAGAAAAAATTGCCTCCTCACATTTTAGATTACAAGAGCATGGTAGCACACAAGTTTATTGTTGATAACAAAGACAAGATGCTCTTGTATAAACTTAGATTTAGTAAGAAACACTTTGAGATTATTATTTTTCCTTGGCCTCTACTGTTTGATTTGCTTGCAGAAAATTTTCTTGTCACACCGGAAGCGGTGAACAATCATCGAGCCCAAGCTTTTACTCCAGAACCTGAACCTGAGCCGAAACCTGAGCTGGACCCTTATCGTGCATCATCTGTCCAGTGGGATCCGGAGATGACCAGCCAGTGGTATCCTGATTACACCTCCCAGTACACCGGGGAGAGTAGCGACGGTCCTTGGTACTAGACCAACTTAGGCCAAAAGCCTAAGCTTGGGGGAGTACGTATTTCTCACCAACTTTACATTCATGTTCACACACTAGTCGTCGGTGCTCATACTCTTTTATTGTATTATCCATGCTAGTTTAAATTTCTTTTTCTAGTTTTCTTCTTGTGTGTTTGATAAACCTTTAGAAAAACAAAAAATTAGTTAGTTTAAAATTCTATGCTTGTAGTAGAAATTAAAATGAAAACCCAAAAAGATTTCTCGTTCTTCTTTTACTTGTTGGGAGCTTTCCTGTGTAATTAGTTTTATTTTCTTTTCTTTCTTTTGGGGGTCAAGAAGACCATATTGAAAATGCTTAGTGGCTCTCATTTGCTTGATTGTTTATTTAACTTAGAGCCCATATTACTTGTCTTCTCTCTTGAGTTGAATGCTTGCAGATTCCAGCTTAGTCCAATCCATGTGCACTCTTATTATTATACACATCGTTCGGTCGTGCGAGTGAAAGGCAATAATGACGATATATGATGGACTTATTGAGATGAGAAAAGTTGGTATGAACTTGACCTTTCTTGTTTTTGTAAATATGATGAGTTCATCGTTTCTAAGTTAGCTTATTATGAGGTAAACATATTTGCAATGAAGTTTAGAGATTATAGTTGCTTGTGCCATGCTTGATTAGCTATGAGTTATAATGGTTTACCTTGCGTGCCAACATGCTATTAGAATGATTATGATGTGGTATGATGGGATGGTATCCTCCTTTGAATGAATTGAGTGACTTGACTTGGCACATGTTCACGCATGTAGTTGAATCAAATCAACATAGCCTTCATGATATTTATGTTCATGGCGGATTATATCCTACTCATGCTTGTATTCGGTGTGAATTAATTTTAATGCATGTTTATGACTGTTGTTGCTCTCTCAGTTGGTTGCTTCCCAGTCTTTTGCTAGCCTTCACCTGGACTAAGCGGGAATACTGCTTGTGCAGCCAAATTCCTTAAACCCCAAAGTTGTTCCATATGAGCCCACTATACCTTCCTATATGCGGTATTTACCTGCCGTTCCAAGTAAATTTGTATGTGCCAAACTCCAAACCTTCAAATGAAACTCTGTTTTGTATGCTCGAGCAGCTCATGTTACAACTAGGGCTGCCTATATCTTCCATGCTAGGTGGGTTATTCTCAAGAGGAGTGGACTCCTCTCCTCATTCATGAGAAAGGGCCGGTAACCGGGATGCCCAGTCCCATGATCCAAAAGATCAAAGAAAATCAAAATAATTAAACAAAACTCCCCAAGGGCTGTTGTTAGTTGGAGGCACTCATTGTTTCGAGCAAGCCATGGATTTGATGCTTGTTGGTGGTTGGGGGAGTATAAACCTTTACCATTCTGTTTGGGAACTGCCTATAATGCATGTAGTATGGAAGATACAACCATCTCATAGTTATTGCATTGACAGCGAAAGTATGCCGCTCAAAATGTTATTCAGTCTCTATTTTAAAATCGAGCTCTGGCACCTCTACAAATCCCTGCTTCCCTCTGCGAAGGGCCTATCTATTTACTTTTATGTTGAGTCTTCACCCTTCTTATTAAAAAGCACCCGCTGGAGAGCACACTGTCATTTGCATTCATTACTATTGGTTTATATTGGGTATGACTTGACTGGATCTCTTTTACAATGAATTACAATGTTTAGTCAGTCCTTGGTCTTTAAAGGTTCTCTGCATTTATGTTTTGCGGTCTCAGAAAGGTCTAGCGAGATACCATTTTGTTATATCATGTTATGATTGTTTTGAGGAAGTGTTGTCATCCGAGTTTTATTATCATGGCTCGCTAGCTGATTATGCTATTGATATGAGTGATTGTGAGACCTAAGTGTTATTGTGAGTATGGTTAGTTCATAATATTTGCTGAAACTTGAATGCTGGCTTTTCATGTTACAACAACAAGAGCAAACAGAGTTTGTAAAATTTTTCTTTATCACTTTCAGTTTATCAACTGAATTGCTTAAGGACAAGAAAAGATTTAAGCTTGGGGGAGTTGATACGTCTCCAACGTATCTACTTTTCCAAACACTTTTGCACTTGTTTTGGACTCTAACTTGCGTGATTTGAATGAAACTAACCCGGACTGACGATGTTTTCAGCAGAACTGCCATGATGTTGTTTTATGTGTAGAAAAGAAAAGTTCTCGGAATGTCCTGAAAATCCACGGAGGCCCTTTTTGGAATTAATAAGAATTTCTGGGAGAAAGAAATACACCAGGGGGCCCACAGCCTGTCTACGAGACAGGGGGGCACCCCCCCTATAGGGCGCGCCCTCCTATCTCGTGGCCCCCTGGAGCTCCACCGACCTCAACTCCAACTCCATATATTCACGTTTGGGGAGAAAAAAATCAGAGAGAAAGTTTCATCATGTTTTACGACACGGAGCCGCCGCCAAGCCCTAATCTCTCTCGGGAGGGCTGATCTGGAGTCCGTTCGGGGCTCCGGAGAGGGGGATTCGTCGCCGTCGTCATCATCAACCATCCTCAATCACCAATTTCATGATGCTCACCGCCGTGTGTGAGTAATTCCATCGTAGGCTTGCGGACGGTGATGGGTTGGATGAGATTTACCATGTAATCAAGTTAGTTTTGTTAGGGTTTGATCCCTAGTATCCACTATGTTCTGAGATTGATGTTGCTATGACTTTGCTATGCTTAATGCTTGTCACTAGGGCCCGAGTGCCATGATTTCAGATCTGAACCTATTGTGTTTTCATGAATATATGTGTGTTCTTGATCCTATCTTCCAAGTCTATAGTCACCTATTATGTGTTATGATCCGACAACCCCGAAGTGACAATAATCGGGATACTTCTCGGTGATGACCATAGTTTGAGGAGTTCATGTATTCACTATGTGCTAATGCTTTGTTCTGGTTCTCTATTAAAAGGAGGCCTTAATATCCCTTAGTTTCCGTTAGGACCCCGCTGCCACGGGAGGGTAGGACAAAAGATGTCATGCAAGTTCTTTTCCATAAGCACGGATGACTATTTACGGAATACATGCCTACATTACATTGATGAACTGGAGCTAGTTCTATGTCACCCTATGTTATAGCTATTACATGAGGAATCGCATCCGGCATAATTATCCATCACTGATCCATTGCCTACGAGCTTTTCACATATTGTTCTTCGCTTATTTACTTTTCCGTTGCTACTGTTACAACTACTACAAAAACCCCAAAACTATTATCTTTACTTTTGCCACTGTTACCTTTATTATCGTACCACTTTTGCTACTAAATACTTTGCTGCGGATACTAAGTTATCCAGGTGTGGTTGAATTGACAACTCAACTGCTAATACTCAAAAATATTATTTGGCTCCCTTTGTGTCGAATCAATAAATTTGGGTTGTATACTTTACCCTCGAAAGCTATTGCGATCCCCTACACTTGTGGGTTATCACTAACACGCATGCCATCAGCGTGGTTATCATGGTGGAACGCGAGGAGGCTGGCAAGGAACATCCGGTTCAGTGGCCGGTTTACTATATCAGTGAGATACTTATTGAGTCCAAACAACGGTATCCACATTGGCAGAAGCTCATTTATGGGGTGTTCATGGCAAGCCGGAAACTTAAGCAGTATTTCCTGGGCCACCCTATCACTGTGGTTAGTTCTGCTCCTTTGGGAGATATCATTCAAAACAGAGAGGCCACAGGGCGAGTTGCCAAGTGGGCCATTGAACTTGGGCCTCATGGTTTAAAGTATGTGCCACGTACTGCTATCAAATCTCAAGCATTCATGAATTTCATCAACGATTGGACAAAGCTACAGATGCCTGAAGAAAAGCCGAATAACACATATTGGACTATTAATTTTGACGGGTGAGGGAGTCCTGGACTAGGGGGTGTCCGGACAGCCAGACTATCATCGTCCGCCGGACTCCAAGACTACAAAGATACAAGATTCAAGACTCCGTCCCGTGTCCGGATGGGACTTTCCTTGGCGTGGAAGGCAAGCTTGGCAATACGGATGTGTAGATCTCCTACCATTGTAACCGACTCTGTGTAACCCTAGCCTCCTCCGGTGTCTATATAAACCGGAGGGCTTTAGTCCGTAGGACACAACATACATTACAACAATCATACCATAGGCTAGCTTTAGGGTTTAGCCTCCTTGATCTCGTGGTAGATCTACTCTTGTACTACCCATATCATCAATATTAATCAAGCAGGACGTAGGGTTTTACCTCCATCAAGAGGGCCCGAACCTTGGTAAAACATTGTGTCCCTTGTCTCCTGTTACCATCCGCCTAGACGCACAGTTCGGGACCCCCTACCCGAGATCCGCCGGTTTTGACACCGACATTGGTGCTTTCATTGAGAGTTCCTCTGTGTCGTCACCGATAGGGTCGATGGCATCTTCAATCAACAACGCTATCCAGGGTGAGGCTTTCCTCCCCGAACAGATCTTCGTATTCGGCGGCTTCGCACTGCGGGCTAATTCACTTGGCCATCTGGAGCAGATCAAAAGCTGCACCCCTGGCCATCAGTTCAGATTCGGAAGCCTAAACTTCACGGCCGACATCCGCGGGGACTTGATCTTCGACGGGCTCGAGCCACAGCCAAGCGCGTCGCACTGTTATGATGGGCATGATCTAGCTCTGCCGCCGAACAGTGCCTTGGTGGCCGCACAAGAATCCGCTCCGGCCCTTAGTCCGGAGCCGATTGCACAGATCGAGGACCGGTGGATGGACACCGCCTCGGGGGCTGCAACTTCTATGGCGATGGAGCCGAAAACTAACCTTATCCCTCGCGAAGCTTGTGACTCCGAGGTGCCGGACTCCTTGCCGGACTCCGGACCTCCCACGCCCCTACCAATCGAATCTGATTGGGCGCCGGTTATGGAATTCACCGCCGCGGACATCTTCCAACACTCGCCCTTTGGCGACATCCTAAATTCGCTAAAGCATCTCTCGCTATCCGGAGAGTCCTGGCCGGATTATGGCCAGGATGGTTGGGATACGGACGACAAAGAAATTCAGAGCCCACCCACCACCCACTTTGTAGCCACTGTCGACGATCTAACCGGCATGCGAAACTATGACTCTGAAGACATCGACGGCATGGACGACGATGCCGGAGACGAACAAGAACCAGCGCCTACAAGGCACGTCAAGACCACCTCGTCATACGATGTATACATGGTGGATACCCCAAAAGGAAGTGACAACGAGGACCAACGGGGCGCCGCAGAAGATAATCCCGCCGACAAACAACCAAAACGGCGACGCAGACGCCGCCCTAAGTCCCGCCTCGACAACAACAACGCTCTTAATAACCCAGCAATACAGCAGGGCAAACCAGTGGACGACGAACACGCCGACAAGCAACCGTCTGAACAGGACGAGTCAGATAATCAGTCCAGGCCCGGCGAAAACAATAGTCCAGACGACCTCACGCCGGACACACCGCTGGAGAATAAAAACCTTCGGAAAAGACTCGTCGCCATCGCAAGAAGCTTGAAGAAGGAAAAACGGAAGCTCAAAACAGCGGAAAATACACACAGAATGAGGTGGAGCAAAGTGCTCAAAACCGCAGACAAATACGACAATGGCCATCAATCAAAGAGCTATCCGAAGCGCAAGCTGCTGCCAGAATTTGACGAGGAGGCCATAGAGCCCCCACAGTCAACAAAAAAAGTGGCCGCCTGGTCGGATAGACGGCCAGATGATAGGCCAAAATCTGAAAGCGGCACCGCACATAAGCAGACTAATGACCCTGGAAAGACAGATGGCCCAGGCAGGTCCATTTACGGGCCAAAAAAGAGGGCCCCAGGAAGCAATGCAACACGCCAAGTGTCCGAAGACATCGGTGCACCCAAATACAGGGGCGCCGCACACCCACTATGTTTAACCAACGAGGTGCTGGATCACGAATTCCCAGCAGGGTTTAAACCCATAAACATAGAGGCCTACGACGGAACAACAGACCCAGGAGTCTGGATGGAGGATTACATACTACACATACACATGGCTAGAGGAGATGATCTCCACGCCATAAAATACTTACCCCTCAAGCTCAAAGGGCCATCCCGTCATTGGCTCAAAAGCCTCCCAGAAAATACTGTTGGAAGTTGGGAAGAGCTCGAGGATGCGTTTAGAGCAAACTTTCAAGAAACTTATGTCCGCCCTCCGGATGCAGATGATCTAAGTCATATAACTCAACAGCCCGGAGAGTCAGCGCGCAAATTCTGGAACAGGTTCCTCACCAAAAAGAACCAAATAGTCGACTGTCTGGACGTCGAAGCCTTAGCAGCTTTTAAGCACAACATCCAAGACAAATGGCTCGCCAGACACCTCGGCCAAGAGAAGCCGAGGACAATGTCCGCGCTAACAAGCCTCATGACCCGCTTTTGTGCGGGAGAGGATAGCTGGCTAGCAAGATGCAGCACCAGCGACCCAAGTACATCCGAGATCAGAGATGGAAACGGAAAATCACGACGCAGAAAAGAGCAGCGCCGGAATAAAGAGAAAAGCCCAAAGAGCACGACAGTCAACGCCGGATTCAAAAGCTCGCGGCCAAACAACAAAACACCGCCTCTTAAGGATAACAGCGATGAGCCATCCAACTTAAACAAGATTTTGGGTCGGATATGTCAAATCCACAGTACCCCTGGAAGGCCTGCAAACCACACCCACCAAGATTGTTGGGTTTTCAAATAGTCCGGCCGACTAAACGCCGAACACAAGGGGCTCGACGCATCACGCGAAGATGATAAACCCCACCAGCAGAGCACCGGAAAACAAAAGAAATTCCCACAAGAGGTCAAAGCAGTAAATTCACTTCATGTGATAATACGGAAAAACAGTGCGGCACCCGTTAAAATGGGTCTCGCATGGTCCAACCCAGCGGAACATAGAGATTGGACATCAAAACCAATCACTTTCGATCATCTGGATTATTCCAGAAGCGTTCGAAATGCAGGATGGACTGCCCTGATATTGGATCCTATAATCGACGGACTGCAATTTACACAAGTCCTGATGGACGGAGGCAGTGACTTAAACCTGCTGTATCCAAACACAATCCACAAGTTGGGGATAGACCTTACTACAATTCGACACAGCCGCACTTCCTTTAAAGGAGTGATGCCCGGCCCTTACGCCAAGTGCACAGGCTCCTTACTACTAGAAGTTGTGTTCGGATCACCGAACAACTTTCGACGCGAAAAACTAATCTTTCATATCGTCCCATTTAAAAGTAGCTATCAAGCACTCTTGGGACGAGAAGCTTTTGTCCGCTTCAACGCCATACCACATTACGCGTCTCTTACACTTAAGATGCCCGATCCACGCGGCATCATTTCAGTGCGAGGGTCATTTAAAGACCCCGGACACGGTCAGACGAGTCCGGTATAAATAAGCTAGGGGCTCCCTAGCCGCACATCCCTTCACAAGGGGCTGCGCGCACAAGCAACTGCGAGCTCATACAGACTCCACTTTACTTATTTATATTTCTTCTTTCGTATATATTTTTTCGCACGAGTTCTTTTCAAACTAAGTTCCTCTCCTTTTACAGATGAACAACGTGCACACCCATCCAGGATAACGGCACAACGGAGACACAGGCGCAGACGTGCAGTAGGGACCCGTCGCGAGGATTCTTTTCAGATTAAGACCCTGCGTAAACCTTTTTTTACTGTCTCTTGTTGTTATAATCCCTTGGTTTCTCATTATAACCAAAGCGGAGCCTGACGTTTTGGCATCGGCCACGTCAGAGGACCATGCCCGTACCTGGACACTAGGGGCTTAGGGCATTGTTCTGCCCACTATTATAAAGACCGAACACCTTAGGGAGTGTTCGGCGTCTCAAGTTAGGCCTTATATGCATCAGCTCCGAATCATGTCTTTGCTCAAATGTTGGGTTTGCCCAGCTCCTGTGTTTTGCTGCCTTACTTTCCGTATCATCGGCTAACGCGGCACCAGGAGAACTACTGCGATTGTGCCCCAGTTTGGCTGGGCGAGCACCTCAGTAGAGAAAGCCGAAAACTGACTGTCATGATACAGCGAGAGACTGGTCAACCACTCGATCGACTACCGAAATGTTTAGAATTCCCCTCTTTGACGAAGGACCGCTTCCCGGTCAGGCACACACGCGCCCCAAATTCGGAGAAGCGCAGTGCCCCAAGGGGCTATATCGTAGCCCCACCCTCGAACTCCAATGGCTAAGTGAAAGTGATAAAGCATCATAGTCCGGATTGCCTCGTTTGCTATGCTACCACCTCCTTAACAGGACCGAGACATCGGATTAAGTGTGAAAACGCGCTATTTTTTGCGAACACCCCCGCACCTTGTGCGTGGGGGCTGAAGCCGAAGACTGCAATCTTTCAAGTTATACAAACGTATACATAAACGGCCGCATAGGAGATATTTTAATACTTGGAATGCACAAGTATAAAAAGCAGTTACAACATAATCATTGTTTTACAAGATAAAATGTTCATTTGAACGTGACATTTTTCGAGCACTACGACTCTATTACACGAGCGCCATGCATAACTTCCCCAAAATAGTGCTCGGCGGGTAACCGGCTTTCGTCCGAACCCTGGGCTGCAATAGCGGTGGCATCCATCTCTGTCCAATGTGTCTTCACACGGGCAAGGGCCATCCGCGCACCTTCTATGCAGGCCGACCGCTTCATCTCCTTGATATGCGGCACCGCTCGAAGAAATTGCTGCAATAAGCCGAAATAGCTCGTCGCCTTGGGCCTCTCTGGCCAGACATGAGCCACGATATCAGTCATGGCAAGTCCGACCAACCTGTTCAGCTCGGCCCATTCGGCCAACCGATCGGTCAGCGGAAGCGAATGATCCGGACTATGGAATTGAGATCAAAATAGCTCTTCCGTCTTGTGATCCTTCTGGCTCCGGAAGTGCACAACGGCATCAGCCGCACTTGCCGCTAAGTCCATATATGGATCCTCCGGACCCCACAGCTAACCAAGTTGGGCATACTTTGGATCCATAAATCGGCGACGCAGCAGAAAAGGCCTGCCAGCCACAATATCTCTGGCCTGGCGCAGCTCCTCCTTCATAGCCCGCATTGCAGAACGGGCATCCTTGGCCTCGGCGGTGGCCTTCCCCAGGTCTTCCCGCTCCGATAGGCGCTCCTTTTCAAGAGCCTCATTGCGGTCGGCAGCATCCTTCAATTTCACGGCCAATTCGGGCATCTTTTCCCTGCTTAGGCAGTGTGCAGCCTTTTCGGCTTTCAACTCCTCGGCCGCCCTCGAGGCAGCCGCATCACTCCTTCGGGCTTGCTCCCTAGCTTGAGCAAGCTCGGCCCGAAGGCTCTCCACAGCAGCAGCACCGTCTGTATCACAGCATATATATCGTCAGAAGCGGGCTTTGACTCCCTTAAATAAGTGACTGCGGAGAATTCATTTACCTTGCGACTCGTCAAGTCGCCGGTTGACAAGCGCGATGTCCGCATCCGCCACATCAAGTTGCCGCATTAACTCGACAACTCCACTAGTCCGGCTAGCCCCCGGACTATCCGCCACCTTCATAGGAATGGCGGCATTCATTACCTGCGATTTTGATCCTCGGCACGCTGTCGCTTTCGACAACCTACCGAGTCTCAGGGGCTACTATCTATACAGGGCGCACTTCTATGTGCCAAACTGTCAAAAAGGTGCGTCGTTCTTGCATACCTCAAATCCCGCCAGCAAACTCCTGACGGCACTATGCAATCCGCTTTCGGCGGACAAAATCCTTCCAATCACCATACTCATCAAAGCACGGTGATCTTCTGAGATGGATGCCCTCTCAAGCATATCCTTCAGCTCCCCCGGCCGGACACTAGTTGGCGCCGCACTCTCCGGCCCCACCGGACTCTGGGCTACTTACCTATGTATCCGGGCGATTGCAGCTTAGGCCTGCGTCCTCGGTCAATTCCGGACACGCCGCCTGCGGTCCAAAGAACAACTTGTACATCTCCACGGGCGTCATACCCATGAAGTGTTGGAGAATTCGTGGTCCCTCCGGATTGAACTCCCATAACCGGAGAGGACGACGTTTGCAGGGCAGAAGACTCCTGATTAGCATGACCTGCATCACCACAACCAGATTGATCTCCCTCGCTTGGAGGTCTCGAATCCGGCCCTGCAATAAAGGCACATCTTCGGACGGCCCCCAATTGAGCCCTTGGTTGACCCACGACATCAATCAGCGTGGAGGTCCCGGGCGGAATGGAGGCGGCGGCTTTTGCTTGCTACCCTTCGGAGCGGTGATATAGAACCACTCCTGCTGCCACAAGCCGAGCTCCTCTTGGAAGGAGCCCTCGGGCCACGGGGCATCGGCCCTCCTGTTTATGGCCGCCCCACCGCACTCCGCTTGACGCCCCCCGATCATCTTCGGCTCCACATTGAAGGTCTTCAGCCACAGGCCGAAGTGGGGGGTGACGCGGAGGAAGGCTTCGCAGACAATAATGAATGCGGAAATATGGAGGATGGACTCCGCAGCCAAGTCGTGGAAATCCAGCCCGTAGTAGAACATGAGCCCTCTCACGAAGGGGTCCGTCGAGAAGCCTAAACCCCGACGGAGGTGGGATACGAAGACGACGTACTCACCAGGCTCGGGAGTGGGTACGGCCTGCCCTTGGGCGGGCAACCTGTGCGAAATCTCGTAGGACAGGTACTTGGCCTCACGCAGCTTTAGCACGTCCTCCTCCGTGATGGAGGAGGGCATCCACCGGCCCTGAACGTCGAAGCCGGACATTGTTGAAGATCCGAAGCGCTCGAATCTGGGGCTCTGGGTGTTGGAACTTGGAGCAAGGAGAGGATTCGATGGAAGATTGAAGAAAAGAAACGAGCCTTGGTCCTCTTATAAAGGGGGAAAATACCAAGAGCCGTCTCTGTGACCGTTCGGGATACACCTTCGATAGAGGAGGCGTGGCGACGGGCACGGTTGGGTTACCCACGCTCGTATTGATGAGAATCCCGGAATAAGGGGAGCACGATCTCTGCTTCGACAAGACGTGCCAAGGAAACCGCTTCGCTAAACGTGCTGAGGTGGTATAATAAAAAATGATTCAAGTAAAGGCTTGGTAGCGGTGTGATGTCATGCCGCAAAATACATCAGTAGATTGGACTTATGTGCATTTTATTCTCTCTACGGTGGAATGTGGAATTTATTTTGCAGAGCCGGACACTATCCTAGTGTTCATGATCTTCTCTGGATTATTCAAAGGAGGAACCCGCCTTGCAATGCCGAACATAATGCGTGCCGGACTTATCTTCATTGAAGCCTGGTTCAGGGGCTACTGAGGGAGTCCTAGACTAGGGGGTGTCCGGACAGCCAGACTATCATCGTCCGCCGGACTCCAAGAGTACGAAGATACAAGATTGAAGACTCTGTCCCGTGTCCGGATGGGACTTTCCTTGGCGTGGAAGGCAAGCTTGGCAATACGGATATGTAGATCTCCTACCATTGTAACCGACTCTGTGTAACCCTAGCCTCCTCCGGTGTCTATATAAACCGGAGGGCTTTAGTCCGTAGGACACAACATACATTACAACAATCATACCATAGGCTAGCTTTAGGGTTTAGCCTCCTTGATCTCGTGGTAGATCTACTCTTGTACTACCCATATCATCAATATTAATCAAGCAGGACGTAGGGTTTTACCTCCATCAAGAGGGCCCGAACCTTGGTAAAACATTGTGTCCCTTGTCTCCTGTTACCATCCGCCTAGACGCACAGTTCGGGACTCCCTACCCGAGATCTGCCGGTTTTGACACCGACAACAGGTCCAGGCAATTGGAGGGCTCGGGGCTGGAGTTGTTTTAGCTTCCCCTCGAGGTGACAATTTTTTTTATGTGCTACGGCTGATGTTTCCCTGTACTAAAAATGCAGCTGTGTATGAGGCCTTACTCCATGGTCTTCGGGTGGCTAAGGAGATGAGCTTAAGCTGGGTAAGGTGTTTGGGCGACTCAGATTTGGTGGCTCAACAAGTATCAGGCAAGTGGGATTCCAAGGATCCTCTCATGGCGGCTTATCGCCGTGAAGTTGACGCCATTGCTAGACATTTCAAGGGTTACCAAGTGGAGCACATTGACCGCAGAAAGAATGAGGCGGCCGATGCCTTAAGCCAGCTAGGCTCTCAACGTAAGCCGGTGCCGCCTAATACTTTCTTGGATATTCTGCATAACCCTTCTATCAAGTTACCGACAGAGGAAGACTTGGCTATTCCTGACCCGGAAGCACAATTGGTGGCGGGTCTTCACGTCACCCCAGATTGGACGGTGCCATATTTGGCTTACATGACCCGGGGCGAGTTACCTGAGGCTGAAACCTTGGCCAGGCAGATAACCCAGCGATCTAAGTCAATGACAATTGTCAATGGTGAGTTGCATCATCGCAGTGTTACAGGGGCGTTTCAGCGTTGTGTCTCCCCTGAAGAAGGCCAGGAAATTCTACGTGAGATTCATGAAGGGGATTGTGGCCATCACGCCGGGTCAAAGTCCCTTGTGGCCAAGGCGTTCCATCATGGATTCTATTGGCTAATGGCTCATGCTGATGCAGAGGACTTGGTCAATAAATGTGACGGTTGTCAAAAGTTCTCAAGACGGGCTCACGTGCCGGCTCAAGAGTTGAGGATGATTCCAATTACTTGGCCGTTTTTAGTTTGGGGGCTTGACATGGTTGGGCCTTTCAAAAGGTCCAAAGATAAAAAGACCCACCTTCTGGTGGCGGTTGATAAATTTACAAAGTGGGCTGAGGCAGAGCCAGTTAGTAAGTGCGATGCAGCTACGACGGTTCAGTTCATGAAAAAGGTGATATTTCGCTCCGGCTTTCCACACAGCATTATAACTGACAATGGCACTAATTTGTCTAAAGGCGCCATGGAAGAATTTGTCAATGTGAGCATATTCGGCTTGATGTTTCATCAGTGGCTCACCCCCAATCCAATGGTCAAGCCGAGAGAGCCAATCAGGAGATCTTGAAGGCATCAAGCCCCGGCTCTTGGTCCCCTTGCAGCGGATGCCGGGTTGTTGGGTTGAGGAGTTATCCACTGTGTTATGGAGCATCAACACTACTCCCGACAGATCTACGGGTTATACGCCTTTTTTCATGGTCTACGGAGCTGAGGCGGTTCTCCCTAGTGACATCCGTCATGACTCGCCCCGCGTGGCGGCTTATGTTGAAGCGGACAATGAGGAGGCGCGTCAGGATTCCCTGGATCTTTTAGATGAAAAGCGTGACTTGGCAGCAGCTCGCTCGGTGATTTACCAACAGGACCTGCGCCGTTATTACAGCCGCCGGGTTAAGACCAGAACCTTTCAGGAAGGAGATTCGGTGCTCTGGCTCATCTAGGATCAAACTGACGCACAAAAGTTATCCCCACCTTGGGAAGGGCCTTTTGTCGTCAGCAAGAACCTGAACAACGGGTCATACTACCTTATCGATGTTCGAGAGCACAAAGACTCACGTAAGTCGGAGGAGGAGACCCGCCGGCCGTGGAATATCGCTCATCTTCGGCCTTACTACACTTATATTATGATAAATAATAAAGCAGGACCTCTGTCATTTTCCCCTCAAAGGTAAATGTGTCATTGTTATTATCATTGTCATCTCACATGATCACTTGGGGGCTGATCGTGTTCGATCCAGCTTAAACCCGCTTGATCCGGCTTACGATCGTATTCGAATCTCGCCATTAAAATTTATGATCACTAGGGCTTCCTATTCAAACAAAGGTCGTATTCGAACCAAAGAGAACATAGCTGTCGGTACCCTTTTGATTGGCACACTGCCGAGCTCACTAGGGGGCTTCTTCATCGTATTCGAATCATAGCTCAACCCCTTTTGGGAACCAACTTTGATCGTATTCGAATCAGCGTCGTTAAAAAATTCTCAAGGTCATTAGGTGGCTTCCTGTTCAAACATAGGTCATATTCGAACCAAAGAGAACATAGTCGGTACCCTCTTGATCGGCGCAATGCCAAAGCCATTGGGGGCTACATGATCGTATTCGAATCCTAGCGTAACCCCTCTGGAACGGTTTACTGATCGTATTCGAATCAGAAGCCTTGAATTTTTTATGTTCTATTTGGTTCAAGTTTTCTTTGGACGCACCCTTTATTTGACTTGAGACATTTTGAGGTTTACAAGTACAAGTGTGGTTAATTTTAACCCGGCTTGATATTGCTTTATAAGTTGCCAATATCGGAGCATCATTATACCTTTGGAAATATTGGTTTCCTAAAAATTGGGTCATCACCCTTACTGTCTGGGCCATATAAGCCGAAAGTGCGATTGCAGAAAGGTCACAGGTATAAGGTCATGGTTGTGTTTTCAACGCTATATGTGGCAACAGGCTTATCTGTGATTTCTTCTTTTGTTTTAAATATATCAAGCTATTATGACCCGCCTTGTGGTAAGCCGCCAAGGGGCCTTGTCATCTATTTCTGTGTGTAGGGCAGTTTGAAGACTTGATCAAGCATAAGGAAATAACATGACGAGTGTAAACCGGGTGAAGATAATATGGCGAATTAATACTATTAAGCACCAAAAACATGCACAATGGCATGGCAAAAGCAAAGTTATTTCTATTCTATTACATGACTCCCTGAGTCTAAATGATTCATATTGTTTTTCAGCACATCACAGGTGTGAGCCGCCACGGCAGGTTAGTCTTCATGTTGGCCTGAAGCGTCCGAGTTAGCCCTCTCCGCGTCTTCGCCCTGTTCCCTTTCCTGGAAGGTTAACGATGACCAATCAATGTTATTCAAAGCTTCAAATTTAGCTTCATCATCAACTAGATCAGCCGCGTCAACTTCATGGGCGAAGGTGTGCTTACAGAGTGGGGGTATCAGACTGGTAACTTCATAGTGAGGCATCGGAATTCTCCGGTTCTCCACGTCATAACCCGCCAGGTACTTGGTAAGATCCACTTTGTTCGCTATCAGGGTGGCCACGGGGCGTATCTCCTTTACACACATGGTAAAGTCTTTTTCTTCAAAAGGAGTGCCATCCTCCTTCAAGCTTGGATAGCCAGTGGCAATGTCGGCCGGGTATAACACTGGTAGCCAAGCCTTGCCCCGGCTTAAAGCATTTACCGCTCCGGCTCTTGCACCTGACCGCCTCAGTTCATTGAACTGTTGGGGTAGCACGGAAAGCTTCTTCAAGACCTCCACCAGGAGGGTAGGCACTTCATTTGACAAAGCCACCGTGGCTAATGCACGTTGAGACCTGGTGTACAATTGCTCCACCAGTGTGTAAACTGCCTTCATCTTGATCAGCATATCTTGGTTCAGATTTGAGCTTTGGGGGCCTGCATAAACATGATCAGGTGAGTCAATTCCAATTATATGATCAACTGAAATGTTCAAATATTTAAACACTTGCAGGGCGACTTACCAAAGATCGCCGAGACCATCTGAGAGACATGGCGCTTTAAGCTGGTTAATTAACCAGTTGCTTCTTCTAGAGCCGTTTCTGCCTTCTTAGCTCGGTTAATCGATGCAGTTTTTTCATTAGCCCAAGCCTTCTTTTCAGTTTCAAATTCTTTCTTCAGTTTTTCTTGTTCAGAAGTGCTGAATTTGAACTTGGTGTCGGCCTTTTGGATTTCCATCTCTTGGGCCTCAAGGTGGCTCTTCAGATCAGTCACCTCTGATTCAAGTTGACTCGTGGCAGCCTATACAAATGCAGTGTCAAAATCAAGCCAATTTTTATGCAATATTAAAGTCCCAAGCCTTTTGCCAGTAACAACGCTTGGAACTTGGGGGCTAATGCATATTGCTGTTCAAAGCTCTGTAAGTATTTTTCGTTTATATAACCATTTTAAGGACCGTCTCAACCATGATGGTTAAGCCGCCCCTTGGGGACTATAGAGTAAGCTGGACTTCTTGCATGTTTTATCCATCTATGCTACTAATGTCACTACATTTGTTTCTAAGTCTACAACATAAACATCATAAGCCATAGACTTGGGTGCTGGCATAATAAAGATTAATGAATAACAGAGAAAGGGTTATACCTCAAATTTTTGGTCCATCTGTTTCACCATGTCAATCTCGAGGTTCCGACTGCTGTGCACTTGGCTAATGTAGGAAGAATATATGTCTCCAATACTCATGTGAATATAGTTTGCAACCTCAAGCTTGACCCAATGGTGTTCCAGAAGTTCCTCCTTGGCAGAACACTTGGCCAGCACAGTTGGCCTTCTCGGCTCAACAAAGCCGGTTCTGGTGATCTCAACATCAGTGTTTTGTGGATCATCTGTCCTGACCGGGCTAGGGGCTTCTGGATTTTCAGAGTCATCAGTGGCTCGTTCAGCAGGCTGGTCAGCAGTGGGAGTTGGTATATCTTGAGCTGGTTCAGGTGGCGGCTCATGAGTTGACGAGTCCGGTACAACTGTTTCAAGAACCGGCTCGGTCACGATCGTGTCTTCAGCCGGCTTGCTCTTCCTAACCCGTTTGCTGGGCTTTGCTTGTCCATTGTGTGAAAACAAAAGGTTAGTACAGATGCAAGGGATTAAAGTAAACACAAGATAAGCAGATTATTATTACCCTGGCGCAGTCTTAAAAGCCGGCAGGTTGGACTGCATTGAGTCTCCGGAGGAAGGGGAAGTTTCCTGGTAATTCGAGTCACAAGAGTTGAGCGGTCGACGAGTGAGACCAGCCAAGGGATAAAAGATATTTAAAACAGAAGTGACCTCATTCCGGTGCTTCCTTGGGGTGTTCGGCAAGCCGGAGGAGAGCTCCGCATCCTTGCTGGTCCGGGTCTGTCTCTGGCTCTCATGAATCTGTCGGTTCAAAAGAAATTGAGGATCGTGATGAGCTAAAGGATGGGAAAACCTTACTTTCCAGGTTACTCTGCGGATTTTCCATCTTGGCAAAGGCTCGGAGTCAGAGGAAATGATAGTTACCTCGTCAGCCTTGCTATGGCTTGCTCATGTGTTCTCCTGCTGATAATCAGTATCAATAAGATGGTTAAAAAAGGAGCCAAGGGAGTCAAGGGCTACCTCCGACTCAGAAGAGTCTACTAGCCAAAGTAGGTCAGAGGCGGTGGCTTTCTTGCCCTTCTTCTTGGCAGCCTCTTTCCTGGCGGCTTTCTTCTCCTTCCTGGCTTTCTTGGCAGCCTCATGGTCATATTTGACCTTCCAGAATTTATCACCCGCCTATAAGAGTTAGCAGAGGAATAAATATGGGTGAAAACATGGAAAAATCAAAGTAATTTATTCATATGGGCGGCTTACCTTTGGAGCCGGGTTAGCTTTGCAGAAAAGGGCTAAGCCCACTTTACCACAAACTGCCAGGCTCTCGTTCAAAACAGACTTTGTCATATCGTCAATGACGTCTTCAGGCAAATCATCAGGGTTGTGCCGCAGAGAGTTATCCTTTGCGCCCTATAATCGCACATCAAGCCGAGGCGGCGGCTCAATGGAATAACCCGCCAGGCAAGCCAAACCCGGACCAAGTCAATACCCGTTAAACCGTTCCCCAGAAGAGCTTTGATCTTGGCTAAAGTGGGGGCGAGTGATTTGCGTTCGGCGGCTGTAATCTTGTCAGGCAGATGGTGGTTGGGCCCAAGATGAAGAGCACGGAAGCCAGGCAGAGGGTTTTCACTAGCCGGAGAGGTGTCTTGGCAGTAAAACCACGTTTGATTCCAGTCTTTGGGGTGGCTCGGCGGGTTGGCGTAAGGAAAGATTACGTCCCTATGACGCTGAATCGAGACACCACCAAGCTCTAAGCTGTGACCGCTGGCGCACTCATTCTGGTGGTTTAAATAGAATAGCTCTCTGAAGAGCAGCAGGTTGTGTTCTTCTTCGAGGTATACTTCACTGAATACTTGGAAGTTGCAGATATTAGACACGAAATTGGGTCCGATGTATTGTGGGTGAATATCAAAGAAATGCAACACGTCTCTGAAGAATTTTGAGCCAGGAGGAGTGAAACCCCGGTTCATGTGATCCGTGAAAACAACAACTTCTCCTTCTTTGGGATGAGGAAATTCCTCCTCTGGGTTAGGAGCACGATAAGTCATGACTTCTTTCTTCGGCAGATAGCCGGTCTTCACAAAGTCGTCAAGAGTACTGTTTGTGACAATGGATTTAACCCAGTTGTAGGAAGTGGGTGCCTTTGGTGCCATGATGTTGAAAGCCTAAGACAGAGTAAAAAGTACCGGTTCAAATTTAAGCCGGGCAGGAAAAAAAATATTACAGTGCATATTCAAGATGGCGGCTTACGAAGGGGCCTAATGGTATAAGGATAATTATGTCAAGGTTTTTTAAGCCACCATAGGCTCTATAAGCCGTTAGGGCTATTCAAACCGCCGTGGGTGGTCACAATTATCAATTGAGCATTGCCTCCTTAAAGCTGGTGATCAGAGTCACCATGGCTAGATGAATCTTACAAGTGCAGATTTTTGTCTAAGTGTTGCATAAATAGGTGTCACAAACTGTAGCCATTATTTTGGATCAAATAGATGTTCAGAAAAGAAAATTTCTAGACCGAAAAACATGGCGCAGAGGAGTTCATGCGTTCTAGTGGGGATTCTTTACAAAGAAAGAAGATCTGATAGTACTTAAAATGGATGCGGAACACTTATCGCATGAGATCTATGGTATTGTTGGATCAAAAGAAGCCGTACCGGAAGGAACACGAAGAACTAAGATGAACTTCGCGTATTACAGAAGAACACGCTAACCATAGCACGGATCTATGGTGCAGAAAGGGGAAAACTTACTGCGATAGATCTGCTGTGGAGGGGTGCCGCCATTTTCTGGTCAAGTTCAGGTTGATGCAGCGGCAAAGGTCGACGGAGACGAGATGCACTACGGCGGCGGTGGCGGGGCTCCAGTGACAGATGGGGGTGATAGGAAGTAGAAGCGGAAAGGGAAGAATGAGAAAGACCTAGTCGGGTCTATTTATAAGGAAGGGCCATTAAAACAGCATGAAAAACGAGGAGGCCGAAAATATAAGTTATCCAACTACAAGGATGCCTCGGTTTTTGGGATGGTCATCAAGACAAAGATCCATTGGGATACATTGAATAAAACGTGCTTTTATAACAGGTAACGTCATGGCGGGTTACCACAAATCTAGAGGATGACGTCATGGCGGGTTACAAAATTTTTATAAGGGCAGAAGGTTTTTTCATAAGTGTCGAAGATTGACATGAACCAGTTCAAATCAATCTAGGTCCTAATGTTGGGGATATAACTATTGGTATGACCCGCCCAGGAGGGGCCGGGTTATACTTACAAATATTCTTGAAGCCCAAGACCCACGATAGAGATGGCAGTTCAGTTAAGGGCCCAAAGCCCAGAGGCGACTTAAGGCCCGTAGTGATAAACCGCCATATGTGCGTGACTTGTATTGTAAGGCAAGAATAGTTAAGATACCGTGCCGGACAATGTTTATGAACCGGCCGGGACTCTGTAAACCGCTGGGCATCGACCTCTCTATATAAAGGGACGACCCAACAGAGGTTCAGGACAAGTAACATCAACTCGAGAGCTAGGTCAAGCGATTCGCTCCCTGGTTCTCGAGACATAAGCAATCCCACTCAAAATTGGATCGTAGGCTTTAACCTTCACCGAAAGGGGCCGAACCAGTATAAACCTCGTGTCCTTTGTCTCGATTAACCCCTTCAAGCATCCTAGTTGCGATGGCTCCATGACTAAGTCCTTTCACTAGAACATCTGATGTGACAATTTCACGACAGGTCCCAAAGTGATTTCCACGATTGATGAACCCCGGGGTGCGTTTACGTGTTGGTCATCAACACTCACAATTTGGGCCAATTTTCTGGTCTGTTTCGTGCACTATTACTCACCGTTTTGGGGTCCCACAGCGATTTCCATGATTGACGATCCCTAGGGTGCCTTTATGTGTCTGTCGTCACCACTCATAGTTTTGGCCAATTCCGAACCCCTTCGTGGACTATTACTCACCATTTTGGGGTCCCAAAGCGATTTTTGTAGTTGTTAAACCCCAAAGTGCGCTTACGTGTCGGTCATCAACACTCAGTTTTGGCCAATTCTGGCCCGTTTCGTGACCCCCGGGGTGATTTCCACGATTGACGAACCCCGGGGTGTGTTTACGTGTCGGTCATCAACACTCACGATTTTTGTCGATTCTCACCCATTTCGTGGACTATTACTCACTGTTTTCGGGTCCTGGAGTGATTTCCACGATTGATGAACCCTAGGGTGCGTTTACATGTCTGTCGTCAACACTCATAGTTTTGGCCAATTCAGACCCGCTCCGTGGATCTTTACTCACCGTTTTGGGGTCCCGAAGCGATTTCCATAGTTGTTGAACCCCAAGGTGTGCTTACGTGTCGGTCATCAACACTCTCAGTTTTGGCCGATTATGGCCCATTTCGTGGACTATTACTCACTGTTTTGGGGTCCCGGAGTGATTTCCACGATTGATGAACCCGGGGGTGCGTTTACGTGTTGGTCATCAACACTCACGGTTTTTGTCGATTCTGACCCGTTTCATGGACTATTACACACCGTTTTGGGGTCCCAAAGCGATTTCCATGGCTATCGAACCCCAAGGCGTGCTTACGTGTTGGTCGTCAAGACTCGCAGTTTGGGCCGATTCTTGCCTGTTTCTTGGACTACTACTCAGTTTTGTGTACCCGAAGTGATTTCCGCGATTGACGAACCCCGGGGTACATTTACGTGTCAGTCATCAACACTCACAACTTGGGCCAATTCTCGTCTGTTTCGTGGACTATTACGCACCATTTTGGAGTCCCGTTGACGATCCCTAGGGTGCGTTCACGTGTCCATCGTCAACACTCACAGTTTTGGCCAATTCTGACCCGCTTCGTGGACTTATTACTCACTGTTTAGGGGTCCCGAAGCAATTTCCATAGTTGTTGAACACCAAGGTGGGCTTACATGTTGGTCATCAACACTCTCAGTTTTGGCCGATTCTGGCCCGTTTAGTGGACTATTTCTCACTGTTTTGGGGTCCCAGAGTGATTTTCACGATTGACGAACCCCGGGATGCGTTTACGTGTCGGTCATCAACACTCACGGGTTTTGTCGACTCTGACCCGTTCCGTGGACTATTACTCACCTTTTTGGGGTCCCAAGGCGATTCCCATGGTTGGCGAACCGCAAGGTGTGCTTACGTGTTGGTCGTCAAGACTCGTAGTTTGGGCCGATTCTGGCCCCTTTCTTGGACTATTACTCAGGTTTGTGGTCCAGAAGTGATTTCCACGATTGACGAACTCTGGGGTATGTTTACGTGTGGGTCATCAACACTCACAATTTGGGCCAATTCTGGTCTGTTTCGTGGACTATTACGCACCATTTTGGAGTCCCAGAGCGATTTCCACGATTGACGATCCCTAGGGTGCGTTTACGTGTCCGTCGTCAACACTCACAGTTTTGGCCAATTCTGACCCGCTTTGTGGACTTATTACGCACTGTTTTGGGGTCCTGAAGCGATTTCCATAGTTGTTGAACACCAAGGTGGGCTTACATGTTGGTCATCAACACTCTCAGTTTTGGCCGATTCTGGCCCGTTTAGTGGACTATTACTCATTGTTTTGGGGTCCCGGAGTGATTTCCACGATTGACGAACCTCGGGGTGCGTTTACGTGTCGGTCATCAACACTCACGGTTTTTGTCGATTCCGACCCGTTTTGTGGACTATTACTCACCTTTTTGGGGTCCCAAAGCGATTTCCATGGTTATCGAATCGCAAGGTGTGCTTACGTATTGGTCGTCAAGACTCGCAGTTTGGGCCTATTCTGGCCCCATTTCTTGGACTATTACTCAGTTTTGTGGTCCTGAAGTGATTTCCACGATTGACGAACCTGGGGTGCGTTTACGTGTCGGTCATCAACACTCACAATTTGGGCCAATTCTGGTATGTTTTGTGGACTATTACTCATCGTTTTGGGGTCCTCGAGCGATTTCCACGATTGACGATCCCTAGGGCGCGTTTATGTGTCCGTCGTCAACACTCACAGTTTTGGCAAATTCTGACCCGCTTTGTGGACAATTACTCACCGTTTTGGGGTCCCGAAAGGATTTCCATAGTTGTTGAACCCCAAGGTGCGCTTACGTGTCGGTCATCAACACTCTCAGTTTTGGCCGATTCTGGCCCGCTTCATGGACAAGTACTCACTGTTTTGGGGTCCCGGAGTGATTTCCACGATTGACGAACCTCAGGGTGCGTTTACATGTCGGTCATCAACACTCGCGGTTTTTTTCGATTCTAACCCGTTTCATGGACTATTACTCACCGTTTTGGGGTCCCAAAGCGATTTCCATGGTTATCGAACCCCAAGGTGTGCTTACGTGTTGGTCACCAGGACTCGCAGTTTGGGCCGATTCTCGCCCGTTTCTTGGACTATTACTCAGTCCTATGGTCCAGAAATGATTTCCACGATTGACGAACCCCGGGGTGCGCTTACATGTCGGTCATCAACACTCACAATTTGGGCCAATTCTGGTCTGTTTCATGGACTATTACTCACCGTTTTGGGGTCCTAGAGCGATTTCCACGATTGACGATCCCTAGGGTGCGTTTACGTGTCCGTCGTCAACACTCATGGTTTTGGCTAATTCGGACCCGCTTCGTGGACTATTACTCACTGTGGGGTCCCGATTTCCGTAGTTGTTAAACCCCAAAATGCGCTTACGTGTCGGTCATCAACACTCTCAGGTTTGGCCAATTCTGGACCTTTTCGTGGACTATTACTCATTGTTTTGGGGTCCCAGAGTGATTTCCACGATTGACGAACCCCGGGGTGCGTTTACGTGTTGGTCATCAACACTCACGTTTTTTCTCGATTCTGGCCCGTTTCGTGGACTATTACTCACTGTTTTGGGGTCCCGGAGTGATTTCCACGATTGACGAACCCTAGGGTGTGTTTACGTGTCCGTCATCAACACTCATAGTTTTGGCCAATCTGACCCACTTCGTGCACTATTACTCACCGTTTTGGGGTCCCGAATCAATTTCCATAGTTGTTGAACCCCAAGGAGCGCTTACGTGTCGGTCATCAACACTCTCAGTTTTGGCCGATTCTGGCCCGTTTCATGGATTATTACGGAGTGATTTCCATGATTAACGAACCCCGGGGTGCGTTTACGTGTCGGTCATCAACACTCCTGGTTTTTGTCGATACTGACCCGTTTCATGGACTATTACTCACCGTTTTGGGGGTCCCAAAGCAATTTCCATGGTTGTCAAACCCCAAGGTCTGCTTACGTGTTGGTCGTCAAGACTCGCAGTTTGGGCCGATTCTGGCCTGTTTCTTGGACTATTACTCAATTTTGTGGTCCCGAAGTGATTTCCACGATTGACGAACCCCGGGTGCGTTTACGTGTCGGTCATCAACACTCACAATTTGGTCCAATTATGGTCCGTTTCATGGACTATTACTCATTGTTTTGGGGTCGTAGAGCGATTTTCACGATTGACGATCCCTAGGGTGCGTTTACGTGTCCGTCGTCAACACTCAAAGTTTTGGCCAATCCTGACCTGCTTCATGGACAATTAATCACCATTTTGTGGTCCTGAAGCGATTTCCATAGTTGTTGAACCCCAAGGTGCGCTTACATGTCGGTCATCAACACTCTCAGTTTTGGCCGATTCTGGCCCGTTTCGTGGACTATTACTCACTATTTTGGGGTCCCTGAGTGATTTCCACAATTGACAAACCCCGAGGTGCATTAACGTGTCGGTCATCAACACTCACAATTTGGGCTAATTCTAGTCTGTTTCGTAGACTATTACTCACCATTGTGGGGTCCCAGAGCGATTTCCACGATTGACTATCCCTACGGTGCGTTTACGTGTCCATCGTCAACACTCACAGTTTTATCCAATTCTGACCCACTTCATGGACAATTACTCACCGTTTTGGGGTCCCGAAGCAATTTCCATATTTGTTGAACCCCAAGGTGCGCTTACGTGTCGGTTATCAACACTCTCAGGTTTGGCCAATTCTGGCCCGTTTCATGGACTATTACTCACTGTTTTGGGGTCTGGAGTGATTTCCACGATTGACGAACCCCGGGGTGCGTTTGAGGGAGTCCAGGATTATGGGGTATCTGGATAGCCGGACTATATACACCGTCCAGACTATTGGAGCGTGAAGATACAAGACTAAAACTCCGTCCCGTGTCCGGATGGGACTCTCCTTTGCGTGGAAGACAAGCTTGGCAATCCTGATATTGTATTTCCTTCCTTGTAACCGACTCCGTGTAAACCCTAGCCCTCTCCGGTGTCCATATAAACCGGAGAGGTTGGTCCTTAGAAGGCCAATCACAATTACAATCATAATCATCGTAGGCTAGCTTCTAGGGTTTAGCCTCTACGATCTCGTGTTATATCTACTATTGTACTACTCATATCGTCAATATTAATCAAGCAGGAAGTAGGGTTTTACCTCCATCGAGAGGGCCCAAACCTGGGTAAACATTGTGTCCCTTGCTTCCTGTTACCATCAGCCTAAGACGCACAGACCGGGACCCCCTAACCGAGATCCGCCGGTTTTGACACCGACATTGGTGCTTTCATTGAGAGTTCCTCTGTGTCGTCGCTGCAAGGCTTGATGGAGCCTTCAGTCGTCCACAACACGGTCCAGGGTGAGACTTTTCTCCCTGGACAGATCTTTGTGTTCGGCGGCTTCGCACTGCGGGCCAATTCGCTTGGCCATGTGGAGCAGATCGACAGCTACGCCCCTGGCCACCAGGTCAAGTTCGGAAACCTGAACTACACGACCGATATCCGCGGAGACTTGATCTGCGATGGAGTCGGGCCTGTGCGAGGAGCGCCGGATAGTCACGATGATCACGGCTTAGACCTGCTGTCGAACAATGCCCAGGATATTACCCCTGCAAAAGTCCCGGACCTAAATCCGGGGCAGATTGCATGGCCCAAGGACAGGTGGATGGACCCCGCCCCGTAGGCCGCACACTCATCGGCGGTAGAGCCGAACACAGGCCTCACTTCTAAGGAGGCCTGTGACTCCGGACCGTCGGACTCATATCTGGTTGTAGGTTCCAGTCTGTGCGCTCCCGAGCCCGTCGAGCATGGTTGGGCTCCGGTAATGGAGTTTGCCGCTGCGGATATCTTTCATTACTCGCCCTTTGACGACATGCTGAACTCATTAAAGTCTCTCTCTTTGTCAGGAGGCTCTTGGCCGAACTATGTCCGGCTTGAGTGGGAAGCAGGCGACGAAGGAATTCGTTGCCTACCCACCACCCACTTCATTGCCACAGTCGATGATTTAACAGTTGTGCTTGACTTCGACTCTGAAGACATCGACAATATGGACGATGATGCAGGAGAAGAACAGGAACCACCGCTCACGGGGCGGTGGACAGCCACCTCCTCATACGACATATATATGGTGGACACTCCGAAGGAAACCAATGGCGATGAGGCAACGGAGGATAACCCTTCAGGGAGAAAAACAAAGCATGGGCGGCGTCGATGCTGCTCCAAGCCCCGCCACAGCAATACCGGCCCAGGAGATGAAAACAATCTAGATGGTGCCAAAGAGGAATACAACCCTGACCAGCCTGCCTTTGAGCAGGCCGAGCAGGAAGATGAGCAGGTCAACCCAGACGAACAGGCGATGGACGGATATCTGGAGGAGGACAACTACATGCCCCCCTCCGAAGACGAGATTAGCCTCGGCGAAGACTAGTTTGGCGTACCTGAGGATCCTGTGGAGCAGGAGCGCTTCAAGCGTCGGCTTATGGCCACTGCGAGGAGCCTGAAAAAAAAGCAGCAGCAACTCCAGGCTGATCAAGACCTGCTCACAGATAGATGGACTGAAGTCCTAGCAGCCGAGGAATACGGACTCGAGCGCCACACGGCTGACCGGCCACCCCGTGGCCAGGATAAAACGGCATATCAGCCCGAATACCAGCCCGCACCCCCACGCCAATGCACTACGGTCCGGGGCAATAGGCAGGACCTACAAGATATACTGGAAGACAAAGAAGGACAGCCAAGATCGATCTACGGATCGCGGGGGTGCGCCCTAGCACGCGATGATGACCGTCGCGATGGATACACCATAAACAAGTCTGACCGGGTCGAACACAGCCACCCAGACCAATTCGAACTGTGTAGCCACATAGCCCGGCACAGAGGCGCCGCACACCCCCTCTGCTTCACTGATGAAGTGATGGATCATGAATTCCCAGAAGGGTTCAAACCCGTAAACATCGAATCATACGATGGCACAATAGACCCTATTGTATGGATCGAAGATTTCCTTCTCCACATTCACATGGCCCGCGGAGACGATCTACGCGCCATCAAGTATCTTCCCCTTAAGCTCAAAGGACCCGCCCGGCACTGGCTAAACAGCCTGCCAGCAAATTCCATTGGCGGTTGGGAAAACCTGGAAGACGCATTCCTCGACAACTTCCAGGGCACATATGTGCGACCACCGGACGCCGATGACTTGAGCCACATTACTCAACAGCTCGGAGAGTCGGCCAGGAAATTCTGGACTCGGTTCCTAACTAAAAACAACCAAATAGTCGACTGTCTGGACGCTGAAGCCCTGGCGGCTTTTAAGCATAATATCCGTGACGAGTGGCTCGCCCGACACCTCGGCCAGGAAAAACCCAAGGCCATGGCAGCCCTCATGACACTAATGACCCGCTTTTGCGCGGGCGAGGACAGCTGGTTGGCTCGTAGCAGCACTACACATTCTAGCACTTCGGACATCCGTGACAATAACGGCAAGCCACGGTGCAACAGACACAAGCGACAGAACAACGGCGACAACACCGAAGACACGGCAGTCAATGCCAGATTCAGCGGATCCTAATCCGGTCAGCGGAAGAAGCCGTTCAAAAGAAACAATCAGGGACCTTCCAGTCTGGACCGCATACTGGAACGCTCGTGCCAAATTCATGGCACCCCAGCCAAGCCAGCCAAACACAATGTCGGTGTCAAAACCGGCGGATCTCGGGTAGAGGGTCCCGAACTGTGCGTCTAGGCGGATGGTAACAGGAGACAAGGGACACGATGTTTTTACCCAGGTTCGGGCCCTCTCGATGGAGGTAAAACCCTACTCCTTCTTGATTGATATTGATGATATGGGTAGTACAAGAGTGGATCTACCACGAGATCAAGGAGGCTAAACCCTAGAAGCTAGCCTATGGTATGATTGTTGTAATGGTTGTGTTGTCCTATGGACTAAAACCCTCCGGTTTATATAGACACCGGAGAGGGCTACGGATACACAGAGTCGGTTACAATGGTAGGAGATCTACATATCCGTATCGCCAAGCTTGCCTTCCACGCCACGGAAAGTCCCATCCGGACACGGGACGAAGTCTTCAATCTTGTATCTTCATAGTCTTGGAGTCCGGCTGATGATGATAGTCCGGCTATCCGGACACCCCCTAGTCCAGGACTCCCTCACACACCAACAGAGAATGCTGGGTGTTCAAACATGCCGGCAAAATAAACACCAAAAACAAGGACAAGGGGCTGCACAGCGACGATGACGAGGAGCCCCAGCGTCCGAACACGGGGGGACAGAAGAAATTTCCCCCGAGGTGAAAACGGTCAACATGATCTACGCCACTCACATTCCCAAGCGGGAACGGAAGTGAGCACTACAGGACGTCTATGCGATGGAGCCAGTCGCCCCCAAATTCAACCCATGGTCGGCTTGTCCGATCACTTTTGATCATAGGGATCACCCTACTAGCATCCGTCACGGTGGCTCAGTCGCATTGGTCCTAGACCCAATCATCGACAGATTCCACCTCACGCGAGCCCTTATGGACGGCGGCAGCAGCCTGAACCTGCTTTACCAGGACACAGTGCACAAAATGGGCATCGACCCTTCAAGGATCAAGCCCACCAAAACCACCTTTATAGGTGTAATCGTTTTTTATTATACCACCTCAGCGCGTTAAGCGAAGCGGTTTCCTTGGCACGTCTTGTCGAAGCAGAGATCGTGTTCCCCTTATTCCGGGATTCCCATCAATACGGACGTGGGTAACCCAACTGCGCCATTGATGGTGGCGCTTGGGAGATAAGCGAGTTTTACCAGGTCGGTGGGGACGCATAGTATTCGTCCGCCCATATATATAGGGGATAAGGATCCACCTTTTTTACCTACGCCTTCTTCCTCCTTTGCTTATCCATCTCCGCGCACTCGAGCTCCAGCGCCGAAGTTCGCACATCTCGCCTCAACCTTCTCCAGCCATGTCTGAAGCGGGAGGCAAGTGGCTGGCCTCCTCCGTCACGGAGGGGCACATCGAAAAGCTGCGCGGCGCCGGATACCTTTCCAGCGACATCGCGCACCGGCTGCCTGACAAGGGGCAGCTCATCCCCACCCCCAAGCCCCATGAGAGGGTCGTGTTCCTTCCCCACTTCCTCCGTGGACTAGGCTTCCCAGTTCATCCCTTTGTCCGGGGGCTCATGTTCTATTACGGCCTGGACTTCCACGATCTGGCGCCAAACTTCATCCTCAACATCTCGGCGTTTATCGTCGTGTGCGAGGCCTTCCTCTGCATCCAGCCCCACTTCGGCTTGTGGCTCAAGACCTTCAATGTCATGCCGAAGGTAGTGAAGGGCGTCCAAGCGGAGTGCGGAGGTGCCATGGTGGGCAAAATGCCCAATGTCACCTGGCTCGAGGGGGCCTTCGTCGAGTCCATCATGGGATGGCAATCGGGGTGGTTCTACATCATCGAGCCACCTGACCCTAAATGGGCAGCGGCCCCCGAATGCATATATGGTATCCCCATGCAGCTCACCTCCTGGAAAGAGAAGGGCTTGCTATGGGGAAGTTCGGAGGAACTGGCAGGACTCCAGTCCTGTCTCCAGACCTTGGTGAACAAGAAGCTTAGGCTTGTCAACGTGATCCAGGTCATGCTCGTCCGCCGGATTCTCCCCTGCCAATAGCGGGCCTTCAATCTGTGGGAGTTCGATCCGGCACAGCATCGGACTCTTAGCGGGCTCTTCGACACGACGTACGAAGCCGTCTGGAGGGTGCTGTTCAAGGGCGGAGAAGCCCCCGCGTCCGCGACTGAAGATCGCGGATTCAGCACCAAGCGCCCGGCCGGTGAGGTAAGCTTTGTCATCCTCTATGGGACACTCATTTTCTTCCATAGTTTGACTCTATGCGGGATCTAAAACTCCCAATGCCTTTAACAGGACTGGCAGAGGACGTCCGGACAGGTAGACTGTCCGGCTCCCCTTCCCGAAGACCCAGCGGACGCCGGCACTTTACGTTTAACTAGGCTGCTAGTCCCGGCACTTTACGTGGTGCCAGAGAAGAAGGCCAAGAAGAAGGCTACGGGAACCCGAAGAAGTTCCCGGCGCCAGGTGATATCGGACTCATCGTCCGATGGCTCCGAGGCGGACTCCTCCCCCGAAGACGAGGAGGAGAAAGAGGACTCTCTCCCAGAGGAGGGAGAGAGGAAAAGGAAGGCTTCCCCAACGGGGGAGGCCGAAGGGTCCAAGAGGGGAAGGACTATTCCCCCGGACAGCTCCGCCAACGCTAATGTTGGCGACGAAGAGTGGCCCTCAAGGGCCAAGCCTCCGGCAAGATCGTAAGTATCCAGATTCCTGAATGATTTATAATTTCTCTTTTGTGTCACATAGTGTCCTTCTAATGCCGCACACTACCTGTAGTCCGGCCGATGATGATCTTCCCGCTTCATCGAGCGGGTCGTTGGCTCCGTCGGATGTGGATTCCATTCCGATTGCCTCCACCCCTCGCGATGCTGAGGACGCCGAGGTGGTATCCCAGGAAGGGACCCATCAGGAGGAGGCTCCGGAGGCGCCAAAAGGCAGCCTCCCGGACTTTGCGCCGGACTCCATGCCGGAACCCGCAGTGGTTCCGGAGTCCGGCAGGCGGCCCCTTCGTAAGAAGGGCAAGACCGTGACGCCGGCGGCCTCCGTCCAACCGGAGGCGCCGGACAACTTGTTGGAAGCGCTCGACGGCGCTTCAATCGAGGAAGAACACCGCACTATCATGAGTAGTAGCCTTCTAACAGGCTTTGAGGTAAGAAGTTTAAAATATGTGATGTAGTACCGCATAGACAGTAGCCCCTGATGCTCGGTTCAGTGTTCAGAAATAAAAACCGGATTGAGGATCTAAAAAATATACACGCAGGAGTGCTAAGAATTATGTCAATATGGGTTTGCAGGCTACGCTGCTGACCTCTGCCGCACTGACTGCGGAGGTCGGTGCTTTGAAGCAGGACCTCGAGCGGTCCGAGCAAGAGCTCGGCCTTGCCAAGAAGCACCTCGAGGACAAAGAAGGTGAGTAACACCACTTTTAAATTTGTACCTTATAGAAAAGGATTTTGGTTGCAATAGAAATAACAAGGATAACGTGGGTACTGCAGGGGCCACAAACGAGGTGGCAACCCTGAAGGAGGCCGTGTCCGCGGCCGAACGCAATGCGGCCGCGGAACGGACGGAGCAAGAGAAGCAGGAGGCGCGGGTGGCGGAGGTGCGGCAAGAGCTCCAGGCTCTCATGGAAAAGCATGAGAGTTTGGAGCGTGACTCGAAGACTCAAGAGTCCGAGCTTGCCTCGGCTCTTGAAAGTGCCAAAGCCGCTAAGGCCGAGGCCCATAAGGCCCTCCAGGAGATTGAGGCGGTGAAGAAAATAGCGGCGGGTAAGGCATTTTTCATGCAAAGCAAGCATGTTATTGTAAATTACCTGTTACTTACCCGAATTCGGAGCTCTCCAGGGGCGTTTGCAGATCTGCCTTGCAGTGTGTCTGATGCCGCCGCATTCTACCGAACCGAGGAGGGGAGCTCAACGGAGAAGGTTTTCTGGTATCAGTATGCTGAGGCCGGACATCCGGTGCCCCCTAGCGACCAGCTGAAGCAGCTGGTCGAACTCCACAAGGTAGCTGAGCAGGCCATGAAGGGCCTCATAGTCCAGCTGTGGCCTGGAGAGGCCATGCCTGGGAGCTACTTCGGCCTCGTGCGGCGGCTGGTGGATGCGTGCCCCTGGGTGGAAGTCATCAAGCGCTCCGCCTGTATTGAAGGTGCCCGTCGGGCCCTTGCCCGCGCAAAGGTGCATTGGGGCAGGCTGGATGCGGAGAGGCTTATCACTGACGCGCCGCCAGCGGGCAAGGAGTACCATATGCACGAGATGTACTATAAGACTGTCCTGAAGGGTGCCTGCAAGATTGCGGATGAGTGCCCCAGAGATGTAATTATTGAGTAAACTTGCAATGTGTTATCATGTGCGCTGAAAACTTTGTTCATATGCGCTAAGCAACGCTTATTGATTTAAAATATTACCTTCTGTGCAGCCGTTTATTAAATCTGAGAGATGGCAAGTCGTTGGCTTCACCCCCCATGCCACGAGTGCTGGGGTGTTCGGGATAAACTTGAGCACTCAACACAACGAACAACACAACGAACAAGGCAACCGGACTTATAATGCTTGAACACTCTCACTTAGCCATAGAATTCTATAATTTTAAATTTCGGCGAAGCCCCTAGTATTCGGAAGACCGAGTTCGAGGCGATATCCACGCCTTGGCCGGACATTATCTGGTTCTTCGCTCGAAGCGGCATAAGTCTTTAGGGACTCGAAAAGACCTCTCGAACAGCGACCGGTCTCTCGCCTTATCATGACAGTCAGTTTTAGCTTTCTCCACTGCGGCGCTCGCCCAGCTCAACCGGGGCGCAATTGTAGTGGTTCTCCCAGTGCTACCTTAGCCGACAGAATGGAACGTAAGGTACCAAAACATGGGAGCCGGGCAAACCCAACTATTGACCCAAGACATGATTCGGAGCCGATGCATAGAATGCTATAAGTTCGGGGTGCCGCACTTGTGAAAGTGTTCAGACTTATCACACCATGATGCGGGGAACGTAAGCCCCTGGTGTATTTGGCCGTACCAAAATGTATGGGTGCAAGATGTCAAGAATAAACATATATATAAAAAAAGTAATGTAATTATAGGCAAAAGATGCTGCATTGTTTATCCAAGGAATTCTGCTATGAGTGCAGAGCGATACAAATAGTGCGGTAAGCAAGGGATTGGACTAATTAAGCATGTCCCCCTCCAGGGGTGGGCTGCGGACTAATGTATTTAACAAATTTAATGCTCATAATGGAGACCACTTGAGTGTTCGTCGCAGCCTTTGTCCCTCCCTGGCTGTTGCATCGTGAGTTCGGCAGGTTCGCCGCCGGGCAGGGCCTCTGGTGAACGGAGTCCTATGTATAAAAATAAGAAAAATAAAAAGAGCGACACACTTGGGAGCCCCTGGTGTGGTTGAGCCGCACTCTGAGCCAGTTGTGGTCGTGCCCCTCCCCTTATGCCCATGGTATCTCCAGAGCGTAATGATGTACGCGGAGAGCTGGTCTTGCAATCATGCGAGGGCTGGGGTTGGGGCCGCATTGCTACGCGTGCTCAGAACGTGCCAGGGTGTCTTGATTGATGTTGCTCCGGGCGCGTTTGGCTGTGTCCGGTCGTTTAACGACCGGACTCGGAAATTGCCTTAAAAGGCTGCTCTGTACTTCTGTCACGAGAGCCACTGTGTGTTCCTCCGTTCGGAGGGAGCGTTCCGTATTTCCGTTGACCGTGATGACTCCACGAGGGCCTGGCATCTTGAGCTGAGGTATGCATAATGCAGCACCGTGTTGGACTTTGCGAACGCGGTTCGTCCGAGCAGAGCGTGATAGCCGTTGCGGAACGGGACTATGTCGAAGATTAACTCCTCGCTTCGGAAATTATCCGGGGATCCGAAGACCACTTCCAGTGTGACTGAGCCTGTACAATTGGCCTCAACACCTGGTATGACGCCTTTGAAGGTCGTTTTTGTAGGTTTAATCCTTGAGGTGTCTATGCCCATCTTGCGCACTGTATCCTGATAAAGCAGGTTCAAGCTGCTGTCGCCGTCCATCAGGACTCTCGTGAGGTGAAATCCATCGACGATTGGGTCTAAAACCAATGCGGCGAATCCGCCATGGCGGATACTGGTCGGGTGGTCTCTTCGATCGAAAGTGATCGGGCAAGAGGACCATGGATTGAACTTCGGGGCGATAGGCTCCATCGCATATATGTCCCTAAGTGCACGCTTCCGCTCCCTCTTGGGTATATGGGTTGCGTATATCATGTTTACAGTCCGCACTTGTGGGGGGAAGCCCTTCTGTCCTCTACTGTTCGGCGGCCGGGTCTCTTCCTCGTCGTCGCTGTGCAGCCCCTTGTCATTGTTTTTGGTAATTAACTTGGCTGCCTGCTTGAATACCCAACAATCTCTGTTGGTGTGATTAGCTGGCTTTTCGGGGGTGCCATGTATCTGGCAAGAGCGGTCGAGTATTCGGTCCAAATTGGATGGACCCGGAGTGGTTCTTTTGAATGGCTTCTTCCGTTGACCGGGTTTAGAGCCTCTGAATCCGGCGTTGACTGCCGTATCTTCATTGTTATCGCCGCTAACGCGGCGTTTGCTTTTGTTTCGACGCGACCTGCCATTGTGGTCCTTAGTATCCGGACTGCCAGCATTTTTGCTGAGGTTGTTGCTGCGAGCTAGCCAGCTGTCCTCTCCCGCACAGAAGCGGGTCATGAGTGATGTGAGGGCTGCCATGGATTTCGGCTTTTCCTGTCCTAGGTGCCGGGCCAGCCACTCGTCGCGGATGTTATGTTTGAAGGCTGTGAGGGCCTCTGCATCCGGACAGTCGACGATTTGATTTTTCTTTGTTAAGAACCGTGTCCAGAACTGTCTGGCCGATTCGTCTGGCTGCTGAATTATGTGGCTTAGGTCATCGGCGTCTGGTGGCCGCACATATGTGCCCTGGAAGTTGTCGAGGAATGCGGCTTCCAGGTCTTCCCAACACCCAATTGACTCTGTGGGCAAGCTGTTAAGCCAATGCCGAGCTGGTCCTTTAAGCTTGAGTGGGCGGTATTTGATGGCGTGGAGATCGTCGCCGCGAGCCATATGGATATGAAGGAGATAATCCTCGATCCAAACCGCGGGGTCTGTTGTGCCATCGTAGGATTCAATGTTCACGGGTTTAAACCCTTCAGGGATTTGATGATCCATTACATCGTCTGTGAAGCATAGTGGGTGTGCGGCGCCTCTATATTGAGCAAGATGATGACGTAGCTCAAGAGAGCGTTGTCTGCTGTGTTTGGCCCGGCCGGAGTTGCTGTATCCGGCGCGACGGTATTCGTCGTGGGTCGTGGGGCATCCACGTGATCCATAGATAGATCTGGGTTGTCTTGCCTTGTCCTCCAATATATCTCGCAAGTCCGGCGCGTTCCCCCGTGGCTTCGTACTTTTCGAGCGATGCCGGGGTACGGTCCTGGTGGAGGGCCTAGATGTCTCTCTGTCGCGGCCACGAGGTGGTCGGTCTGCCGTATTGTGCGCTGGTGATGAAGGTTTATATGCCTCCTCCTCTAATCGGGGAGCAACTTGCGTTTTGGGTAGCTTTTGAGGGGCGTTCGAGTTCATACTCTTCGGCCGCGAGGACCTCGGTCCATCTGTTGGCCAGCAGGTCTTGATCAGCTTGAAGCTGTTGCTGCTTTTTCTTTAGGCTATTTGCCATGGCCATTAGCCTGCGTTTGAAACGCTCTTGTTCGACGGGATCCTCAAGCACGACGAATTCGTCGTCGTCGAGGCTTGCCTCGTCTCCGGAGGGAGGTATGTAATTATCATCCTCGACCTCTTCGTTTGCCGCTCTCTCGTGAGGGCTGGCTTCTGCATCCTCCTGAGCTGAATCCTGCTGGAGGGGGTTGTCTTCGGCACTTTCTGGGGTGTTATTATCTCCTGTGCCGGAATCTCCATTCTAGTTGTGGCGGGATTTAGAGCGGCGCCGCTGACGTTGGCGCTTGGGCTGTTTCTTTAAGGAATCTGCCTCCGCTGCTTCTTCGCCGTCCCCATCCTTTTGGGTGTCCACCATGTATATGTCGTATGACGAGGTGGTCTTCCAGTGCCCTGTAGGTGCTGGTTCTTGATCGTCTCCGGCATCGTCGTCCATACCATCGATGTCTTCGGAGTCGTAGTCTAGCATGTTGGTTAGATCGTCGATAGTGGCTACAAAGTGGGTGGTGGGTGGGCTTTGAATTTCTTCGTCGTTCGCATACCAACCATCCTGGCTGCAGTCCGGCCAAGGCTCTCGTGATAGCGAGAGATGCTTTAGCGAATTTAGGATGTCGCCAAAGGGTGAGTGCCGAAAGATGTCCGCGGTAGTGAACTCCATGATCGGCGCCCAATCGGATTCGATTGGCAGGGGCATAGGAGGCTCAGAGTCCGGCAGGGAGTCCGGCACCTCAGAGTCATGAGCTTTATAAGGGACAAGGTCAGTGTTCGGCTCCATCGCCGTGGAAGTTGCAGCTCCCGAGGCGGTGTCCAGCCACCTGTCCTCGATCTGCGTGGTCGGCTCCAGACTATGGGTCGGAGCGTATTCGTGTGCGGCCCCCAAGGTACTGTCCGGTGGCAGAGTTAGATTATGCCCATCGTGACAGTGCGGCACGCTCGGCTGTGGCTCGAATCCGTCGAAGATCAAGTCCCCACGAATGTCAGCCGTGAAGTTTAGGCTTCCAAATCTGACCTGATGGCCAGGGGCATTGTCGTGGGGAATGAGGAGCACGAGCACCTATGGGGCAGGGGGCCCCTTCTAGTCCGTCAAGGGAGCGGAGGGCGCACGCAGAGCAGATCGAGGCGAGGGAGCGCGCGGGGGATTTTTACCCAGCTTCGGAGCTCTCCGGAGAGATAAAACTCCTACTGCTGCTTTGTGTTTTGTATTCTGTTCTTGCTCGAGAGAGCGGGCGTGGCGTTGCCTCGAATGAGTCGAGCCGAATCGCCAGGCTGTGGAACCAAAATTCCCAACCTCCTCTACGTGCGCACAGGCCTCCTTTTTATAGGCTAAAGGGGTCACCGACAGGTGGCAGCGTAGAAAGAGGGGTAGAAAGGTAAAAATGCGGGTTGGTACAACTACTACCAACAGTGTCCCCTACCTAACTCTGACAGCAGGGGACAAGGGCATTTAATGCCCGTCCGGTCGCCCCAACAGTGCAAGGAAACGACCGTTAGAGGCGCCACCGATCACCACGATGGCCTCCTTGTCAGCTTCGCTTGCCACCTCGCACCGCCATGCTGCACAGCTACCCGCCACGTGCACCAGGAGCGATCTTTGTGGTGACACGTCGTTGGATGTGCTGGAGCGTGGGCGCAGAGTGGCAGCCTTGCCACGGCAAGCGCCTTGCCGCGGCCCTTGTCTTGTCGCACCAGCAAGCTTGCCGCTCGCCGGGCCTTGCCGGGACGCGCGGGGCGTTGCGGCAAGTTTCTTGAAGTGCCTTAGCTGGCCTTCCCGGCAAGCTCCTCTTGCCGGGGCCTTTGTCCTTCCCGGCAAGCTCCTCTTGCCGGGGCCTTGTATTCTTCCCGGCCAGCTTCTCTTGCCGGGGCCTTGGTTGGCCTTCCCGGCAAGCTCCTCTTGCCGGGGCCTTAGTTTGAGTATTTCGATCTTGAATGGCATCAAAGTAGCCGTGGAGGATCTTGGCGGACGCCCGGCAAGCCTTGCCGCGGGTCGCTGCGACTGCCCGTGCACAAGTTCGGGATACTAAGGTACCCCCTACTTTAGTACACCGACAGGAGCCCCCGGGCCTGGGCCATACACGGTGCCGAGCGCTGTTGGGTCAGGCCCAAAATAAGGCACGGGCATGCGCGGCCTGGGTCCACACTAAATCTGACTCTGCGCCCACCACGCCCCCCCTGTAACGGCACGTGTCGATCGCGGCGGCGTGGGAGACGTGGGTGGCGTGCGCGATTTTCGAGGCGTCCACCCCCCACCCGTGACCACGGGGAGGGGCGAGGTCACCTCATCTGTCGCCTTGGTTCTGCATCCCCGCCACGCAGATCCCATGCACTCGGGGTCGTGGGCGGTGGAAGTGGAAAACTGAGCTGTCACGGGCGGAGGCAGCGGGTCGGCTCCGATTCCCTGCTCTTCCCGTGCCCTGATTCGCTGAGCGGGGCGGTCGAGCCCCCACCTCGCTCCTTTAAGAAGAGCGGGAGGGGGGAGCCGAAGCCCGCACTCTCTTATCTTCTCCTTTCTCCAATCTTCTGTTCCCCTTTCTCCCATTCGCCATCGAGAAAGGGAACCCTGGTCCTTCATCGGTGGCGGCGAGGGTCGCCGCCAGGCAGCGCATCCCTCTCGATTCCACGCCCGTGGTGGTGGAGCCAGCCACAAGGGGAAGAGGGAGGGGGCGAGGTCGTGGTCGAGGTCGAGGGCGAGGCCGAGGCGTTCGGGGAAGAGGCGGTCGGGGCGGCGCAGTATCTCCGCCTCCGCCGGCGGCTCCTCCCCTCACGGCGGTCCATACGGGGGACGACCCTTGCGAGTTCTTTGTCAAGCTGCGCCGGGCGCCTCATCGTCGCCTCCGGCTTCCAGCTCCGTTTGTGAGCGCGATGGAGCCGGAACCGCCCGAGACGCTGAGATTGCACATGAGGGGCTGTGGGATCAGCGGCACGCGAGTCCACGTTGTATCCCCAGCCCCTAGCGTGATGTATCTCGATCGTGGATGGAAGACGTTCGCCCGCATCCACAGCCTGACGGCGGGGTTTACCCTCCATTTTAAGCTAATGGAGGGCGACCTCCTCTCCGTCAAGGTCTTCGGGGACTCCGGCATCCGGGCGAGGTGCTGCGTGGACAGCTCCTCCGATGGCGAAGACTCCCCCTCGAGTGAGAGTGATGAGGAGGAGAGCGACAGCGACAACGAGGGTAATGGGCGGCGGAGTGGCGGGTCCGAATAGGTGTCGGGCGCCACTCCACGCGTCACCGGCGACCCCATCATCCGCGTCGCCGGCACCTTGAACTCCCCGGGGTCGTCTCCTTGGGCGGCTGGCGTAGGGAGGCTACGGAAGGGGAAGAGGGCTGGCGGCAAGGCCGTCAAGTCGGAGTACGAGGGCATAGTGCCCTCGACAGCATGCTGACGTCCTGCCGTCCCGTCTTCGAGCCCTGCTTCCGGCGCCGCCATCACCACCCAGCCTTCGGACGGCCCCGGGGATGTTCTCTTGGTGTCTTCTGGCACCCGTAGTTTGCCTAGGCGTCCCTTTTGCCCTTCTCGCCTCCTTGACCTACCTCCTGAAGAGAGGGACAGGAAAAGGATTACGGGCACCTTATCTTTTTAATTTGTAAGCCTTCGGGCCTTAGCTGCATTTAAAACTTGTAATCCTCTCTTTCATGTTTTTCATCCTCTATGGACTGTACCCGAGTGGGATGTTTTTTTAATGGAAAGGGGAAGCTTGCTATGTCATATCCTTTACTTGATTCTATGCCTTGTATGTTTTTACCCTACGCTTTGAGGGAACTTGCCGGCACGGGCACGCTTGCCGCGAGTGCTGAGTGCGGAACATCAGCAGCTTGCTAGTGGTGCCAGAGCACGCTTGCCGCGGGCGCTGAGTGCGGGACATCAGCAGCCTGCTGGCGGTGCCGGTTCCGGCAAGAAACCTTGCCGCAACTAGTTGCAGCACACTTAAGTTGTTGAGCGGGTTCGAAAACAACGTAAGGGCGCTTAGCGGCTCACTTAAGTTGCTGAGCGGACTCGAAGCAAAATAAGGGCGCTTAGCGGCTCGCTTAAGTTGTTGAGCCGACTCGAAACGAAGTAAGGGCGCAACTAGCAACGAGGAGGTTCCTCCGCGCATAGGTTTTTTTTATACAAGGTATGAACGTTCAAGGACGCGGTTTCGCGTTTCCCAGTCCATAAGAGGATGCATGACGAGGGACGAAAAACTTATCTGGTATCGTAGCCTCCGGCAACTTTGGCTTGCAGCAGATGGAACTTGATATTCGCGGCCCCCGGCAACACTGGCTTGCCGGGGTCTAGGTGCCAGCGCGTCCTTCTTCTTCTTCCTGGTCGCTGTCATTTTAGTTATGAGAACATCTTAGCCAGTGCCGCGACGAGTTACTTTTGCAATATAACTCTATTCTGGGCACTATTTGCTATGTTACTTCCTTTACTTGATCCCGTCCCTCGTGTGTTTTCACCCTACGCTTTGAGGGAAACTTGCCGGCGCAAGCACACTTGCTGAGTGCGGGACATCAGCAGCCTGCTGGCGGTGTTGCATCCGGCAAGAAACCTTGTCGGGGCTAGTTGCAGCGTGCTTGTATTGTTGAGCGGACTCGAAACAAATCAAGGGCGCAACTTAGCCACGAGCCGGTTCCTCCGCGCACAGGTTTTACACACAAGGCACGGTCGTTCAAGGAATATAACTTTGCCCTGGACGACGCTCGCTATGTTATATCCTTTACTCTGTTACATCCCTTGTATGTTTTCACCCTACGCTTTGAGGGAAACTTGCCGGCGCAAGCACACTTGCTGAGTGCGGAACATCAGCAGCCCGCTGGCGGTGTTGCATCCGGCAAGAAACCTTGTCGGGGCTAGTTGCAGCGCGCTTGTATTGTTGAGCGGACTCGAAACAAATCAATGGTGCAACTTAGCCACGAGTCGATTCCTCCGCGCACAGGTTTTCCATACAAGGCACGAACATTCAAGGAATATAACTTAAAAATTTAAAACTTGATCGTGCTCAAACTTTGGCAACTTATCTTTTCTGTCGCCTGTGTTCCCGCGAGGCCATGCTCCTTTGAATGACACCCGGCCCACACCTCTATCCTCTCCTCCTCGAAGCTTCTGGCGCTAGCTTCGCGGCTATGGTAGCGGTGCAAAGCTTGCCGGTAGCGAGCAGCTCGTACCGCAGCCTGAAGACGATCTTCCTCGAGCAGCAGCGTGTCATCTTTTCTGCGGCTGCTCTCGCTCTAGCTCACCGTAAGGGAGCACTCGAGGCGATCCGTATATGAGGGGAAAGGGGTCGAGAATGTTGAGCCCCCAGCCCGAAAATGGCCAGGGTAAAGGGATTGTCTGGAGAGCTCGAGCTGGCTGATGAATCTGTTTGGAGTGGAACTGGCATGCTTCACACTTGGTTACTTGCGCAGTTGCATCCTGGAGGGCTGTCGGCCAAAAGAAACCTTGCCGGAAGGCTTTGCTGGCAAGTGCTCTTGCGCCAATGTGGTGACCACATATGCCTCCATGTATCTTTGCCAACAGCTCCTGTCCATCTTCCCGGGAAATGCACTTCAATTTCACTCCGTTGAATCTTTTTCTGTACAGTATGTCGTCGACAAACTGGTACATACTTGATTGCCGAGCTACTTTTTCCGCTTCTTCCTGTTCCTCGGGAAGTTCTCCTGTCTGAAGGAAATGGACGATCTGCTGTGCCCATGCCGGAGCTTGTGGCTCGACGACAAGGACTAAAGGCTCGAATGCTGCTGCAGGAACATCCGCTTCTACGACAAGAATCTGGGATCTTGCCGGAGCGTGATGCTCCCCGGCAAGCGTGTCGGGACACAGCTTGTCGGGAGCGTCTGCTTCAACGAAACAAGCCCTGGGGCTTATCGGAGCAGACTGCTCCTCGGCACTTTTTGCGTTGATCCTGGGGACTTTCTTGGCGGCGGCTCCGGGGAGCTCTGCCAGAAAGTAGTCGCCGGCAACCAACTTTCTCTTCTTGTTCTGTCCAGTTGATGGTGTCACAGATGGTCGAGTCAGCTTGAGCACAAAAATCCCTAGTTCCACAGGCAACTTGAGTGCGGCACACTTTGACAGTCCATCTGCAATGTCATTCTGAGCTCTTGGAACATGTTCTATTTGCAGGCCGTCAAAACGCTCTTCCAGCTTCCTCACTTCATCGATGTAGGCTTCCATCAACGGACTCTGATAATCTTTGTTAACTTCGCGGACGACAAGCTGTGAATCACCCCTGACAATAAGCTTCTTGATCCCAAGTTCTGCCGCGATCCTGAGTCCGGCAAGCAAGTCTTCATACTCTGCAGTATTGTTTGTGGCTTGCTCCTTGGGAAAGTGCATCTGGACCACGTACTTGAGGTGCTCTCCGGTGGGTGCGACAAGTAGTACGCCCGCACCGGCGCCTTGCAGCGAGAAGGCACCATCGAAGTACATGATCCATTCGTTGCTAGCTTCCTTGACGGGGATGCTCCTCTCCGGAGTTTCTTCATCAGGTGTTGGCCTCCATTCTGCTATGAATTCTGCCAAGGCTCGGCTCTGGATAGTTGAGGTACTCTCGAACTTGAGGCTAAAGCTTGACAATTCCAGTGCCCACTCGACAATCCTGCCCGTTGCCTTTGGATTCTGCAATATCCTCTTCAACGGAAAGCGAGTGACTACTGTGATCTCATGTGCTTGAAAGTAATGGCGCAGCTTCCTCGAGGCCATTTGGAGGCCGAAGAGCAATTTCTGCACGCCAGAGTACCTTGATCTAGCCCCCTGCAGAAGGGAACTGACAAAGTAAACTGGGCGCTGCACCATCTTTTTCTGTTTCTCTTCCTGTGGCTGCGCAGACCCATCCTTGCCGGAACCGGAACTTGCCGGATCAGGGCTTGTACGGCCAGAGCTTGTCGGGGAAGCCCCCTGCTTGTCGCTGGACTCACTTGCTGTGGTCGTTGGCTCACCTTCTGCCTCCCTCTCCGCTACTAACGCAGCACTAACCACTTGATTGGTTGCCGCCAGATATAGCAGCAACTTCTCTTGTGTCTTAGGTGCGACAAGTGTTGGAGTAGAGGATAGGTATCTCTTCAGGTCCTGCAGCGCAGCCTCCGCTTCCAGAGTCCATTTCATTGGACCTGCCTTTTTCAAAATTTTGAAAAATGGCAGGGCGCGCTCAGCAGACTTAGAGATGAACCTACTGAGAGCAGCAACACAGCCGGCAAGCCTTCGCACATCCTTGACGTGCTTTGGTGCTTCGATTTGCTCAATGGCCTTGATCTTGTCGGGATTAGCTTCAATCCCCCTCTGGGACACAAAGAATCCGAGAAGCTTGCCGGAGGGAACTCCAAACACACACTTCTCGGGGTTCAACTTGAGGTTGATCCTGCGCAGATTTGTAAAAGTCTCGTCCAAATCTTGGATCAAAGTCTCTTTGTCCTTGCTCTTGACCACTATGTCATCCATGTAAGCTTCTACATTTCTGTGCAGCTGTGGCTCAAAAGCATGACTGACTACTCTTGCAAATGTTGAACCAGCATTCTTTAGTCCGAAGGGCATTCGTACAAAGCAGTACGTGCCACATGGAGTAATGAACGCAGTTTTCTCTTCATCCTCTTCTGCCATGAAAATCTGATGATATCCTGAATATGCATCAAGGAATGAAAGCAGATCACATCCTGCCGTGGAGTCGACAATCTGGTCAATGCGCGGCAAGGGAAATGGATCCTTGGGACAAGCTTTATTAACATCAGTGAAGTTAATACAAAGCCTCCACTTCCCGTTTTCTTTGCGCACGACTACTGGATTGGCTAACCACGTCGGATGGAGCACTCCTCGGACCAGGCCTGCTGCTTCCAACTTCTTGATCTCTTCTGCAATGAACTCTTGACGCTCTACTGCTTGCTTCCTAACTCTCTGCTTGACGGGCCGCGCGTGAGGACAGACAGCAAGGTGGTGCTCAATTACTTTCCTGGGAACACCGGGGATGTCAGATGTTTGCCATGCAAACACATCGACATTCGCCCGTAGGAAAGCAACGAGCGCGCTTTCCTATTTAGGATCAAGCGTGGCACTGATGGTGAAGGTGCCACCAGTGCCGTCCTCCTTGGCGGCCACTTTCTTGGTCTCTGGTGAAGCTGTCTTTGCCTTCTTGCACTTGCTGGTGGAGCTCGATGGTGCGTCCTCGACGGTAGCACAGCACTCCGAAGAGGTGCGCTTGCCGGAGTAGGCATCAGAGCTACTCTTGCCGGTCTTGGTCTTCTTCTTCCCCCCGGGAGCTTCAGCGGCAAGTGGTTTGCGTTCTGCTGCGGCTGCTGCTTCCCGGTAGATCTTGTCGGTAAAGATGCGTGCATCCTTCTTGTCGCCTTGGACAGAAATGACACTTATCGGACCAGGCATCTTGAGCACATTATAGGCATAGTGAGAGGCTGCCATGAACTTAGCGAGCGCTGGACGGCCAAGTATCCCATTGTAGGGCAATGGGAAATCAGCAACGTCAAATGTGACTCTCTCTGTCCTGAAATTCAGCTCGCTGCCAAATGTCATTGGCTGTGTGATCTTCCCCTTCGGCTTGCTCCTTCCCGGGTTTATTCCTTGAAAGGTACCAGTCTCTTCGAGCTCGCTGTCGGGGATCTGGAGCTTCTTGAGTACTGCGGAGGAGATCAGATTCAGGCCAGCCCCGCCGTCAACCAGCATCTTCGTGACCCTGAGGTTGCGGATTGTTGGGGAAACCAACATCGGCAAGCACCCGACCGCAGTGATGCGATCAGGGTGATCTTCAATGTCGAAGATGATGGGCGTGCTGGACCATTTTAGGGGCTTGCGCGACTCAACGGATGGTTCTGTTGCGTTTACTTCCCGCACCCATTGTTTGAGTTGGCGGTGCGAGGTGTGCAGAGAAGCACCCCCGTCGACGCACAACACCTCTGTTGCCTTCTGGAACTCCTGCTCGTCAGCCTCATCTTCCTCCATCTCCTCATCCTCATCTTCGTCTTCGTCTTTGTCGCGGCCTCGGGGAGGCCTGTCTTCTTGCCGCTGCTTGGCCTTGCCGCGGCGCCCTGCCCGGGCGGGATACTTCTTGCCGGATCCTCCGCCACCTTCCCGGGCCTTCTCCTTGTCACGGCGCTCGTATTCAGCTTTCTGTAGCTCCGCCATCTGCTCAACTTTCTTGCAGGCTCGGAGGTCATGGCCCTTGGTGCGGTGGATCTTGCAATACTGCTTGCCGGAGCCATCTTGCTTGTCGGCGGCCACCACAGCCTCGCCGGTGCTACCAGCTCTAGCCTTCTCGGAACCACCTCCGCTGCCGGATTGCTCAACAACTAGCACATCCTTAGCCTTTCTCTTGTTGTTATTCCGCCTCCGGTTCCTCTTTGCCGGAGGGGCGTCCACACTGTCAGATCCTTCTGCTCCTGCATTCTCTCCGGGGAGTCTCCTCCCCTCTTCAGCCCGTGCACACTTGTCGGCCAGGGCATATAGCTCGCTGACATCTCTGATTTTGCACATCGCCATCTCCTCCCTCATCCTGCGGTTACGCACGTTCTGATGGAACGCGCTGATAACCGCGGCAGGGTGGACGTCTGGGATGTTGCGTTGCACCTGACTGAATCTCTGTATATACTTGCGCAGGGGTTCTCCTTCCTTCTGGGCGAGCAGGTGAAGATCACTCTCTTGGCCATGGGGTTTGTGGCCGCCTGTGAAAGCGCCAACAAACTGATGGCACAGGTCCGCCCACGAAGAGATGGAGTTGTCCGGTAAGTGCATGAGCCAAGATCTGACGTTGGGCTTGAGTACCAGTGGGAAGTAATTGGTGAGGATCTTCTCGTAGCGCCCTCCGGCAGCCTGCACCGCGATGGTGTAGACGCTGAGGAACTCTGACGGATGTATCCTGCCATCGTACTTCTCGGGCACGTCTGGCTTGAAGTTCTTGGTACTGGGCCACTGGACTTGCCGCAGCTCACGGGTGAACTCAGGGCAACCTGCCGCATACGGCAAGTCGCCTGGTTCCCCTGGCACATGCATGTCGACAGTGGGCCCAGCGCGCCGGTCAGATTGACGTCGCGCTTCTCTTCGATGCTCGATGCGAGTGCGAGCGTCTTCGTGTCGTCGTTCTTGGAGAACTTGGCGTTGATCGCGGCGAGCTCGCGGGTCCGACGACGCGGTGGAGTCGGTGTCGAGGTTGGCCCGACGAGTCGGCGATCTTGGCCTTCGGGGCGGGGAGTGCGCAGTGGTGGCACCCCCAGCGGTCTTGTCGGCATCGGCTTGCGCCTGGGCGTCTTGCCGGGGCTTCGATGTGCTCAGTTGCCGGGGCTTGTCGCCGTTGGCGAAGCCAATGAGGCTATAAATGGCGGCCCTCCAGTCGTCGATCTTGTCCGGCGCTGGAGGGTAATCTAGAAGCAGCTGGGCTCGGGCCAGCGCTTCCTCTGGAGACTTGGGTGGCGGTGGCGAGCGACGCGAGGTGCGAGACATGCTCAAACTTCTAACAGTGTTAGAAGGAGTAACATCTCGCCCAGGTGACCGCACTGTGCTCGTGCCAGCGTGTTGACGTGCATGTTGGCCTTGAGCGTCCCGCGACCCACCAGCTCGGCCTTGTTCCAACGCGAGTACGGTGCTAGGAGCACCGTGGCATTGTTGATCTTGCACCTCCTGGGAGGGGTGCGGTGGATATGCAGAAGCTGAACCTTGCGGGGCCTTGTCCTTGGACCGGGTGACGACGCGCGTCCCCCCGCCGGCGCCCGCTCCTCCGCCGGCGTCTGCCCCACCGCCCGTTTGCTCCGGTGGGGGTAGGGAAGTCGCAGACGGAGCGGCCACTTCCGAGATCTTCTTCTTTGGTGGCATGTCGACGAAGATGTTGATGTAGCGCGCGCAGACGCCAGATCAGATGTGCACGACCTCGACGCCCCCCTACCTGGAGCGCCAGAGATGTCGTGGGGAATGAGGAGCACGAGCACCTATGGGGCAGGGGGCCCCTTCTAGTCCGGCAAGGGAGCGGAGGGCGCACGCAGAGCAGATCGAGGCGAGGGAGCGCGCGGGGGATTTTTACCCAGCTTAGGAGCTCTTCGGAGAGATAAAACTCCTACTGCTGCTTTGTGTTTTGTATTCTGTTCTTGCTCGAGAGAGCGGGCGTGGCGTTGCCTCGAATGAGTCGAGCCGAATCGCCAGGCTGTGGAACCAAAATTCCCAACCTCCTCTACGTGCGCACGGGCCTCCTTTTTATAGGCTAAAGGGGTCACCGATAGGTGGCAGCGTAGAAAGAGGGGTAGAAAGGTAAAAATGCGGGTTGGTACAACTACTACCAACAGTGTCCCCTACCTAACTCTGACAGCAGGGGACAAGGGCATTTAATGCCCGTCCGGTCGCCCCAACAGTGCAAGGAAACGACCGTTAGAGGCACCACCGATTGCCACGATGGCCTCCTTGTCAGCTTCGCTTGCCACCTCGCACCGCCATGCTGCACAGCTACCCGCCACGTGCACCAGGAGCGATCTTTGTGGTGACACGTCGTTGGATGTGCCGGAGCGTGGGCGCAGAGTGGCAGCCTTGCCGCGGCAAGCGCCTTGCCGCGGCCCTTGTCTTGTCGCACCAGCAAGCTTGCCGCTCGCCGGGCCTTGCCGGGACGCGCGGGGCGTTGCGGCAAGTTTCTTGAAGTGCCTTAGCTGGCCTTCCCGGCAAGCTCCTCTTGCCGGCGCCTTTGTCCTTCCCGGCAAGCTCCTCTTGCCGGGGCCTTGTATTCTTCCCGGCCAGCTTCTCTTGCCGGGGCCTTGGTTGGCCTTCCCGGCAAGCTCCTCTTGCCGGGGCCTTAGTTTGAGTATTTCGATCTTGAATGGCATCAAAGTAGCCGTGGAGGATCTTGGCGGACGCCCGGCAAGCCTTGCCGCGGGTCGCTGCGACTGCCCGTGCACAAGTTCGGGATACTAAGGTACCCCCTACTTTAGTACACTGACAGACATAGATTTTGATCTGCTCCAGATGGCCAAGTGAATTGGCCCGCAGTGCGAAGCCGCCGAATACGAAGATCTGTCCGGGGAGAAAAGTCTCGCCCTGGACTACGTTGTTGTTGATTGAAGAAGCCATCAAGGCTATCGGTGACGACACAGAGGAACTCTCATTGAAAGCACCAATGTCGGTGTCAAAACCAGCGGATCTCGGGTAGGGGGTCCCGAACTGTTCGTCTAGGCGGATGGTAACAGGAGACAAGGGACACGATGTTTTTACCCAGGTTCGGGCCCTCTCGATGGAGGTAAAACACTACTCCTGCTTGATTGATATTGATGATATGGGTAGTACAAGAGTGGATCTACCATGACAAGGAGGCTAAACCCTAGAAGCTAGCCTATGGTATGATTGTTGTAATGGTTGTGTTGTCCTACGGACTAAAACCCTCTGGTTTATATAGACACCGGAGAGGGCTAGGGTTACACAGAGTCGGTTACAATGGTAGGAGATCTACATATCCGTATCGCCAAGCTTGCCTTCCACGCCAAGGAAAGTCCCATCCGGACACGGGACGAAGTCTTCAATCTTGTATCTTCATAGTCTTGGAGTCCGGCCGATGATGATAGTCCGGCTATCCGGTCACCCCCTAGTCCAGGACTCCCTCACACACCAACAGAGACTGCTGGGTGTTCAAACATGCCGGCAAAATAAACACGAAAAACAAGGACAAGGGGCTGCACAGCGACGATGACGAGGAGCCCCGGCGTCCGAACACGGGGGGCCAGAAGAAACTTCCCCCAGGTGAAAATGGTCAACATGATCTACGCCACTCACATTCCCAAGCGGGAACGGAAGCGAGCACTACAGGACGTCTATGCGATGAAGCTAGTCGCCCCCAAATTCAACCCATGGTCGGCTTGTCCGATCACTTTTGATCGTAGGGATCACCCTACTAGCATCCGTCACGGTGGCTCAGCCGCATTGGTCCTAGACCCAATCATCGACGGATTCGACCTCACGTGAGCCCTTATGGACGGCGGTAGCAGCCTGAACCTGCTTTATCAGGACACAGTGCGCAAAATGGGCATCGACCCTTCAAGGATCAAGCCCACCAAAACCACCTTTATAGGTATAATTCCTGGAGTAGAGGCGCGTTGTACGGGCTCTATAACATTGGAAGTGGTCTTCGGATCTCCGGATAACTTCCGAAGCGAAGAGCTAATCCTTGATATCGTCCCTTTCCGTAGTGGTTACCACGCACTGCTCGGACGAACCGCATTCACTAGATTCAATGCGGTACCACACTATGCATACCTCAAGCTCAAGATGCCAGGCCCGCGCGGGGTCATAACAGTCAATGTTAACATGGACCGCTCTCTCCGTACAGAAGAGCATACTACAGCCCTCGCGGCAGAAGTGCAATGCGGCCTCCTCCGACAAACCACCAATCCGGCGACGACAACCTCGAGCACCATCAAGCGAGTCCGGAGCACCCCACAAAAGATATGCCCACGCTCTAACAAATATAAGTGAAGCAAAAGAGCATTCTATAAATGGTGGTTTTCTATGTAACGAGAAACAGGAAGTCCAACTTCAAATGATATAAGTGAAGCACATGAAGCATTCTATAAAGCCACACTAAAAATATTTAAGTGAAGTGCAATGAGCATTCTATAAATCAACTGTCGGTGTCAAAACCGGCGGATCTCGGGTAGGGGGTCCCGGACTGTGCGTCTAGGCGGATGGTAACAGGAGACGTGGGACACGATCTTTTTACCCAGGTTCGGGCCCTCTCGATGGAGGTAAAACCCTACGTCCTACTTGATTAATATTGATGATATGGGTAGCACAAGAGTAGATCTACCACGAGATCAAGGAGGCTAAACCCTAGAAGCTAGCCTATGGTATGATTGTATGTTGTGTATGTTGTCCTACGGACTAAAGCCCTCCGGTTTATATAGATACCGGAGAGGGCTAGGGTTACACAGAGTCGGTTACAATAGTAGGAGATCTACGTATCCGTATCGCCAAGCTTGCCTTCCACACCAAGTAAAGTACCTTCCGGACACGAGCCGGAGTCTTCAATCTTGTATCTTCGTAGTCTTGGAGTCCGGCGGATATTGATAGTCCGGCTGTCCGAACACCCCCTAGTCCAGGACTCCCTCAGTAGCCCCTAAACCAGTCTTCAATGACGATATGTCCGGCATGCATAATGTTCGGCATTGTAAGGCGGGTTCCTCCCTTGAATAAGCCCGAGAAGATCATGAACACCAGGATAGTGTCCAGCTCTGCAAAATAAATTCCACATTCCACCGTAGAGAGAATAAAATGTACACTTAGTTCAATCTGCTGACGTATTATGCGGCGTGACATCACACCGCCACCAGGCCTTTGTTTGAATCATTATACCACCTCAGCATTAGCAAAGCGGTTTCCTCGGCACGTCTTATCGAAGCAGAGATCGTGTTCCCCTTATTCCGGGATTCTCATCAATACGTGCGTGGGTAACCCAACCGCTCCCGTCGCCACGCCTCCTCTATCGAAGGGGAATCCCAAACGGTCACGGAGACGGCCCTTGGTATTTTTCCCCTTTATAAGAGGACCTGGGCTCGCCATCGTTCTTCAATCTCGCATCGAATCTCTTCCCCGCTCCCGGTTCCAACACCCAGAGCCTCGGATTCAAGCGCTTCGGATCCTTAATCATGTCCGGCTCCGACCTCGAGGGCCGGTGGATGCCCTCCTCCGTCACGGAGGAAGATATATTGAAGCTGCGTGAGGCCAAGTACCTGGCCTACGAGGTTTCGCACAGGTTGCCTACCCAAGGGCAGGTTGTGCCAGCCCCCGAGCCCGGTGAATACGTCGTTTTCGTATCCCACCTCCGTCGGGGTTTAGGCTTCCCGACGGATCCCTTCGTGAGAGGGCTCCTGTTCTACTACGGGCTGGACTTTCACGACTTGGCTCCGGAGTCCATCCTCCATATCTCCGCATTCATTATCGTCTGCGAAGCCTTCCTCCGCGTCATTCCCCACTTCGGCTTATGGCTGAAGACCTTCAAGGTGGAGCCGAAGATGATCGGGGGGCGCCAAGCGGAGTGCGGCGGGGCGACCATAAGCAAAAAGGTCGATGCCCCGTGGCTCGAGGGTTCCTTCCAAGAGGAACTTGGATTGTGGTAGCAGGAGTGGTTCTATATCACCGCTCCAAGGGGCAGCAAGCAAAAGCCGCCGCCCTTATTCCGCCCGGGACCTCCACGCCAACTGATGTCGTGGGTCAACCAAGGGCTCAATTGGGGGCCGTCCGAAGACGTGCCTTCACTACAGGACCAGATTCAAGATCTCCAAGCGAGGGAGATCGACCTGATCAAGGTGATGCAGGTCATGCTAATCAGGCATCTTCTGCCCTGCAAACGCTGTCCTCTCCGTCTATGGGAATTCAACCCGGAGGGACCTTGGATTCTCCAACACTTCATGGGTGCGACACCCGTGGAGATGCACAAGTTGTTCTTCAGACCGCGGGTGGCGTGTCCGAATTTAGCCGAGGATGCAGGTCTAAGCCGCGATCGCCCGGATACTCAGGTAAGTAGCTCAGAGTCTGGACATTCTGTTTATGTGCCTTTCTAGAGTTCGCCTTCTGACCCTTTGTTCTTTACAGGAATGGGTGGCGCGATCAAGGCTGATAAGGTGTCCGGCCCCCCTCCCAGAGACCGCACAGGAGCCCGTGCTGGTCAGAATGTTGGAGGTTGCGCCCACAGAAGGGGGCGACGGGGAAAATAGAGGAGCTAATATTTCGCCCAAAGGGGCGACTGAAGAAGGAGGAAGGAAGAACCCCTCCCTTCAGGGGGAGAAGAGGACCGCCTCCAAAGATCCGGAGGCCAAAGCCCCTAAGCGTGGGAAGAGATCTTCCCTGGGGGGTCCGGCGCCCGGAAAGAATCCGGACGCACAGTCATCATCAAAGGATCGGCCCTCCAGTGAGCCGTGAGTATGAAATAGAGAGTTGATTAGTAAGGAAATACCTTCATTTGTGCTTCTGTAGATAACCAAAATATTTATATTGCAGTTCGGATCTGCAGCCTTCTCAGATGAGTTCATCTTTGGGGGACCTTCTTCCGGAGATGATGGAGAGCGATATGCCTCCATCCGCAGCGCCGCCAGATGAGGCAGGCGAACCCGAAGTGTCATCACGGAGGGTATCCCCGAGTCCGGAGGGGCCAGAGAGTTCGGCGCCTACTAGTGTCTGGCCGGGAGAACTGAAGAATTTGCTCGAGAGGGCGTCTATTTCAGAAGATCACCGTGCATTAATGCGTATGGTGGTTGGAAGGATTTCGTCCGCTGAGAGCGGATTGCGTAATGCCGCCATGAGTTTGCTGGCGGGATTTGAGGTATGCGAGAATAACGCACCCCTTTGTCTTTTAACAGTTTTGCATATAAAAAATGCGCCCTGTATAGATAGTAGCCCCTGAGACTCGGTAGGTTGTCGGAAACGACAGTGTACCGAGGATCGAAATCTAAAGAAATGAATTCCGTCATTCCTATGCAGGTGGCGGATAGTCCGGGGGCTAGCCGGACTAGTGAGTTTGCCGAGTTAAATCGGAAATTGGAGTTGGCAGATGCGAACATCGCACTTGTCAACAGGCGACTTGACGAGTCGCAAGGTAAAAGAGTTCTCCGCAGTCGCTTTATTAGGGGGGGTCAAAGCCCTCCTCTTGATAAATTATATGCTGTTTATACAGACGGTGTTGCTGCTGTGGAGGACCTTCGGGCCGAACTTGCTCGAGCTAAGGAGCAAGCCCGAAGGAGTGAAGCGGCTGCCTCAAGGGCGGCCGAGGAGTTGAAAGCCAAAAAGGCTGCGCACTGCCTAAGCAGGGCCGAGGTGGCCGAATTGGCCATGAAAGTAAAGGATGCTGCCGACCGCAATGAGGCTCTTGAAAAGGAGCGCTTATCGGAGCGGGAAGACCTGAAGAAGGCCACCGCCGAAGCCAAGGATGCCCGCTCTGGAATGCGGGCTATGAAGGAGGAGCTGCGCCAGGCCGGAGAGATCGTGGCTGGCAAGCCTTTTCTGCTGCGTCGCCGATTTATGGATGGAAAGCATGCTCAATTTGAGCGGCTGTGGAGTCCGGAGGATCCGTATATGGACTTAGCTGCAAGTGCGGCCGATGCCGTTAAGCACTTCCGGAGCCAGAAGTATCATAAGACGGAAGAGCTATATTGGTCTCAATTCCATAGTCCGGATCACCCACTTCCATTGACAGACTGGTTGGCCGAATGGGCCGAGCTAAATAGATTGTCCGGACTTGCCATGACTGACATCGTGGCCCATGTCTGGCCAGAGAGGTCCAAGGCGATGAGCTACTTTGGTTTATTACAGCAATTCCTTGGAGCGGTGCCGCATATAAAGGAGATGAAGCGGTCGGCCTGTATAGAGGGCGCGCGGATGGCTCTTGCCCGTGTAAAGGCATATTGTCCAGAGATGAACGCCACCGCTGTTGTTGCCCAGGGTTCGGATAAAAACCGGCTCCCTGCTGAGCACTATTTCGGGGAAGTTATGCGTGGAGCTCATGTAATAGAGTCGCAGTGCTCGAAGAATGTAATGTTCAAATGAACGCATTAGCTTATAAAGTGATGATTATGTTATAACTGCTTTTTATACTTGTGCATCCAAGTAGTAAAACTTCTCCTTTTCGGCCGTTTACGTATACTTGTGTATAACCTGAAAGATGCAGTCTTCGGCTTCAGCCCCCACGCACAAGGTGCTGGGGTGTTTGCAAAAATAGCGCGTTTTCACACTTAATCCGACGTCTCGGTCCTATTATAAGGAGGTGGTAGCGTAGCAAACGAGGCAATCCGGACTATAATTCTTTATCACTTTCACTTAGCCAGTGGAGCTCGAGGGTGGGGCTACGATATAGCCCCTGGTGGCATCGCCCTTCTCCGAAGCCGGAGTGCGTGTGCCTGACCGGGAAACGGCCCTTCGTCAAAGTGGGGAATTCTAAACATTCCGATAGTCGATCGAGGGCTGACCAGTCTCTCGCTGCATCATGACAGTCAGTTTTCGGCTTTCTCTACTGAGGTGCTCGCCCAGCCGAACTGGGGCACAATCGCAGTAGTTCTCCTGGTGCCGTGTTAGCCGATGATATGGAACGTAAGGCAGCAAAACACAGGAGCCGGGCAAACCCAACATTTGACCAAAGACATGATTCGGAGCTGATGCATATAATGCCTAACTCCAGACGCCGAACACTCCCTAAGGTGTTCGGTCTTTATAATAATGGGCAGAACGATGCCCTAAGCCCCTAGTGTCCAGGTACGGGCATGGTCTTCTGATGCGGCCGATGCCAAAGCGTCAGGCTCCGATTTGGCTATAGGAAGAAACCAAGGGAGAATAACAACGAAAGACAGTGAAAAAGGTCTACGCAGGGTCTTAATCTGAAAAGAATCCTCACAACGGGTGCCTACTGCATGTCTGCGCCTGTGTCTCCGTTGCGCCGTTATCCTAGACGGGTATGCATGTTGTTCATCTGTAAAAAGAGAGGAACGTTAGTTTTAAAAACAAATTGTGCGAAAAATATTAGAAATATAAATAAGTAAAGCGGGGTTTGTATAAACCCGCGGTGATTTGTGCGCGCAGCCCCCTATAAAGGGGTATGCGGCTAGGGAGCCCCTAGCCCACTGACGCCGGATTCGTCTATCCAAGTCCAGGGTCTTTAAGTGACCCTCGCACTAAAATTACGCCACGCGGTCCGGGCATCTTGAGCGTAAGAGATGCATAATGCGGTATGGCGTTGAAGCGGACAAAAGCCTGTCATCCCAAGAGTGCTTGATATTCACTTTCAAATGGGACGATATGAAAAATTAACTTTTCGCGTCGAGAGTTGTTCGGCGATCCGAACACGACTTCTAGTAATATGGAGCTTGTGCACTTGGCGTAATGGCCTGGCGTCACTCCTTTGAAGGAAGTGCGGCTATGTCGAATTTTGGTAGGGTCTATCCCCATCCTACGGATTGTGTTTGAATATAGCAGGTTTAAGTCACTGCCTCCGTCCATTAGGACGTTAGTAAATTGCAATCCATCTATTATGGGATTCAATATCAGGGGAGTCCGTCCCGCATTTCGAATGCTTCTGGAATAGTCCAGGTGGTCGAAAGTGATTGGTTTTGATATCCAATCTCTACGGTCTGCTGGGTTGGACTGTGCGAAGCTCTTTTTAGAAAGTGCCGCACTATTTTTCCGTATTATCACATGAAGTGAGTTTACTGTTTTGACCCCTTGTGGGAAAGTCTTTTGTTTTCCGGTGCTCTGCTGGTGGGGTTTATCTTCTTCGCTTGACGGTCGAGCCCCTTGTGTTCGGCATTTAGTCGGCCGGACTGTTTAAAAACCCAACAATCCCTGTGGGTGTGATTTGCAGGCCTTCCGGGGTTACTGTGGATTTGACATATCTGACCCAAAATTTTGTTTAAGTTGGACAATTCGTCAATGTCATCCTTAAGAGACTATGTTTTATTATTGGGCCACGAGCTTTTGAATCCGGCGTTGACTGCTGCGCTCTTTGGGCTTTTCTCTTTATTCCAGTGCTGCTCTTTTCTGTGCCGTGATTTTCCGTTTCCATCTCTTATCTCTGATGTACTTGGCTCGCTGGTGCTGCATCGTGCTAACCAGCTATCCTCGCCCGCACAGAAGCGCGTCATGAGGCTTGTCAGTGCGGACATTGTCCTCGGTTTCACTTGACCGAGGTGCCTGGCGAGCCATTCGTCTCGGACATTGTGCTTGAAAGCTGCTAAGGCTTCGGCGTCCGGACAGTCGACTATTTGGTTCTTTTTTGTGAGGAACCTGTTCCAGAATTTCCGCGCTGACTCTCCGGGCTGCTGAGTTATATGAATTAGGTCATCTGCATCCAGAGGGCGGACATAAGTCCCTTGAAAATTTGCTCTAAATGCATCCTCGAGCTCTTCCCAACTTCCAACAGTATTTTCTGGGAGGCTTTTAAGCCAATGACGGGCTGGCCCTTTGAGCTTGAGGGGTAGGTATTTTATGGCGTGGAGATCATCTCCTCTGGCCATATGTATATGTAGTATATAATCTTCTATCCAGACTCCAGGGTCTGTTGTCCCATCGTATGCTTCTATGTTTATGGGTTTAAATCCTGCTGGGAATTCATGGTCTAGCACCTCATCAGTGAAACATAGTGGGTGTGCGGCGCCCCTGTATTTGTGTGTGCCGCTATCATCGGACACTTGACGTGTTGTCTTGCTTCCTGGGGCCTTCTCCTTTGGCCCGTAGATGGATCTGGCTGGGCCATCTATCCTTCCAGGTTCGTTGGTTGGTTTATGTGGGGCGCCGCTGTCAGAATTTGGCCTATCATCTGGCCGTCTATCCAGCCAGGCAGCCTCTTTATTTTGGACGGTGGGGGCTCTATGGCCTCCTCGTCGAATTCTGGTAGCAGCTTGCGCTTCGGGTAGCTCTTTGATTGGTGGCCATTGCCGTACTTATCTGCGGTTTTGAGCATTTTGCTCCATCTCATTCTGAGTGTATCTTCCGTTGTTTTGAGCCTCCGTTTTTCCTTCTTCAGGCTTTTTGCTGTGGCGATGAGCCTGCGCTTGAAGCACTCTTGTTCGATGGGATCCTCGGGTACGACGAATTCGTCATCGTTGAGGCTTGCTTCGTCATCGGAGGGAGGTATATAATTATGATCCTCAACCTCTTCATCTGCCGCCCCCTCATGAGGGCTTGCTTCTGCATCCTCCTGCGCTGAATCTTGCTGGAGGGGATTGTCTTCGGCATTCTCTGGAGTATTATTGTCTCGTGTGCTGGAATTTCCATTCTTGCTGTGGCGAGATTTAGAGCGGCGCCGCTGACGCCGGCGCTTGGGCTGTTTCTTTAAGGAATCTGCCTCCGCTGTTCCTTCGCCGTGTCCATCTTTTGGGGTATCCACCACGTATACGTCATATGACGAGGTGGCCTTCCAGTGCCCTGTGGGCGCTGGTTCCTGTTCGTCTCCGGCATCGTCGTCCATAGCGTCGATGTCTTCGGAGTCGTAGTCGAGCATGTCGGTTAGATCGTCGATAGTGGCTACAAAGTGGGTGGTGGGTGGGCTCTGAATTTCTTCGTCGTCCGCATCCCAACCATCCTGGCCATAGTCCGGCCAGGACTCTCCTAATAACGAGAGATGCTTTAGTGAATTTAAGATATCGCCGAAAGGCGAGCATTGAAAGATGTCCGCGGCGGTGAGTTCCATAACCGGCGCCCAATCTGGATCGATTGGTAGGGGCGCGGGAGGTTCGGAGTCCGGCGCCTCGGAATCACGAGTTTCGCAGGGGACAAGATTAGTGTTCGGCTCCATCGCCGTGGATGTTGAAGCCCCCGGGGCGGCGTCTATCCACCGGCCCTCGATCTGGGCGATCGGCTCCGGGCTAATGGCCGGAGCGGATTCGTGTGCGGCCACCAAAGCACTGTTTGGCGGCAGAGCTAGATCATGCCCATCGTTACAGTGCGGCGCGCTTGGCTGTGGCTCGAGTCCGTCGAGGATCAAGTCTCCTCGGACATCGGTCGTGAAGTTTAAGCTTCCAAATCTGACCTGACGGCCAGGGGCGTAGCTTTCGATCTGCTCCAGATGGCCAAGTGAATTGGCCCGCAGTGCGAAGCCGCCGAATACGAAGATCTGTCCGAGGAGAAAAGTCTCACCCTGGGCAGCGTTGCAGGTTGAAGATGCCATCAAGCCTATTGGTGACGCCACAGAGGAACTCTCAATGAAAGCACCAATGTCGGTGTCAAAACCAGCGGATCTCGGGTAGGGGGTCCCGGACTGTGCGTCTAGGCGGATGGTAACAGGAGACGTGGGACACGATGTTTTTACCCAGGTTCGGGCCCTCTCGATGGAGGTAAAACCCTACGTCCTGCTTGATTAATATTGATGATATGGGTAGTACAAGAGTAGATCTACCACGAGATCAAGGAGGCTAAACCCTAGAAGCTAGCCTATGGTATGATTGTATGTTGTTTATGTTGTCCTAAGGAATAAAGCCCTCCGGTTTATATAGATACCGGAGAGGGCTAGGGTTACACAGAGTCGGTTACAATAGTAGGAGATCTACGTATCCATATCGCCAAGCTTGCCTTCCACGCCAAGTAAAGTACCTTCCAGACACGAGCCGGAGTCTTCAATCTTGTATCTTCGTAGTCTTGGAGTCCGGCGGATATTGATAGTCCGGCTGTCCAAACACCCCCTAGTCCAGGACTCTCTCGTCAACCAAGGACTATCTCATACCAGCATGGTGCATAAAAGAAAAGTGAAAACTAAATGCAGAAGACGCTCCAAGACTTGCACATAATGCACGAACGAAACGAATACGAAAACATACTGATACTTGTTGAAGAAAGAGGGGATGCCTTCCGGGGCATCCTCAAGCTTAGACGCTTGAGTCTCCTTGAATATTTACTTGGGGTGCCTCGGGCATCCCCAAGCTTGAGCTCTTGCCTCTCTTCCTTTTCCTCATATCGAGACCTCCTCGTTTAGACACTTCATCCACACAAAACTTCAACAGAAAACTCGGTAAGATCCGTTAGTATAATAAAGCAAATCACCACTATAAGTACTGTTGCAAACCAATTCAAATTTTTTTTGCATTGTGTCTACTGTAATATAGCTTTTCCATGGCTTAATCCACTGATATAAATTGATAGATTCATCAAAACAAGCAAACTATGCATCAAAAACAAAATCTGTCAAAAACAGAGCAGTCTGTAGCAATCTGAACATCCACCATACTTCTGGTACCCCAAAAATTCTACCAAAATTAGTAAAAATAAAAACGTTGTATATAAAGACAGTGAAAAATGAATCGGAACCAATTGACGTTCCAGTTAAAAATGTAAAATCGCGCACAACAGCCAAAGTTTCTGTCCTGCACCGTACAAACCAACAAGCATTGTAAACATCCAAAAGGCAAACCTTAGCACATTATTTTTATAATACAATGGAATTATACAGGGGGATAATTATTTTTGATGAAAAGTTTCTGTAATTAAGATTCACAAAGTTTCCGTGAGCATGAACAAAGTTCAAGGAGCTCTCCCACTTCAACAATGCTTGTCTTTCTCACTTTCACTTTCCTTTTTGAAAAGTTTTTGGGTTCCCCTCTTTATTTTTTTGTTTTTAAACTATATAAAAGAACTCAAAAGAAATAAATGACTCTCCAAAACTTCCAGGTTGTCTCCCTGGCAGAACTTTCTTTAAAGCCATTAAGCTAGGCATATAGTGGTCAAGTAATGAATCCACCCGGATCCCAAGGTATATCAAAGCCAATTTTAATTAACAATGATTTGTAATTTAGTAGTGAGCACGAAGCAACATATATCAAGCAATGACGAAGTCTAACACTCTTCCTATACATCGGCATGTCGTTAAAGAACAATTCATGCACACCAAGTAAAGGCCAATGCATAGTATAAACAGTTTCTTGCAATTTTATCGCGTTGGACACATAGAGAGGTGGACATATAGTTCCTCTCTCATAATAATTGCAAGTAGGAGCAGCAAGCACATGCATATTACATTCATCAAAATTATCATGTGCAACGGTAAAAGGCAACCCATCAATATAATCCTTAATAAGTGTAAACTTCTCCGATATAGTGTAGTCGGGAGAATTCAAGAAGATAATAGGACTATCATGCATGGGTGCAATAGCAACATTTTCATGTTTAACATAAGGAACTATAGCAAGTTCATCTCCATAAGCATAATTCATATTGGCATCTTGGCCACAAGCATAGCAAGCATCATCAAAAAGGGATATTTCAAGAGAATCAAGGGGATCATAGAAATCATCATAGCAATCATCCTTCGGTAAGCACGAAGGGGAATTAAACAATGTATGAGTTGAAGAGTTACTCTCATTAGAAGGTGGGCACGGGTGATCAATCCTCTCTTCCTCCTTTTGTTCTTCGCTCTCCTCATCATCTTTTTCATCCAATGAGCTCACAGTTTCATCAATTTCTTCTTCCATAGCTTCCTGCAAAATATTAGTCTCTTCTTGGACAGCGGAGACTTTCTCAATAAATGCATTAATATAGTAACTGTATTCATAATTTTCATAGCAATATCTAAGTATAGCAAGATTTTCAGGCCTATAAACATCATCATCTAAAGCTTCATACTTTTCAAACAAATATTCAATTTCATAAGCAGCCTTAAAAGCAACAAATTCTTCTATTTGTTCAACATCATAGTAATCATATATACCATTAGCATAATAAGCTAAGGTTTCATTATCATTAAATTTGCATGAAAAGGGAAGGTGTGGAGCCTTCATCCTAGAGCAACAAGTAATATCATATCTCAAGCATAGATCTCGGGCATACCAACGCAACATAATAAATTGGTCCCATAATAGTTTCCCTTTTGTGTCGAGCGATAATCCCTAAAGTATTCATGTAGATCCAACGTGTCTCCCATTATAAAGTTGAATGGGGTTTTCTTAGGATTATCAAAGTAGTACATAATATCTTTCACATAATGAGAATCGAGGGTTTTAGGAGTTACCCCATCTCCATGAGTAGCAAGTACACCTAATTTTTTTGGTATTTCGTGTTCCATATCCATAAGTAAAGATAGAGAACAACTTAGAACAACAAATAAAAATTACTTAGTGATAAAGGAAACAAGCACACACGAGAATATTCACCCCACGCTATGACTCCCCGGCAACGGCGCCAGAAAAAGGTCTTGATAACCCACAAGTGTAGGGAATCGCAACAGTTTTCGATAAGTAAGAGTGTCAAACCCAACGAGGAGCTAAAGGTAGAATAAATATTCCCTCAAGTTCTATCGACCACCGATACAACTCTACGCACGCTTGACGTTCGCTTTACCTAGAACAAGTATGAAACTAGGGGTACTTTGTAGCTGTGATAGGATAGGTTTGCAAGATAATAAAGAACACATAAATATAAAATAGGGGCTGTTTTAGATAAAGAAGCAATAAAGTAAGTATTAGTAGAGAGCTTTTTGTTACGAGAAAGTTATTTGTCCAAGGCAATCGATAACTAGACCGGTAATCACTATTGCAATTCTATTTGAGGGAGAGGCATAAGCTAACATACTTTCTCTACTTGAATCATATGCACTTATCATTGGAACTCTAGCAAGCGTCCGCAACTATTAAAGATTCATTAAGGTAAAATCCAACCATAGCATTAGAGCATCAAGTCCCCTTTATCCCATACGCAAACAACCTACTTACTCGGGTCTGTGCTTTTGTTCACTCACGCCACCCACCATAAGCAAATCATAAACATATTGCAAACCCTACAGCGGGGATCCATCACGCTTGCACGACACGGAGGGCACAATAGGACAACACCAATAATAAAACATGCAACTCAAACCAATCACGATCATCAATTAACCCATATGACAAAACAGATCTACTCAAACATCATAAGATAGCCATACATCATTGGGAAATAATATATAGCATTGAGCACCATGTTTAAGTAGAGATTACAGCGGGTAAGATAGGGGTTACACCGCTGCATAGAGGGGGGAAGAGTTGGTGATGAAGGCGGTGAAGTTGTTGGTGAAGATCGCGGTGATGATGATGGTCCCCGGCAGCGTTCCGGCGCCACCGGAAGCAAGGGGGAGAGGGCCCCCCTTCTTCCTCTTCTTCCTTGACCTTGTACCTAGATGAGAAGGGTTTCCCCTCTGGTCCTTGGCTCCCATGGCTTGGGAGGGGCGAGAGCCCCTCCGAGATTGGATCTATCTCTCTGTTTCTACGTTCTGGAATTCTGCCCCTTCACCGTTTCTTTTATATCCGGAGATCCGTAACTCCGATTGGGGTGAATCTTTCGCCCAGATTTTTCTCATAAAATTAGCTTTCTTGCGGCAAAAGAAGAGCGTAAAATGCCTTATGAGGGGCCCAAGAGAGTTCAGGGCGTGCCTGCCTCCTTGGGGCGTGCCCCCCTATCTCCTGGCCCCCTTGGGCACCGTCTCGCGTTGATTTACTTCCCAATAATCACAAATATTCCAAAATAATTCTCCGTCCATTTTTATCCTGTTTGGACTGTTTGATATGGGGTTTCTGTGAAACATAAAACATGCAATAGACAGGAACTGGCACTGGATCAATATGTTAGTCCCAAAAATAGTATAAAAAGTTGCCTAAAGTATATGAAAGTTGAAGAATATTGGCATGGAACAATCAAAAATTATAGATACGACGGAGACGTATCAGGGGACGCCAGCTGGGGCGTTTCTTCAATGGAGCACTTGAAAATTCAGGAAGACCCATTCGGACTGGGTCGGGAAGGGAGACGTCTTCAATATAAAACCATTCGGAAGGCCATTCTTCGGATGCCTTCTTCATCGTACCTGACAGATATCCGGTCCCGGCGGTGCGCCATATTTGCTCGCCACCCACTTGGAATATTAACCCCTCTTGATTATGAGGGACAAGGCAGAATAGCTTCTTCCATAACTCAAAATGGGCCTCACAGCCCAGGAATAGCTCGCAAAGAGCAACATAACCCGCAATATGCAGGATGGAGGCAGGAGTAAAATTGTGCAGTTGGAGGCCATACTACTCTAATAGACCTCGGAGGAACAGATGGATTGGAAATCCGACACCTCTCAACAAGTAGGAAATGAAGCATACTCGTTCCCCCCTGGATGGGTTGGGGAAACTTTCCGCCTGCTCCCCACCTTCGAAGGAAGCCAATCTGGCTCGAACGGGGACTAGATCTGCGAGGGGGGGGGAGAATCTCTGTGTCTACAACTTCACTAGTTGGTTATGGGATATGGAGCACTTTTCCCAATTGCCCTTTTTGGGGCCATGTGGGCTGGAGGAAGAGCTGGGAGCGCTAGCCATGTTGGGGGTTTCTACGGGCAAGCTCCGAGGATTCCTCGTTTGGGGGAGATGGTGTGTGTCGGTGTCAAAACCGGCGGATCTCGGGTAGGGGGTCCCAAACTGTGCGTCTAGGCGGATGGTAACATGAGACAAGGGACACGATGTTTTTACCCAGGTTCGGGCCCTCTCGATGGAGGTAAAACCCTACTCCTGCTTGATTGATATTGATGATATGGGTAGTACAAGAGTAGATCTACCACGAGATCAGAGAGGCTAAACCCTAGAAGCTAGCCTATGGTATGATTGTTGTTCGTCCTATGGACTAAAACCCTCCGGTTTATATAGGCACCGAAGAGGGCTAGGGTTACACAGAGTCAGTTACAATGGTAGGAGATCTACATATCTGTATCGCCAAGCTTGGCTTCCACGCCAAGGAAAGTCCCATCCGGACACGGGGTGAAGTCTTCAATCTTGTATCTTCATAGTCCAGGAGTCCGGCCAAAGGCTATAGTCCGGCCATCCGGACACCCCCTAATCCAGGACTCCCTCAGTAGCCCCTGAACCAGGCTTCAATGACGACGAGTCCGGCACGCATATTGTCTTCGGCATTGCAAGGCGGGTTCCTCCTCCGAATACTTCATAGAAGATTTTGAACACAAGGATAGTGTCCGGCTCTGCAAAATAAGTTCCACATACCACCATAGAGAGAATAATATTTACACAAATTCAATTTGCTGACGTATTTCGTGGGTGACATCACACCACGGCCAAGCCTTTATTTGAATCGTTTTTACTGTCCCTCCTCAGCGTGTTTAGCGAGGCGGTTTCCTTGGCACGTCTTGTCAAAGCAGAGATCGTGTCCCCTTATTCCAGGATTCTCATCAATACGGGCATGGGTAACCCAACCGCATCCTTTGGCACGTCTCCTCTATCGAAGGCGAGTCCCGAATGGTCATGGGGAAGGTTCTTGGTATTCAACCTCTTTATAAAGAGACCAAGGCTCCACTCCTTACTTTCAATCTCGATTGAATCCGCACCTTGCCTTGAGTTCCAACACCCAAAGCTCCAGATTCAGGCGCTTCGGACCTTTGATGATGTCCGGCTCCGACCTGCAAGGCCGGTGGATGCCTTCCTCTGTTACGGAAGAAGACGTGCTAAAGCTAAGAGATGCCAGGTATCTAACCAGCAAAATTTCGCATAGGTTGCCTGCCCAAGGGCTGGTTATTCCCACTCCCAAGCCTGGTGAAAGCATGGTGTTCGCGTCTCACTTCCTTCGGGGGCTAGGCTTCCCGATGGACCCCTTCGTGAGGGGGCTCATGTTTTACTATGGGTTGGAATTTCATGACTTGGATCCTGAGTCCATCCTCCACATCTCATCATTCATTGTCATATGTGAAGCCTTCCTCCGCATTACCCCTCACTTCAGATTGTGGCTCAAGACCTTCAAGGTGGAGCCGAAGATGATCAAGGGGCAGCAGGCAGAGTGCGGAGAGGCTGTTATAAGCAAGAATGCTGATGCTCCGTGGCCCGAGGGCTCTTTTCAAGAGGAGCTCAGCCTATGGCAACAAGAGTGGTTTTACATCACAGCTCCCAGGGGTACCAAATGGGTGGCGCCACCTGCCTTTCGCTCGGGTCCTCCACCGCGGTTGGCGTCATGGGTCAATAAAGGACTTGACTAGGGGCCGTCCAAGGACGTGCCCTTGTTGCAGGGCTGCATTCAAGATCTCCTAGAGAGAGAGATCACTCTGGTCGTAGTAGCGCAGGTCATGCTGATTCGTCGCACCCTGCCCTGGAAATGTTGCCCCCTTCGCCTGTGGGGATTTAACCCGGAGGGACCACGAGCTCTCCAACATTTTATGGGCGCGACGCCCGTGGACATGTACAAGCTTTTCTTCGGATCACAAGCGATGTGTCCGGACTTGACCGAGGACGCAGGTATGAACTGCAATCGCCCAGATACTCAAGTAAGTAGCCCCGTACCCGGACATACTATCCCATATTTATCATGAATTTGCCCTCAAAAGAGCTGTCCCTTGAACAGGAGTGGATAGCGAAAGCGAAGTTAATCAGGTGTCCGGCCCCCCTCCCTGAGACCATGTCGGATCCCGTGTTAACCAGGATGCTGGAGGTTGCGCCTTCTGAAGAAGGTGAAGGGGGGAACAAGGAAGCTACCGCCTCCGCGAAGGAGGCTGTCAGGAAAGGGGGGATCGAGAATCCCTCCCTCCAAGGGAATAAGAGGACCGCCTCTGAAGACCCGGAGACCATGATCTCAAAGCGGGGGAAGAAATCTTCGTCAGAGGGTCCTGCGCCGAGAGATGGCTCGGCCGCATTATGCCCCCAAGGGGATCAGCCCTCCATCGAGCCGTAAGTAAAAAGGGGAGTTTTTTTCAAAATAAAGGATATCCCTGCCCTACTTCTGATGAAGATAACCGAAATTTTACCTTGTAGCTCGGATCTCAGCCCTTCTTAGCAGAGCTCATCTTCGGGGGATCTTCGTCCAGAGATGATAGAGAGAGAAACGCCTCCCCCTGCTGTACCTTCTTGCAAGGCGGGCGACCCTGAGGTGTCGTCGCAGAGGGTTTCGCCGAGTCCGGCGGAGCCGGAAGGCAGTCGTATGTCCCCTCAAAGCCCTCTGCGTCTGGCCTTCGGAAAAGGCCATCGGACAAGTCCGGCACCATCTGGTGTACGGTCGGAGGGGCTGAAGGATCTGCTCGGGCGAGCGTCTATCTCAGAAGATCACCGTGCGTTAATGGGTACGGTGATTGAAAGGATTTCATCCGCTGAAAGCGGTTTGCACAAAGCCATGAGAAGTTTACTGACAGGTTTTGAGGTACGCGAAATGATGTACCTTTTGACAGTTCCGCATATAAGATGCGCCCTGTGTAGATAGTAGCCCCTGAGGCTCGGTATGTTGTCAAAAGTGACAGCGCGCCGAGGATCATAATCCCAGGTATAATATGTCGCCTTTCCTATGTAGGTGGCAAAGTTTCCGGTGGCTAGCCGGACTGATCAATTTGCCTAACTAAAGCGGCAACTTGACGTGGCGGATGCCGACATCACGCTTGTCAATAAGCGGCTTGACGAGTCACAAGGTATCTGATTTCTCCGTGGACACCTGGTAAGGGAGCTTGATGCCCCTGCTTTACAACATGTATGCTTGATGCAGATGGTGTTGCTGCCATGGAGAGCCTTCGGCGAAGCTCGCCCGAGCCAAGGAGCAGGCCAGAAAGAGTGATGCGGCTGCCTTGAAGGCGGCCGAAGAGCTAGAAGCCGAACAGGCTGCTCATTGGCGAAGCAAGAAGGAAATGGCCGAGATGGCCGTGAAGTTGAAGAATGCTGCCGACTGCTGCAAGCTTCTTGAAAAGTAAGATCGAGCGGTGCAAGAGGACCTGAAGAAGGCCACTGCCGAGGCCAAGGATTCTCGCTCTGCAATGAGAGCTATGAAGGAGGAGCTACGTCAGGCCGGAGATATCGTGGCTGGAAAGCCTTTCCTGCTGCGGAGGCAGTTCATGGATCCTAAATGTGATCGGTTGGACCGGCTGTGGAGTGCGGAGGATGCTTATCTGGACTTGGCGGTAAGTGCCGCAGACGCGGCCGAACACTTCCGAGATCAAAAGTATCACGAAATGGAAAAGGTTTATTGGTCGCAGTTCCATAACCCAGAGCGCCCTCTTCCATTAACTGATCGCTTGGCCGAATGGGCGGAGCTGAATAGGTTATCCGGACTTGCCATGAAGGATGTCGTGAGTCTTTTGTGGCTGAAAAGGCCCGAGCCGAAGAGTTATTTTGGCTTGGTGCAGCAGTTCCTTGGTGTGGTGCCGCATAGCAATGCAATGAGGAGGTCGGCATGCATAGAGGGTGCGCGGATGGCTCTTGCCCGTGTCAAGACATACTGGACAGAGATGAAGGCCACCGATGTTGCATCCCCAGATTCGGACGGGAGTCGAGTACCTGTCGAGCAATATTTTCAGGAAGTTCTGCAGGGCGCTCGTTTAATAGAGACGCAGTGCTTGAAGGATATTATGTTTGAATAACATGTATTATTGTGAAAAAATGTTTCGATGAAATATAAAAGCTTTTTATACTTGTGCCTTCAAGAATTAAAATACCTCCTGCGCGACCGTTAATGTATATGTGTATATAACCTGAAAGATGGCAGTCTTCGGCTTCAGCCCCCACGCATATAATGCGGGGTGTGTTTGCAAAAGGCGCATTTTCACATTTGATCCAATGTCTTGGTCCTATAAAGGAGGTGGTAGCGCAGCAAACTAGGCAACCGGACTATAATGCTTTATCACTTTCACTTAGCCATAGGAGTTTGACAGTGGGGCTACTATATAGCCCCTAGGGGCACCGCGCTCACCCGAATTCGGGGCGCGTATGTGCCTGACGGGAAAACAGCCCTTCGTCAATGCGGAGGAATCCTATAGATTCTGGCGGGTCATCGAGTGGTTGACCAGTCTCACGCTATATCATGACAGTCAGTTTTCGTCTTTCTCTACTGAGGTGCTCGCCTGGACAAACCGGGGCACAATCGCAATAGTTCTCCTGGTGCAGCGTTAGCCGATAGAGCGGAAAGTAAGGCAATAAAACACAGGAGCCAGGCAAACCCAACATTTGACCAAAGACATGATTCGGAGCTGATGCATATAAGGCCTAACTCGAGACGCCGAACACTCCCTAAGGTATTCGGTCTTTATGAAAACGGGTCGAACAATGCCCTTGGTAATAAGCCCCTGGTGTCCAGGTACGCGCAAAATTCTGACGTGGCCCATGCCAAAACACCAGCCTCCTCCTCGGTTGTAGCAAGAAACCGAGGGATGTGTATCAACAAGAGACAGTAAAAAAGGTTTACGCAGGGTCTTAATCTGAAAAGAATCCTTGCAACGGGTCCCTACTGCACGTCTGTGCCCGTGTCTCCGTTGTGCCGTATCCTGGACGGGTGTAGCACGGTGTTCATCTGTAAAAGAGTGGAACTTAGTTGAAAAAGATCATGAAAAAATGTACGTTATACTAAATAAACAAAGAAAAATTCAAAAAATGAATAAAATTGAGTTTTAATGTCTCTTGTTGTACATGCGCGGAGCCCCTAGTGCGGGGGTATGCGGCTAGTAAGCCCTTGTATGTTTACGCCGGACTCGTCTAACCGTGTCCGGGGTCTGGACGACCTGTTTAGGTGCTTTGATTAGTGAAGCCGGTTTGGTGTGTGGCTGTCAAGGCAGTCACACAATCTTCCATGCTCGAGGAACACTCGATATTTCCCTTTAAGGAGATGATGCCTTGCGGACCGGACATTTTAAGTGTAAGGGATGCATAATGCGGTATTGCGCTAAAGCGGGCGAAAGCTTCGCGTCCCAGTAGTGCTTGGTAGCCACTTGTAAATGGGGCGAGGTGGAAGGTTAACTTTTCGCGGCGGAAGTTGTCGGGTGAGCCGAACACAACTTCTAGCAGTAGAGAGCCCGTACAATGGGCATATGGGCCTGGCATTACCCCTTGAAAGGAAGTGTTGCTATGGCGAATTTTGGTTGGGTCTATCCCCATTTTGCGGATTGTGTCCTGATATAGCAGGTTTAGATCACTGCCGCCGTCCATTAGGACTTGTGTAAATTGGAGTCCGTCGATTATCAGATCTAATATCAAGGCAGTCCATCCTGCATTCCGGATACTTCTAGAGTAATCCTGATGGTCGAAGGTGATTGGTTTTAACAACCAGTGGCGGGACTCCTCTGGGATAGGCCGTATGGCGCGTATATCTAAGGGCGCCGTTCTATTTTTCCCTTTTGTCACGTAAAGTGAGTTTACTGTTTTGACTTCTTGTGGGAAATTCTTTTGTTTTTCGGTGCTCTGCTTGTGGGGTTCGTCATCGTCCTCGCTTGGTGTGTCGAGCCCCTTGTGTTCGGTGTTGAGTTTGCCGGACTGCTTGAAGACCCAACAATCTCTGTGGGGGTGTGGTTTGCAGGCTTCCCGGGAGTACTGTGGATTTGGCATATCTTGTCCAAGATTTTGTTTAAGTTAGATAGCTCGTCCTTATTATCCTTAAGGGGCAGTTTTTTATGATCCTGCCGTCAGCTTTTGAATCCGGCGTTGACTGCCGTGCTCTTTGGGCTGTTTCCCTTGGTCCGGCGGTGGTCCTTACTGCGTCACGGTTTCCCGTTTCCATCCCTGACTTCGGATGTACTTGGGTCGCTGGTACTGCATCTTGCCAGCCAGCTATCCTCACCCACACAAAAGCGGGTCATGAGGCTTGTTAATGCAGCCATTGTTCTTCGATTTTCTTGGCCGAGGTGTCTGGCGAGCCATTCGTCTCGGACGTTATGCTTGAAAGCTGCTAAGGCTTCGGCATCCGAACAGTCGACTATTTGGTTCTTTTTAATAAGGAATCTGTTCCAGAATTTTCGGGCTGACTCTCTGGGTTGTTGAGTTATGTGACTCAAATCGTCTACATCCGGAGGTCGGACATAGGTCCCTTGAAAATTTGCCCGAAAAGCATCCTCGAGCTCTTCCCAACTTCGAATTGTGTTTTCGGGGAGGCTTTTGAGCCAATGTTGGGCTGGCCCTTTGAGCTTGAGGGGTAAGTATTTTATGGCATGGAGGTCATCTCCTCTAGCCATGTGAATGTGGAGGACGTAATCCTCAATCCAGACTCCAGGGTCTGTTGTTCCGTCGTACGCCTCTATGTTTACGGGCTTGAATCCCGCTGGAAATTCATAATCCAGGACCTCATCGGTGAAACATAGGGGGTGTGCGGCACCCCTATATTTGGGTGTACTGTAATATTCAGATATTTGATGTGTTGCATTGCTTACTAGAGCTTCCTTTCTTGGCCCGTAGATAGATCTAATTGGGCCATCTTTTTGATGCAAATCCGTGTGCGGATCGCGTTCCGGCTTGTGAGCGGCGCCGTTTGCCGCTCTATGTTTGCCATGGGGTCGTCTATCCTACCGGGTGGTCTCTATGTTCTTTGATTGCGGGGGCTCTACGGCCTCCTCATCAAATTCGGGCAGTAGTTTTCCCTTTGGGTAGCTCTTTGTTCGGCGACTATCACCGTATTTGTCTACGGTGTTGAGTACTTTGCTCCATCTGATCTTGAGCGCATCTTCCGCTGTTTTGAGTCTCCACTTCTGCTTTTTCAGGCTACGCGCAGTGGCGACAAGCCTTTTGTGGAGGTTCTTCTGCTCCAGCAACTTGTCCGGCGTGAGATCGCCCGGACTATTATCTTCGCCGGGGACGGATTGTTTATCCATATTGTCATGTTCGTACGGTTGCTTGATAGCATGTTCGCCGTCCACCGGTTCGCCCTGCTCTATGGCTGGGTCTTTATGGCTGCTGTCTTTGTCGAGGCGGGATTTTGGGCGGCGCTTACGTCGTCGTTTTGTCTGCTTTTCAAGGGAATGATCCCTCGTGGCGTCCCGTTGTTCCTCGTCGTTGCTTCCTTTAGGTGTGTCCACCATGTATACATCGTGAGATGAGGTGGCTGTCTAGTGCCTTATAGGTCCTGGTTCATTCTTATCTCCTACATCGTCGTCCATACCGTCGATGTCTTCGGAGTCGAAATCGAGCACGTCGTTTAAACTTTCGACAGTGGCTACGAAGTGGGTGGTGGGTGGGCTTTGAATTTCTTCATCGTCCGCATCCCAACCTTGCTGACAATAATCCGGCCAGGGCTCTCCTGATAAAGAGAGAGACTTTAGTAAATTTAGGATGTCGCCAAAGGGCGAGTGCTGAAACATGTCCGCGGTGGTGAACTCCATGATCGGCGCCCGATCGGATTCGATTGGCCGGAGCACGGAAGGTTCGGAGTCCGGAGAGGAGTCCGGCACCTTGGAGTCACGAGCTTCGCAAAGGATAGGGATGGTATTCGGCTCAATCGCCGTAGGGATTGCAGCCCCCGAGGCGGTGCCGAGCCACCCGTCCTCGATCGGCGCAGTCGGCTCCGAGCTAAGGGTCGGAGCGGACACTGGTGCGGCCTCCAAGGAACTGGCGGGCGGCAGAGCTAGATCATGCCCATCGTGACAGTGCGGCGTGCTTGGCTGTGGCTCGAACCCGTCGAAGATCAAGTCTCCGTGGACGTCAGTCGTATAGTTCAAACTTCCAAATCTGACCTGATGGCCAGGGGCATAGCTTTCAATCTGCTCCAGATGGCCAAGCGAATTGGCCCGCAGTGCAAAGCCACCGAATACGAAGATCTGTCCGGGGAGAAAAGTCTCACCCTGGACCGCATCGTTGTTGATGATCGGAGGAGCCATCGGGCCTAAAGATGACGACATAGAGGAACCCTCAGTGAAAGCACCAATGTCGGTGTCAAAACCGGTGGATCTCGGGTAGGGGGTCCCAAACTGTGCGTCTAGGCGGATGGTAACATGAGACGAGGGCACGATGTTTTTACCCAGGTTTGGGCCCTCTCGATGGAGGTAAAACCCTACTCCTGCTTGATTGATATTGATGATATGGGTAGTACAAGAGTAGATCTACCACGAGATCAGAGAGGCTAAACCCTAGAAGCTAGCCTATGGTATGATTGTTGTTCGTCCTACGGACTAAAACCCTCTGGTTTATATAGGCACCGAAGAGGGCTAGGGTTACACAGAGTCGGTTACAATGGTAGGAGATCTACATATCCGTATCGCCAAGCTTGCCTTCCACGCCAAGGAAAGTCCCATCTGGACACGGGATGAAGTCTTCAATCTTGTATCTTCATAGTCCAGGAGTCCGGCCAAAGGCTATAGTCCGGCCATCCGGACACCCCCTAATCCAGGACTCCCTCAGTGTGGATTAGATCCGAAGATCCCGCTCTTTAAATAGACAATTTTCTCACATGGTCAGGGTGGTAAGTGCAAAAATGCCCCGATCTCTTGCATTCGCTCGACACATGGAAGCTGAAATCATGAAGGTGCAGAAAACGATGAGTGTGACATTAAATGGAAAGCCAGATACTGCTCTTTAAGTCAGGTGCTTTGAAGTATTCGGAGAAGGAACCCGCCTTGCAATGCCGAAGACAATCTGCGTGCCAGACTCATCGTCCTTGAAGGCTGGTTCGGGGGCTACTGAGGGAGTCCTGGATTAAGGGGTCCTCAGACAGCCGGACTATGTACTTGGGCTGGACTATTGGGCTATGAAGATACAAGATAGAAGACTTCTTCCCGTGTCCGGATGGGACTCTCGTTTGTGTGGAAGGCAAGCTTAGCAATTTAGATATGTAGATTCCTTTCTCTATAACTGACTTTGTGTAACCCTAGCCCCCTCCGGTGTCTATATAAACCGGAGGGTTTAGTCCATAGAGAACAATCATAATCTCATAGGCTAGACTTCTTGGGTTTTAGCCATTACGATCTCGTGGTAGATCAACTCTTGTAATATTCATATTCATCAAGATCAATCAAGCAGGAAGTAGGGTATTACCTCCATAGAGAGGGCCCAAACTTGGGTAAACATTGTGTCCCCCGCCTCCTGTTACCATTAGCCTTAGATGCACAGTTCGGGACCCCCTACCCGAGATCCGTCGGTTTTGACACCGACAATTAGCCCAAGAATAAATGGGCCCTGAGAAGGCCGAAAGATAACATGGGCTGGAAACAGCCCAATGGAATAATGGGCCGTTAATGGGTATAAAGTGATACACTGTTCATTACGGGCTAGTTTCACCATGGGCCATTAATGGGCCAAGAGTTACGAAGGGCCTCATATGGGCCAAAAGACGTCATGGGCCATACATGGGCCAGAAGTTAAAATGGGTTGGAATCATATTGGACGACCCAGATGATGCTACTGTGCCTAATTCAGATAGGCCGTAACGGGCCCTGTGTTAGCGGGCTGTAAATGGGCTATATGCAAACAGGTTGTTAACAGGCTTTCATGGGCCGGCCCGCCACCTTTTAACCAAGTCAAATGGGCCGGCCTTTTCACAGGAATGGGCCTCTGTTGGGCCGTGCCACGTGTCGACGTATCATAGGCGCCTTCGGTCCAATGAGTGGATGACATCTGTCCCAACGGTGGGACAACACGTGTTTCCTCCAGCCAATGATGATTTTACACGTGGAAAATCCCCATTGGTCGGGGCTGTTAACGGGTTATCATATCCAAAACCGGACCCGATAGCTTAACGGCGTTCCGTTACGGTGGATGCCACGTGTCGGTCACCCTTGACGAAAGCACTTCTATAACGCATGATTTATCGTTATGGAAGTGGACACTTCCATGATGATAATTTTGGTAATGTCATGGAACACTTCTACAACAGCATAGGTATGACTATCTTGATTCTGTCATAAAATCGTCATGGATGTACATGCATGACAGAAAAGTGACCTACTGTGACAAACATGTATCATCATGGAAGTGTATTTTTTTGTAGTGTTCCCAATCCGGGCAACCAAAATGGGATACGCTCTCAGAATTGTATAGATTTACCTCAAAATCCCTACCATGATGGGTCCTTAGGTTAATTTTCTTTGTTTCCATACTCTCAAGATCTTCAAAACCCATCCTCTCCAAGACATGGTGTCTTGCATGGCATGGGATAAGCTAGTCAAATTGTAAAAGACGAAAATTACACGTTGAAGTACTAAAAGTCGAGCTTAATTACGAAAAAACATTTTGTGTCGTAGTGTACCGTTTCAACATCGAAAGCCTCCTGGAGATTAATGCTAAAGTGCCGACCTTCTACCAAGTGAGGCGAGCCACAGAAACCCCGGTTGTCGCCGCACCACGAGCACTTTGTGAGACTTTCGTTCGACGACATTTCCTATGTTCATAATTCAAATATTAAACTTGTAAAATTCAATATATGTACTACAAAAACTAAATTAGATCATTATTATTCAGAACTGGTTGACTATCGGTCCGTCGAGTCTTTTTTTGAAAACTCTCGGCTCACGTGGTGTATATATTCGACCGTTGGTGATGGTCGCTCCTCCCTTCGCCCCTGAGTGCATTAAACCAAAATGTCTAGCACACGGGAACGAAGGAGGAGCGATCCCCACGACAACAGTGGCATTCTTCTTCTCTCATATATGGTGGACACACTCCCTCATTGATTTTTCGACCGTCGGTGATGGTCGTTACTCCTCCTTCCCCTAGTGCCGAACAAAAGTCTAGCATAAGGAGAAGAAAGAGAAACGACCCCCACGACAACAGTCGGGTTTCTTCCTCTCTCATATATGGTGCAGACTTACTCCCTCACTCATTTTTTGATTGTCATGTATGGATCCTCGACAGACTTAAAGTCAACCCAAAATGTCGTTTAATTATCTTTCTAGAAAATCCAGGCCACTCGATATTTCCTACATATTCTAGCACAAGTCATGCCAAAATTCACGGAAAAATCCAGCATGACCTTTGCCAAAAAAGGACATATGGAGCGCCTGAAATTTGCCGGAATGGAAATTAATCAACACTCCGGCAAAACATAGGCCACTCGGAGGTGTTACCTACAAACATGGCCACTTGGGCAAGCACATATCCTATTTGCATTCAACTTGATGGTCATTGCATTCAAACTTGATGGTCATTGCATTTCAATGGTTGAAAATATGAACAAAAACATTTCAAAATATCTTATAGGACTCATATTGACATGGAGATTTGGATAGTCTCACCTCGAGGTCGGAGGGGGCCTGTGACGGGGATGACGGCGGCGACGACATGGAGATTTGGCTGCAAAAACAAAATAGTATTAAAAATAGTGCTCTACTATTTGAGCATTCAAAATAGGAGTAGTTCTCCAATTTGAGCATTCAATAAGCAAAACTAAATCATAAAATAAATTAGTATTCAAATTAGCATGCATTCAATAAGCAAAACTAAATCATCTCTTGCGTCCATGCATCGTCCAATATTATCACTAATACATCTCGAATAGTCTCATACATTTAACCTCACTAATACAGCTAAAACCCTAGTGAACGATGGGTATCGGCCCGGGCGGTGGACACCCAAAGAGAAGGAACCATCACAGGATCATTGCTCCAGTGAGATCCCTGGAGAACCTGCTAGGAATTGGAGAACCTGCCCTCCAACGCAACCATGTAGCGACGGACGTGCTCATCCTCCTCGCTGACACGGTGACATACCACCTCCACGGGGTCCTCAAGCCTCCGCACCATCACTGGAACACGCGACTGATACGTATCCAACGTATCTATAATTTTTGATTGTTCCATGCTATTATATTATCTGTTTTGGATGTTTATTGGGATTTAATCTGCTCTTTTATATTATTTTTGGGACTAACCTATTAACTGGAGGCCCAGTGCCAGTTTCTGTTTTCTTGCCTATTTTAGTGTTTTGCAGAAAAGGAATACCAAACGGAGTTCCAACGGAATGAAACCTTCGCGAGGATCTTTCTTGGACCAAAAGCAATCCAGAAGACTTGGAGTTGAAGTCTAGGACTCTACGAGGAGGCCACGAGGCAAGAGGGCACGCCCAGGGGGGTAGGCACGCCCCCCACCCACGTGGGCCCCTCGTAGCTCCATCAACGTACTTCTTTCACCTATATATACTCTTATACCCTAGAAACACCAGGGGAGCCATGAAACCACTTTTCCACCGCAGCAACCTTCTGTACCCATGAGATCCCATCTTGGGGCCTTTTCCGATGATCTGCCGGAGGGGGAATCGATCACGAAGAGCTTCTACATCAACACCATTGCCTCTCCAACGAAGCGTGAGTAGTTTACCACAGACCTTCGGGTCCATAGTTATTAGCTAGATGGATTTTGCTCTCTCTCTGATTCTCAATACAAAGTTCTCCTTGATGTTCTTGGAGATCTATTCGATGTAATATTCTTTTGCAGTGTGTTTGCCGAGATCTGATAATTTGTGGATTTATGAACAAGATTATCTATGAATATTATTTGGTTCTTCTTTGAATTCTCATATGCATGATTTGATATCTTTGCAAGTCTCTTCGAATTATCGGATTAGTTTGGCCTACTAGATTGATCTTTCTTGCAATGGGCGAAATGCTTAGCTTTGGGTTCAATCTTGCAGTGTCCTTTCCCAATGAAAGTAGGGCAACAAGGCACGTATTGTATTGTTGCTATCGAGGATAAAAAGATGGGGTTTATATCATATTGCTTGAGTTTATCCCTCTACATCATGTCATCATGCTTAATGCATTACTCCATTATTATGAACTTAATACTCTAGATGCACGCTGGATAGCTGTCGATGTGTGGAGTAATAGTAGTAGATGCAGAATCATTTCGGTCTACTTGACACGGACGTGATGCGTATATTCATGATCATTGCCTTAGGTGTCTTCATAATTATGCGCTTTTCTATCAATTGCTCGGTAGTAATTTGTTCACCCACCGTAACACATGCTATCCTGAGAGAAGACACTAGTGAAACCTATGGGCCCCGGGTCTCTTTCTTATTATATTACATCTCTTTTATTCACATCGCATCTCGTTTACTGTTTTGCAATATTTACTTTCCAATCTATACAACAAAATATACCAAAAATATTTACTTTATTATCTCTATCAGATCTCACTTTTGTGATTGGCCATGAAGGGATTGACAACCCCTTTATCGCGTTGGTTGCAAGGTTCTTGATTGTTTGTGAAGGTACTAGGTGACTTGTGTGTCTTCTCCTACTGGATTGATACCTAGGTTCTCAAAACTGAGGGAAATACTTATGCTACATTGCTGCATCAACCTTTCCTCTTCAAGGGAAAACCAACGCATGCTCAAGAGGTAGCAAGAAGGATTTCTCGCGCCGTTTCCGGGGAGATCTACGCCAAGTCAAGCATACCAAGTACCCATCATAAAATCCTCTCCCTCGCATTACATTATTTGCCATTACCCTATCGTTTTCCTCTCCCCCACTTCTAAAATGATTTACGAAACCTTTGCCTTTTCTTCGCCCCCCTTCCGTTCGTCTCTTTTCGTTTGCTTCTTGAGTTCCAGTGTGTTGGATTGATTGTTTGTCATGATGGCTCAAGATAATACTAAATTGTGTGACTTTTTAAATACCAACAACAATGATTTTATTAGCACTCCGATTGCTCCTACTACCGATGATGAATCTTGTGAAATTAATACCATTTTGTTAAATCTTTGTTATGAAAGATCAATTTTCTGGCCTTCCTAGTGAAGATGCCGCAACCCATCTAAACAACTTCGTTGATTTGTGTGATATGCAAAAGAAGAAAGATGTGGATAATGATATTCTTAAATTGAAGTTATTTCCGTTTTCGCTTAGATATCGTGCTAAAACTTGGTTCTCTTCTTTGCCTAAAAATAGTATTGATTCATGGAATAAGTGCAAAGATGCTTTTATCTCTAAATATTTTCCTCCCGCTAAGATCATCTCTCTTAGGAACGATATTATGAATTTTAAGCAACTTGATCGTGAGCATCTTTCACAAGCTTGGGAGAGGATGAAATTAATGATACGTAATTGCCCTACACATGGTTTGAGTTTGTGGATGATTATACAAAAAATTTATGCCGGATTGAACTTTGCTTCTAAAAATCTTTTAGATTCGGCTACGGGAGGCACTTTTATGGAAATAACTTTAGGATAAGCTACTAAACTCCTAGACAATATTATGGTTAATTATTCACAATGGCACACCGAAAGATCCACTAGTAAAAAGGTTCATACGATTGAAGAGATTAATGTTTTGAGTGGAAAGATGGATGAACTTATGAAATTGTTTGCTAATAAAAGTGTTTCTTCTGATCCTAATGATATGCCTTTGTCCACTTTTATTGAGAACAATAATGAATCTATAGATGTGAATTTTGTTGGTAGGAACAGTTTTGGTAACAACGCGTATAGAGGCAACTTTAATCTTAGGCCGTTTCCTAGTAATTCCTATAATAGTTATGGTAATTCCTACAACAACTCTTATGGAAATTTTAATAAGATTCTATCTGATTTTGAGAATAGTGTTAAAGAATTTATGAGTTCACAAAAGAATTTCAATGCTTTGATTGAAGAAAAACTTCTTAAGGTTGATGAGTTGGCTAGGAACGTGGATAGAATTTCTCTTGATGTTGATTCTTTGAAACTTAGATCTATTCCACCTAAGCATGATATCAATGAGTCTCTCAAATCCATGAGAATTTCCATTGATGAGTGCGAAGAAAGAACCGCTAGCATGCGTGCTAAAAAAGATTGCTTTATGAAAGCGTGTTCTTCTAGTTTTCATGATAATAATGATGAAGATCTAAAAGTGATTGATGTTACTCCTATTAAATCTTTGTTTACCAATATGAATCTTGATAAATATGGGACTGGAGATGAGTCAACTTTAGTTAAAAGGCATCCCAATGATTTGGAATTTTTAGATCTTGATGCAAAAATTGATAAAACTGGGATTGAAGAGGTCAAAACTTTACATAGCAATGAACGCACTATTTTGGATTTCAAGGGATTTAATTATGATAATTGTCTTTGATAGATTGTATTTCCTTGTTGCAATCCATGCTAAATTCTCCTCATGCTTATAATCAAAATAAAGCTTTTACTAAACATATACTTGACGCTTTAATGCAATCTTATGAAGAAAAGCTTGAACTATAAGTTTCTATCCCTAGAAAACTTTATGATGAGTGGGAACCTACTATTAAAATTAAGATTAAAGATTATGAATGCTATGCTTTGTGTGATTTGGGCGCTAGTGTTTCCACGATTCCAAAAACTTTATGTGATGTGCTAGGTTTCCGTGAATTTGATGATTGTTCTTTAAATTTGCATCTTGCGGATTCCACCATTAAGAAACCTATGGGAAGGATTAATGATGTTCTTATTGTTGCAAATAGGAATTATGTGCCCGTATATTTCATTGTTCTTGATATAGATTGCAATCCTACATGTCCTATTATTTTTGGTAGACCTTTCCTCAGAATGATTGGTGCAATTATTGATATGAAAGAAGGAAATATTAGATTCCAGTTTCTGTTAAGGAAAGGCATGGAACACTTTCCTAGGATGAAAATTAAATTGCGTTATGAATCTATTATGATATCCACTTATGGATTGCATACCAAAGATGGCAATACCTAGATCTATTCGTATTTTTATGCCTAGCTAGGGGCGTGAAATGATAGCGCTTGTTGGGAGGCAACCCAATTTTATTTTTGTTCTTTACTTTTTTCTCATGTTTAGTAATAAATAATTCATCTAGATTCTGTTTAGATGTGGTTTTATGTTTTTATTAGTGTTTGTGCCAAGTAGAACCTTTGGGAAGACTTGGGTAAAGTCTTTGCGATCTTGCTGTAAAAAACAAAACTTTTGCGCTCACGAGAATAGCTTTCATTTTTTACTGGAGAGTGCTTTTAGGTTGATTCTTTTTGAAGATGATTAATAGACAAATTCCTCACGTTAACCAACTTATTTCAGAATTTTTGTAGTTACAGAAGTATTCGAAAGTTACAGATTGCTACAAACTGTTCTGTTTTTGACAGATTCTATTTTTCATGTGTCGTTTGCTTATTTTGATGAATCTATGAGTAGTATCGGGGGGTATGAACCATAAAGAAGTTGGAATATAGTAGGTTTAACACCAATATAAATAAATAATGAGTTCATTACAATACCTTAAAGTGGTGGTTTATTTTCTTATACTAACGGAGCTCATGAGATTTTCTATTGAAGTTTTGTGTTGTGAAGTTTTCAAGTTTTTGGGTAAAGATTTGATGGATTTTGGAATAAGGAGTGGCAAGAGCCTAATCTTGGGGATGCTCAAGGCACCCCAAGGTAATTCAAGGACAACCAAAAGCCTAAGCTTGGGGATGCCCCGGATGGCATCCCCTCTTTCGTCTTTGTCTATCGGTAACTTTACTTGAGGCTATATTTTTATTCACCACATGATATCTGTTTTGCTTGGAGCGCTTTTTATGATTTGAGTTTTTTCTTTTTAGTTTACCACAATCATCCTTGCTGTACACGCCTTTTGGGAGAGACACGTATGAAGCGGAATTTATTAGAATACTTTATGTGCTTCACTTATATCTTTTGGGCTAGACAATTTTGCTCTTGTGCTTCCCTTATATCTTTTTAGAGCACGGTGGTGGTTTTATTTTATAAAAAATATTGATCGCTCATGCTTCAGTTATATTATTTTGGGAGTATTTTAGAACAGCATGGTAATTTGCTTGGTTATAAAATTAGCCCTAATATGATGGGTATCCAAGATGGGTATAATAAAAACTTTCATATAAAGTGCATTGAATACTATGAGAAGTTTGATTCTTTATGATTGTTTTGAGATATGAAGATGGATATATTAGAGTCATGATAGTTGAGTAGTTGTGAATTTAAAGAATACTTGTGTTAATGTTTGTGATTCCCGTAGCATGCACGTATGGTGAACAGTTATGTGATGAAGTTGGAGCATGATTTATTTATTGATTGTCTTCCTTATGAGTGGCGGTCGGGGACAAGCGATGGTCTTTTCCTACCAATCTATCCCCCTAGGAGCATGCGCGTAGTACTTTGTTTAGATAACTAATAAATTTTTGCAATAAGTATGTGAGTTCTTTATGACTAATGTTGAGTCCATGGATTATACGCACTCTCACCCTTCCACCATTGCTAGCCTCTCTAGTACCGCACAACTTTCGCTGGTACCATACACCCACCATATACCTTCCTCAAAACATCCACCATACCTACCTATTATGGCATTTCCATAGCCATTCCAAGATATATTTCCATGCAACTTTCCACTGTTCCGTTTATTATGACACGCTCCATCATTGTCATATTTCTAGCTTGATCATGTAGTTGACATCGTATTTGTGGCAAAGCCACCGTTCATAATTTTTCATACATGTCACTCTTGAATCATTGCACATCCCAGTTCACCGCCGGAGGCATTCACATAGAGTCATATTTTGTTCTAAGTATTGAGTTGTATTTCTTGAGTTGTAAGTAAATAAAAGTGTGATGACCTTCATTATTAGAGCATTGTCCCAGTGAGGGAAAGGATGATGGAGACAATGATTCCCCCACAAGTTGGGATAAGACTCCGGACTAAATAAAAAAAAGAGGCCATAAAAAATAGAAAGGCCCAAATAAAAAAATGAGAGCAAAAGAGAGAAGGGACAATTCTACTATCCTTTTACCACACTTGTGCTTCAAAGTAGCACCATGATCTTCATGATAGAGCGTCTCCTATGTTGTCACTTTCATATACTAGTGGGAATTTTTCATTATAGAACTTGGCTTGTATATTCCAATGATGGGCTTCCTCAAAAGTGCCCTAGGTCTTCGTGAGCAAGCAAGTTGGATGCACACCCAGTTAGTTTTCTTGTTGAGATTTCATACACTTATAGCTCTAGTGCATCCGTTGCATGGCAATCCCTACTCACTCAATTTGATATCTATTGATGGGTATCTCCATAGCCCATTGATATGCCTAGTTGATGTGAGATTATTGATGTCTACTACACAACCTTCTTCTTGTAGACGTTGTTGGGCCTGCAAGTGCACATGTTTGTAGGACAGTAGCAAATTTCCCTCAAGTGGATGACCTAAGGTTTATCAATCTGTGGGAGGCGTAGGATGAAGATGGTCTCTCTCAAACAACCCTGCAACCAAATAACAAAGAGTCTCTTGTGTCCCCAACACACCCAATACAATGGTAAATTGTATAGGTGCACTAGTTCAGCGAAGAGATGGTGATACAAGTGCAATATGGGTGGTAGATAAAGGTATTTGTAATCTGAAAATATAAAAACAGCAAGGTAACTAATGATAAAAGTGAATGTAAACGGTATAGTAATGATAGGAAACAAGGCCTAGGGTTCATACTTTCACTAGTGCAAGTTCTATCAACAATAATAACATAGATAGATCATATAACAATCCCTCAGCATGCAACAAAGAGTCACTCCAAAGCCACTAATACCGGAGAACAAACTAAGAGAATATGGTAGGGTACGAAACCACCTCAAAGTTATTCTTTCGGATCAATCTATTCAAGAGTTCGTACTAGAATAACACCTTAAGACACAAATCAACCAAAACCCTAATGTCACCTAGATACCCCATTGTCACCTCAAGTATCCGTGGGCATGGTTATACAATATGCATCACACAATCTCAGATTCATCTATTCAACCAACACAGAGTACTTCAAAGAGTGCCCCAAAGTTTCTACCGGAGAGTCAAGACAAAAACGTGTGCCAACCCCTATGCATAGGTTCATGGGCGGAACCCGCAAGTTGATCACCAAAACATACATCAAGTGGCACATGATATCCCATGGTCACCACAGATAAACACGACAAGACATACATCAAGTGTTCTCAAATCCTTAAAGACTCAATCCGACAAGATAACCTCAAAGGGAAAACTCAATTCATCACAAGAGAGTAGAGGGGGAGAAACATCATAAGATCTGACTATAATAGCAAAGATCGCGATACATCAAGATCGTGCCATAGAGAGAACATGAGAGACAGAGAGATCAAACACATAGCTACTGGTACATACCCTCAGCCCCGAGGGTGAACTACTCCCTCCTCATCATGGAGAGCGCCGGGGTGATGAGGATGGCCACCGGTGATGGGTTCCCCCTCCGGCAGGGTGCCGGAACGGGCTCCCGAGAGGTTTTTCGTGGCTACAGAGGCTTCCGGTGGCGGAACTCCTGATCTATCTTCTTTTTTTGATGTTTTTATGGTACGTAGGCTTATATGGGCGAAAGAAGTCGGTCGGGGGAGCCTCAAGGGGCCCACGAGAGGGTAGGGCGCGCCCAGGGGGGTGGGCGCGCCCCCCTGTCTCGTGGCTTCCTCGATGCTCCCTTTACTTCAACTCCAAGTCTCTTGGGTCATAATCTTCCCAAAAATCACGCTGCCGAAGGTTTCATTCCGTTTGGACTCCGTTTGATATTCCTTTTCTTCGAAATGCTGAAACAGGCAATAAAACAGCAATATGGGCTGGGCCTCCGGTTAGTAGGTTAGTCCCAAAAGTAATATAAATGTGTATAATAAAGCCTGTAATCATTCAAAACAGGTAATAAAATAGCATGAATGCTTCATAAATTATAGATACATTGGAGACGTATCAGCATCCCCAAGCTTAATTCATGCTCGTCCTCGAGTAGGTAAATGACAAAAGAAAGAATTTATGAAGTGTGAATGCTAGAAGGTGCACAAGTTTGATCAATGATAATTTCGATCACCTTTTCTAGCATGATTATATGTCATAACAGTAGTTCATCTCATAAAACTTCTCACGATCAAGTAACAAGCTATTCACATGTTAAAGCATAGACCATAAACTTTCTTGAAAACTAGAAAACTTCATTCTTAGTCATCAAACAATTGCAATTCATCTTATTTTCAGGAATAGCAAACTCCACATACTCAATTATCATATAGTCTTCTACAATTGCTAGCACTCACGCAATACTAATGGTTATAGAGTTTCAATCGGACACTGAGAAAGATAGGGGCTTATAGTGTTGCCTCCCAACGTATTCACCTTTGGGTGATGTCAACAATAATAGTTCATGCTAACTTACATCCAATTGGATATATATATATCAGGATCTTTCCAACACGAGGTGCTTGCCAAAGGATAAAATGAAAAAGGGAAAGGTGAAGATCACCTTGACTCTTGCATAAAGTAAAGGACATAAAGTAAAAGGTAGGCCCTTCACAGAGGGAAGCAGAGGTTGTCATGCACTTTTAGGGTTGGATGCACAAAATCTTAATGTGAATGAACGTCACTTTATATTGCCACTTGTATATGGACCTTTATTATGCAGTCTGTCGCTTTTATTGCTTCCATAACAAGATCGTATAAAGCTATTTTCTTCACACCAAAAGATCATACATATTTAGAGAGCAATTTTTATTGCTTGCACCGATGACAACTTACTTGAAGGATCTTACTCAATCCATAGGTAGGCATGGTGGACTCTCATGGCAAAACTGGGTTTAAGGATATTTGGAAGCACAAGTAGTATCTCTACTTGGTGCAAGGAATTTTGGCTAGCATGAGAGGGAAAGGCAAGCTCAACATGTTTGAATTATCCATGACAATATACTTTAACTGAGATGTGCGAAAACATAACCCATTACGTTGTCTTCCTTGTCCAACATCAACTCTTTAGCATGTCATACTTAATGAGTGCTCCCAATTATAAAAGATGTCTAGGATAGTATATTTATATGTGAAATCTCTCTTCCTTCAATATTCTTTCATGAATTGTTCAAATGACCAATACAATGCTTGCTAACTTTCAATAAATTTACAACCTCTATTTCTTGGATGTGAAGTCATTACCCCCCATGGGATAAGCAAATGAGACATATATAATTTCAGATTTATGACAATCAACTCATTCAACAATTTACTCATAGGATATAAGTCAAGCACACGAGTAAATGAAAAACTACTCCAAAAAGATATAAGTGAAGATCAATGAGTAGCTAAATAATTATGTAACTATGTGAAGACTCTCTCTCATTTAAGAATTTCGGATCTTGGTATTTCACAAACAGCAAGCAAAGCAAAATAAAATGACATTGCAAGGATAGCACAACTCATGTGAAGAAGCAAAAACTTAGGTTCAACCGATACTAACCGATAGTTGTTGAAAAAAAGGTGGGATGCCTACCGGGGCATACCCAAGCTTAGATGCTTCAGACTTCTTGAAATATTATCTTGGGGTGCCTTGGGAATCCCCAAGCTTGAACTTTTGTGTCTCCTTAATTCCTCTCATATCATGGTTTCTCTTTTTATCAAAAGCTTCATCCACAACAAACTCAACAAGAACTCGTGAGATAGGTTAGTATAAACCAATGCAAAACCTTATCATTTTATACTGTAACAAATCACTAAAATTATTATTCAACATTGGATACTATATGCCTTTGCATATTTAGTACTCCTATCCTCAAATAGAATCATTAAACAAGCAAACATATGCAAACAATGCAAACATAACAGCAATCTGCCAAAACAGTACAGTCTGTAAAGAATGCAAGAGTATCAATACTTTCCTAACTCCAAAAATTATGAAATAAAATTCCCACTGTAGTAAGTTTATCAGAGCTCAAGATGCAAAAGGTTTCAACATTATATCATTCTCTTACTTTTCTAGGGAATTTTTGCAACAGCGGTAAACTTTCTGTTTTCAAACAGCAACATGTATACTAGCAAAATAAGCATGGTAAAGGCTATCCTTGACATTTTTATTGAAACTAAAGATGCAAAAAATTATTCTAAATAACAGACATCAAATACTAACAAAATAAAATGATGCTCCAAGCAAAACACATATTATGTGGTGAATAAAAATATAGCTCCAAGTAAAGTTACCGATGAACGAAGACGAAAGAGGGGATGCCATCCAGGGCATTCCCAAGCTTAGGCTCTTGTTTGTCCTTGAATATTACCTTGGGGTGCCTTGGGCATCCCCAAGCTTAGGCTCTTGACACTCCTTATTCCATATTCCATCGAATCCTTACCCAAAACTTGAAAACTTCACAACACAAAACTCAACAGAAAACTCGTAAGCTCCGTTAGTATAAGAAAATAAAACCACCACTTAGGTACTGTAATGAACTCATTATAAATTCATATTAGTGTAATATCTACTGTACTCCAACTTATCTATGGTTCATACAATCCGATACTACTCATAGATTCATCAAAATAAGCAAACAACACATAGAAAACAGAATCTGTCCAAAACAGAATAGTCTGTAGTAATCTGTATCAAACGTATACTTCTAGAACTCCAAAAATTCTAAAAAATTAGGAAGTCCTAAGCAATGTGTGTAACAATCCAGAGCAAAAAGAATAAGATCAAAATCACGTTTCTGTGAATTAACAAAATTAATTTACTGGGTGCAAAAGTTTCTGATTTTCAGCAGGATCAACACAACTATCACCGTAAGCTATCCTAAAGGTCTTACTTGGCACTTTATTGAAACAAAAGCTATAAAAAATGATTACTACAGTAGAATAATCATGTGGACACACAAAGACAGTAAGGGTAAATATTGGGTTGTCTCCCAACAAGCGCTTTTCTTTAATGCCTTTCTAGCTAGGCATGATGATGACAATGATGCTCACATAAAAGATAAGAATTGAAACATAACGGGAGCATCAAGAAGCATATTACTAGCACATTTAAGTCTAACCCTCTTCCTATGCATAGGGATTTTGTGATCAAACAACTTATGGGAACAATAATCAACTAGCATAGGAAGGTAAAACAAGCATAGCTTCAAGATTTTCAACACATAGACAGGAAACTTGACATTATTGCAATTCCTACAAGCATATATTCCTCCCTCATAATAATTTTCAGTACCATAATGAATGAATTAAACAATATAACCAGCACCTAAAGCATTCTTTTCATGATCTACTAGCATAGAAAATTTACTACTCTCCACATAAGAAAAATTCTTCTCATTCAGAATAGTGGGAGTATCATAAGAGACTTGAACACTAAAAATTGGTTCCATATTAAAAGAGTAATGTTCAGAAAAAGGGTAATCATAATCATGACAAGTTTTATAAATATAATCATCACTACTTTTTAAGCATAAGTTTCATCACAATAATCATCATAAGTAGCAACTTCGTTCTCATCATAATCGATTGAAACCTCTCCCAAGATAGTGGAATCACTAAATAAAGTTGACACTCGTCCAAATCCACTTTCGTATTCATCACAATAAGATTCAACATCCTCCAAAATAGTGGGATAACTACTTCCTAAAGTTGACACTCTTCCAAACCCACTTTCATCAATATAATCATCGTAGGTAAGAGGCATGCTATCATCATAACAACTTTGCATATCAAAACTTGGGATGCTAAAAATATCATCTTCATTAAACATAGCATCCCCAAGCTTGGGACAAACATTAATTTCAGCAAATATATTCTCAAATATGTCATCCTCATCAAACATAGCTTCCCCAAGCTTGGGTCTTTTCATATCATAAGCATAATCACTCTCATCATTAAAAATATGGATAGCACCAATAGTAAAGCAATTATCATCATCACAATGAGTAGTCGGAGCAACATCATTTGGGAGGGATACCTTTCTACCTTTGTTGCTCCTTCTTTTCTTTTTCTTCTTCACATTATGTGTGGGTTCAACCTTCCTCTTTGAGCTCCTTATTGATGAGATTGGTTGAATAGAAAGCTCCTCCTCGTTACCTGATTCATCATAAGAAATAATAGGAGGATATTGGGAAGCCTCTTCCCTTTCATTAGTATTCTCATCATCTTCTATTTGCTTTCTTTTTTTAGGTAATTGGCAATATAAGGATTTTCAATGCAATTCACCGCACAAAACAAATAAATCTCCTCTAAATCAAAATCAAGAAATCTATCAAGATTAAATTTTAGAATATCCTTAGTTATACGTTTCATTTCTTCATACCCCAAAAGAAGACTAAGCTCTTTATGATGCCCAAGGGTAATCAAGTTATCACAATTTTTGTACACGATTCGATCATGAAACAATATGCATTGGAGATTTAAATGACCACGTTCATTGCAAAGTTCACAAGGGGCACGAAAAATATTGAATCTTTTAGCACACTCGTTAAGACTTTCTTGCAAAACTTTAGTTTTTAAATACTTATGCGTCTTGCAATATCTATTTTCTCTATTTTGTGTGTCCATGCAAGTCCAATATACTCCACAAAAATCAACATGCTTATAGGCGACATTTTCATCATAACTAGTGCAATCATCATTAGTACTATGGATATTCAAAGAGTTCATACTAATAACATTGCAATCATGCTCATCATTCAAAGATTTAATATCAAACATTCTATAAATTTCTTCTTCTAGCACTTGAGCACAATTTTCCTTTTCATCAAACTCACGAAATATATTAAAAAGATGAAGCATATGAGACAAGCTTAACTCCATTTTTTTGTAGTTTTCTTTTATAAACTAAACTAGTGATAAAACAAGAAACAAAAAGATTCGATTGCAAGATCTAAAGATATACCTTCAAGCACTCACCTCCCTGGCAACGGCGCCAGAAAAGAGCTTGATGTCTACTACACAACCTTATTCTTGTAGACGTTGTTGGGCCTGCAAGTGCACAGGTTTGTATGACAATATCAAATTTCCCTCAAGTGGATGACCTAAGGTTTATCAATCCGTGGGAGGCGTAGGATGAAGATGGTCTCTCTCAAACAACCCTGCAACCAAATAACAAAGAGTCTCTTGTGTGCCCAACACACCCAATACAATGGTAAATTGTATAGGTGCACTAGTTCGGCGAAGAGATGGTGATACAGGTGCAATATGGATGGTAGATAAAGGTATTTGTAATCTGAAAATATAAAAACAGCAAGGTAACTAATGATAAAAGTGAGTGTAAATGGTATTGCAATGATAGGAAACAAGGCACAGGGTTCATACTTTCACTAGTGCAAGTTCTCTCAACAGTAATAACATAGATAGATCATATAACAATCCCTCAACATGCAACAAAGAGTCACTCCAAAGCCATTAATAGCGGAGAACAAACGAAGAGATTATGGTAGGGTACGAAACCACCTCAAAGTTATTCTTTCGGATCAATCTATTCAAGAGTTCATACTAGAATAACACCTTAAGACACAGATCAACCAAAACCCTAATGTCACCTAGATACTCCGTTGTCACCTCAAGTATCCGTGAGAATGATTATACGATATGCATCACACAATCTCAGATTCATCTATTCAACCAACATAGAGTACTTCAAAGAGTGCCCCAAATATTCTACCGTAGAGTCAAGACGAAAACGTGTGTCAACCCCTATGCATAGGTTCATGGGAGGAACCCGCAAGTTGATCACCAAAACATACATCAAGTGGCACATGATAGCCCATTGTCACCACAGATAAACATGGCAAGACATACATCAAGTGTTCTCAAATCCTTAAAGAATCAATCCAACAAGATAACTTCAAAGGGAAAACTCAATTCATCACAAGAGAGTAGAGGGGGAGAAACATCATAAGATCCAACTGTAATAGCAAAGCTCGCGATACATCAAGATCGTGCCATAGAGAGAACACGAGAGAGAGAGATCAAACACATAGCTATTGGTACATACCCTCAGCCCCGAGGGTGAACTACTCCCTCCTCGTCATGGAGAGCACCGGGATGATGAAGATGGTCACCGGTGATGGTTTCCCCCTCTAGCAGGGTGCCGGAACGGGCACCCGAGAGGTTTTTGGTGGCTACAGAGGATTGCGGTGGCGGAACTCCCAATCTATCTTCTTTTTGATGTTTTTAGGGTATGTAGGCTTATATGGGCGAAAGAAGTCGGACGGGGGAGCCTCGAGTGGCCCACGAGAGGGTAGGGCGCGCCCCCCTATCTCGTGGCTTGCTCGATGCTCCCTTTACTTCAATTCCAAGTCTCCTGGGTCATAATCTTCCCAAAAATCACACGCCGGAGGTTTCATTCCATTTGGACTCCTTTTGATATTCCTTTTCTTCGAAATACCGAAATAGGCAATAAAACAACAATATGGGCTGGGCCTCTGGTTAGTAGGTTAGTCCCAAAAGTAATATAAAAGTGTATAATAAATCCCGTAATCATTCAAAACAGATAATAAAATAGCATGAATGCTTCATAAATTATAGATACATTGGAGATGTATCAATTATCTTCTCCTTTTTGTCTTCTCCACAATCACCATTCTATTCCACCTATAGTGCTATGTTCATGGCTCACGCTCATGTATTATGTGAAGATTGAAAAGGTTTGAGAACATCAAAAGTATGAAACAATTGCTTGGCTTGTCATCGGGGTTGTGCATGATTAAATACTTTGTGTGATGAAGATAGAGCATAACCAGACTATATGATTTTGTAGGGACAACTTTCTTTGGCCATGTTATTTTGAGAAGACATGATTGCTTTGTTAGTATGCTTGAAGTATGATTATGTTTATGTCAATATTAAACTTTTGTCTTGAATCTTTAGGATTTGAACATTCATGCCACAATAAAGAAAATTACATTGATAATTATGCTAGGTAGCATTCCACATCAAAAATTATGTTTTTATCATTTACCTACTCGAGGACGAGCAGGAATTAAGCTTGGGGATGCTTGATACGTCTCCAATGTATCCATAATTTTTGATTGTTCCATGCTATTATATTATCTGTTTTGGATGTTTAATGGGCTTTAATATGCTCTTTTATATTATTTTTGGGACTAACCTATTAACCGGAGGCCCAGTGCAAGTTTATTTTTTGCATATTTTAGTGTTTTACAGAAAAGGAATGCCAAACGGAGTCCAAACGGAATGAAACCTTCGCGAGGATCTTTCTTGGACCAAAAGCAATCCAGGAGACTTGGAGTTTAAGTCTGGGACTCTACGAGGAGGCCACGTGTCGGTGTACTAAAGTAGGGGCACTCCTTTGTACCCTTACTTGTGCGCGGGCAGTTAGAGCCACGGGCCGAAGCCACACTTGGCAAGGCAAAAGGGAGGAGTCAAAGCCGCAAGATGATCAAACAAGGCAACGCCAAGACCAGCAACACCAAAGAGCAGGAGGGCGAGGTGGACTCCCCTGGCAAGACCCTTGTCGGGGAGACCTCCACGGCCTTGGTAAGAGCCTTGTCGGGGCAACTTGCCCAATGCCAATAGAGAGAGCCACCCTTGAGCCCAAGGGTTCCAACATCACCAACGACTACAACTGGACCCAGGGCTCGGGAGGCACCTCCATGGTGGCATGCAGATCTTTGTGAAGACAAATAATATTCAAGATCAGATGAGGATTGTAAGGCAACGATCCTCGACAAGATCCTTGCCGAGGAAATCCACAAGACCCCCGGCAAGATCCTTGCCGGGGACGACAGCGCGCCATGGCAAGACCCTTGCCGGGCCACCCAGCGAGACCCTAGCCAAGGGCGTCAGCAGGGTCACTGCTAGGTCCGCACCAACCAAGTCTCCACCGCCATTCACATGCAGCTACCAGCCCAACCAGCTGCGCAGGCACCTGCATGGCAACATGCAGCTTCCAGGCCAACTCAGCACATGCCTATGTGGCGGCATGTAGATCTTCATGATGGCTCCCCCACCGCGCCACCTCAGCCGCTTGCCTACCTACATGGCGTCGCATGCATCGCTGGCCAGGGCGCGTGTCGGAGCAAGGGGGAGCGGCGATGGATGGGCCGGGCCTCGCTCCAGTCCCTGATAAAGCAAGAGGACACCTAAGCTACGCATTAAATGCGCCTTGTCCTGTAATACAAGCGATAAGCTCACAGGACTGTAGGCCTTTCCACATCCTGTGTGCCACTGTGGCAGCCCCTTTCAACTATTAAAGGAGGCCCATGCCGTACTGGAGGGGGATTCAGCTCTTTTGAACCACGCAGCTACCGTAGCTAGTTCAAGTGCTCAAGAACACTCAATACACCCACCAAAGCAGGACTAGGGTTTTACGCATCCTTGCGGCCTGAACCTGGGTAAACGATCCTTGTGCTGATTGCTAATCCTGCTCTTCTCACAACCCCGCATGCCGCAACCATAGTAGGGATTCTTGTGATACCATAGGTGTCGTTTCCCACCGACATCTTTGGCATGCCAGGTAGGGGCGCGATTGTGAGAATCGGGTCTAGTAGTTGGCCTAGTAGTTCTTCCTCGCCATGGCTCCTAAGAAGAAGATGACCACGGCGATCAGTTCATCTGGGACCGGACTGCCAGTACCGGTGCGGACCAGTAGCAGGCCAGTCGCGGAGAGGACCCATGGCGCGGCCCGCGAACATCCACAACACCCTAGCAGTCCAGGCCTGGTGAGCGGCGTCGTTCGTGCGCCAGGCGACGAGCTACGCGTCGTGGGCTCCAGAGACGGAGTCGGGCCCCCCACAGGCGGCGTGGGGCCCTCCAGGGGCATCGCCGTGCCGCCAGACGGCGGCGCAGCGACCTCCAAGACGCCAACACTAGCACCCACGGCGCGCTCTTCTCAGGTCGTGCGCGATGAGCAGCGCTGCCCTGCTGGTGACCCTGGGTGCCATCCTGGGAAGAGTCCCGTCCGCCCTTCACATGATCAGGAGGGTCAGCATGCACGCCGAGGTGCTAGCAGAGGTGGAGGACGGCTGCGGGGCCATGATGGGGCTCCTTTTAACGCGGTTAGAAGTCGAAGCGCATTGCGGTCCACACAGCTTTCGCCGCCGCCCACACTAGCAGAAGCCCTAGCACGCGCGCAGCTGCTCCTCGACTTTCCTCCCGCTGCGGAGAAGCTTGACGAATGGAGGGCCACCGTCCGGAGCCTCGTCAGCATCCCTAACAACGATGAGTTGCGGCCGGCAGGACCCGTAGGTCATCGCTCTGTCGAGCCACCGCATGCCAGCGGAGGTCGGGACGGAGGCGATGCGGCCATGGTGCACTCCCCTCCTCCATCCCGGCCACCGCGGGTGTCGGTCCGTCGTGATGCTGCTCGTGATGATATCTCCATAGCATCGTCCGACCTGCGAACCCACCGCGACCAGCGTCAAGTTCTTCGGGAGCGAGCTCATGAAGACACTCGAACCACCATCGAGCACCGGCGTGACGTGCGCCACCAGTCGGACAGGCGGGCAAGGCCCACTACGGACCACCCAACACCGGGAGGCTACGGTGGCCTACCCTACGAGGTGGGTTGTCCGGCCTTCACCCATGAGCTGCGGCAGTTCCAGTGGCCCTCCCACCGCATGTTCAAGCCCGACATTGGCGAGAAGTACAACGGCAAGACTCACCCGCCGGTGTTCCTCAGCATCTACACCATCGCGATGCAAGCTGCTGGGGCCTGTGATGATAAGGTGCTTGCCAATTACTTACCGTTGGCACTCAAGCCCAATGTTATGTCATGGTTGATGCACTTGCCGGTGGACTCCATTTCTTCTTGGGCGGGTCTGTGTCATGAGTTTGTTGGCGCCTTTACGGGCAGCCATCAAGATCATGGCCAGGCGAGTGACTTGCATATCATCCCCCCAAAGGAAGGAGAAAACTTGCGCAAGTACATCCAAAGGTTCGGCCGAGTGCAGTACAACATCCCCGACGTTCATCCTGCCACCGTGATCAGTGCATTCCATCAAAATGTGCGCAACCATAAGATGCGTGAGGAGCTAGCGATGAACAAGGTCAAGGATGTGGCCAAACGTTATGTACTGGCCGATCGATGCGCTCGCGCTAAAGAGGGAAGGAAGTACCCTGGCAAAGACGCCGGTGCGAAAACCGACTCCACGGATGATACCACCACCTCGACGAAGAAGGGCCGGCGCCGTAACAGGAAGCGCAAGGGCAAGACCGTGCTTGCCGTCGAGGGGTCCGACGATACCGGCGCCACCCAGAAACCCAAGGCGAGTGACCCCGGCAAGGAGGTTGCCGGGTGTGTCGCTTGCTGGGCCTTGGCGGCTGCCGATAAGCTAGGGGGCCCCGGCAAGCAGTATTGCAAGATCCACCGCACCAAGGGCCATGACCTCCAGAACTGCTCGCCGAGAAGCAGAAAGCCGAGTATGAGCGGCGGGACAAGGAGAAGGGCCAAAGAGGGTGCCGAGGGATCCGACAAGAAGCGTGCGGCCAAGGAGGTCGCCACGGCAAAGATAATCAGCAGGAGAGGCCCGCCCGGGGCCGCGACAAGAAGCAGGAAGATGATGATCACGACGAGGACGATGAGTCCGGCGACCACGAGTTCCAGAAAGCCACAGAAGCCATGTGCGTCGATGGTGGCGCCTCGCTGCATACATCCCACCGCCAGCTCAAGCAGTGGGCGCGTCAGATCACATCGATGGAGCCGCCACTCGACGCATGGAAGCCGCTGAGGTGGTCTAGCACGCCTATCATCTTCGACACCGAGGACAATCCTGACCGCATTACTGCGGTTGGATGCTTGTCGTTGTTGGTTTCACCAACAATCTGCAACCTCAAGGTGACGAAGATGCTGGTTGACGGCAGGGCCGGTCCGAACTTGATCTCCCCTGTTATGATCAAGAGGCTGCAGATCCCTGATGGAGACCTCGGGGAGACGGGCACGTTCCAAGGGGTCAACCCGGGGAGGAGCAAGCCGAAGGGAAAAGTCATGCTGCCCGTGACGTTCGGAGGCGAGCTGAAGTACAGGACGGAGAGGATTGTCTTTGATGTAGCCGAGATCCCATTGCCCTTCAATGGGATCCTCGGCCGCCCGGCACTAGCCAAGTTCATGGCGGCTTCACATAACGCCTACAACACGCTGAAGATGCCGGGGCCGATGAACATCATCACCGTCCCCTCCGACAAGAAAGACCCGTTGATTTGCACCGACCAACTCTACCGGGAAGCAGTTGCAGCAGCTGCCACCAAGGCACCTGCTCCTGCCGGCGGAGCCCCGGGAGGGAAAAAGACCGGTGATACCCCTCGCACCCACTCTGGCAAGCGCACCTCTTCGGGGTGTTGCGCTCCCGTTGAGGACGTGCCAGAGAGCTCCACCGGCAATAGCAAGAAGTCCAGAGCTGCGCCGCTAGAGACCAAGAAGGTGCCCGTCAAGGAGGACGGTAAGGGGGGAGCTTTTACTATAAGCTCCACCCTCTATAGCAAATAAGAAAGTGAGCTCGTCACTTTCCTGCGGGCAAATGTTGATGTGTTTGCATGGCAAGCCTCCGACATCCCCGGCGTTCCCAGGGAAGTGATTGAGCACCATCTTGATGTTTGTCCTCATGCACAGCCCATCAAGCAGAAGGTCAGGAAGAAAGCTCTGGAGAGGCAGGAGTTCATCACGGAGGAGATCAGAAAACTAGAGGCAGCAGGCTTGGCGAGGGGAGTGCTCCATCCGACGTGGTTAGCCAACCTGGTAGTGGTGCGCAAGGAAAACGGGAAGTGGAGACTATGTATTGATTACACAGACATCAATAAAGCTTGTCCAAAGGATCCCTTCCTGTTACCGCGCATCAACCAGATTGTCGACTCCACGGCTTGGTGTGACCTTTTATCATTCCTCAACGCCTACTCAGGGTACCACCAGATCTTCATGACGAAAGAAGACGAGGAGAAGACAGCATTTATCACCCCATGCGGTACGTATTGCTTTTTACGGATGCATTTTGGGTTGAAGAGTGCTGGCTCAACCTTCGCCAGAGCAGTCCAAATTGGTTTTGAACCCCAGCTACATAGAAATATAGAAGCTTATATGGATGACATAGTGGTCAAAACCAAGGACAAAGAAACACTTGTGAAAGATCTGGAGGAAACATTTGCAAACCTGCGCAAGATCAACCTCAAGTTGAACCCTGAGAAGTGTGTCTTCGGTGTCCCGTCCGGCAAGCTTCTCGGGTTCTTTGTGTCGCAGCGTGGGATTGAGGCAAACCCAGACAAGATCAAGGCCATCGAGCAAATTGAGGCACCTAAATGGATCAAAGACGTGCGTCGGCTCGCTGGCTGCATTGCCGCCATGAGCAGATTCATCTCCAAGTCTGCGGAGCGTGCCCTTCCCTTTTTCAAGATCTTGAAGAAGACGGGCCCAATGGAGTGGACCCGGAGGCCGGGGCAGCGCTGCAAGATTTGAATAAGTACCTCTCCTCTACCCCCAGTGCTGGTTGCGCCCAAACCACAAGAACCGTTGCTGCTGTACCTAGCGGCAATGAATCAGGTGGTTAGCGCCGCACTAGTGGCGCAGAGAGAGGTCGACGAAGAGGCAGCGGCAGCGGCAGAGTCAACGGATGGCGAACCGGAACCCTCCCCGGCATGGCTCGGTCCCGGCAAGACCGAGTCCCCGACAGAGGCTGACGCTAGTGCGACAGGGCCCGTGCGACTTGGTGAAGTGGCACAGAGGAAGAAAATGGTGCGGCACCCAGTTTACTTTGTCAGCTCCCTCTTGTAGGGGGCTAGGTCGAGGTACTCAGGTGTGCAAAAATTGCTCTTCGGCCTCCTTATGGCCTCGAGGAAGCTGCGTCATTACTTCCAAGCGCATGAGATCACCGTGGTCACCCACCTCCCATTGCAACGGATACTGCATAACCCAGATGCAAAGGGGAGGATCGTGGAATGGGCCATGGAGCTGTCAAGTTTCGGTTTAAAGTTCGAAAGCACCTCAACGATTTAGAGCAGAGTCTTGGCGGAGTTCATTGCAGAATGGACCCCGACTCCCGGCGAAGAGGTACAGGAGACCGCTCTCCCCGGCGAGGAAACGAGCCGCAACTGGATCATGTACTTCGATGGGGCTTTTTCGCTGCAAGGCGCCGGTGCTGGTGTGCTGCTTGTCGCACCCACCGGAGAGCACCTCAAGTATGTCGTCCAAATGCACTTTCCCCGGGAGATGTCAACTAACAACATCGCCGAGTACAAGGGCTTGCTTGCCGGTCTCAGGATCGCGGCGGACCTCGGAGTCAAAAAGCTCATCATTGGGGCGACTCGCAGCTTGTCGTCAGGCAGATCAACAAAGATTATCAAAGCCCGTTGATGGAAGCTTACGTGGATGAAGTGAGGAAACTAGAGGAGCGCTTTGACGGTATACAAGCAGAGCACATCCCTCGGACGGAAGATGACATCACCGACTACCTGTCAAAGCGCACTGCCCTCAAGCTACCTGTGGAACTAGGTACTTTTGTGCTTCGGTTAACTCAACCATCCGTCGAACCATCAACCGGGTAGAACAAGCGAAGGAAGCTAGGCCCCGGCAAGTATTCCCCACTGAGCTCCCCAGAGCCGCTGGCGAAGATGTTGCCATGGATGCCGATCCTGCCGTGAGGCAACCGACTCCGGCAGGGCCTCAGGCCATGGCCATAGAGACGGTCGCTCCCGTGGTAGAAGAGATGCCTTTGGTCCTTGTCGTCGAGCCACAAGCTCCGGCATGGGCACGGCACACCGTTCGATTCTTCCAAAAAGGAGAGCTTCCTGAGGAGTAGGAAGAAGCAGAGAGAGTAGCCTGCCGGTCTGCTCTATACCAATTCGTTGACAACGTCTTGTATAGAAAAAGACCGAATGGGGTGAAATTGAAGTGCATCTCCCGGGAGGAAGGACTAGAGCTGTTGGCAGAGATACATGGAGGCATATGTGGATCCCACATAGGGTCGAGGGCCCTTGCTGGCAAGGCTTTCCGGCAAGGTTTCTTCTATCCCACTGCCCTCCAGGATGCGACGACACTAGTACCTAAGTGTGAAGCGTGCCAGTTCCATTCAAAGAAGCTTCATCAACCAGCTCAAGCCCTTTAAACCATCCCCCTCTCCTGGCCCTTCTTGGTCTGGGGGCTCGACATATTGGTCCCTTTCCCTCGCCCCGTCGGGGGCTTTGAGTACTTGTACGTTGCAATCGACAAGTTCACAAACTGGCCAGAGGTGGAAGCGGTGAGGAAGGTGACAGCGCAGTCAGCCATCAAGTTCTTCAAGGGGCTAGTTTGCCATTTTGGGGTACCCAACAGGGTCATCACCGAAAACGGCACACAGTTCACAAGCCACGTCTTCATGCAGTACATTGAAGATCTCGGCAGCAAGGTTTGTTTCGCTTCCGTGGCACACCCACGAAGCAACGGCCAAGCGGAGAGAGCAAAGGCTGAAGTTCTGCGAGGCTTAAGAATGAAGACTTTTGACAGGCTGCGCAAGAGTGGAAGGTGCTGGATTGATGAGTTGTTGGCAGTTCTTTGGTCGATCAGAATGACGCCAAATCGAGCCACCGGCCAGACACCCTTTGCCCTGGTCTACGGGGCAGAAGCAATTCTTCCCACGGAACTCATATACGGGTCCCCTCGAGTGCTCGCTTATGATGACCTTGAGCAAGAGCGATTGCGGCAAGATGATGCAGCGCTCCTTAAGGAAGATCATCTCCGGGCGGCTGTGAGAGCGGGACACTACCAGCAAGCCTTGCACCGCTAACATAGCCGCAAGGTTCATGCCCGGAGCTTTGACGAAGGCGACCTTGTTCTTCGGCGCGTTCTGTCGGCCAAGAATTCCAACAAGTTGGTGCCAAAGTGGGAAGGCCCTTATCGGGTAACTCGAGTCACCCGGCCCGGCATAGTCCGCCTGGAGACCGAAGATGCCATTCCAGTGAGCAACTCCTGGAACATCGAACATCTTCACAAGTTTTACCCATAAGGCGCGGCTGCCGGGCCTCCCGGCAAGCCACCTTTTGTACAAGCCTTGCCGGCAAGGCATGTAACCCTTTGTACTAGGGATTTTTGCATTCGTGCCCCTAGTTGGGTCACGCTCGACTGATTTGCCCCTAGTTTTTCAATAATTGCGGTTTTATGGCAAACCGTAATTGGTCGGAATCAGCCCGGAAGGGCAAAAACACAAGGCGAGTGAAGTGAGCTGGGCAAAACCGCAATTATTGAAAAACTAGGGGCAAATCAGTTGAGCGTGACCCAACTAGGGGCACCAATAAAATTGTTCCTTTGTACAAATCCAGACGCAGACCCTAAGCATAAATAAACGAAGCGCTGGCGCCCTAAGTTATAGCATGCATGCTAGGTCGAGTCTTGTCGTGGAATTGTCATGGTAGATGTCCTTAGTGTGAGGACTTAGTCGCGAGGCCAACGCATCTATGTGGTAGCTTGAGAGGGGTTGAGAAGAATCGAGTGACGCAACACGCAAGACAAAGATTTAGACAGCTTCGGGCCCCGGGAAACATCATCCTGTAATAACCCTACATGTTGTTTGAGGCTAGGTCTGATTATCATCACGTGGGAGTCACCGTAAACCGGCTCTCCTCTAGTTGTGTCTAGCCCTAGAGATTGTTTCTTGTTTTCCTCCCTCTTTGGGGAGCCCTGCCCCTCCTTATTTAAGTTGAAGGGGGGTTACATGTAGAGTCTATCTCGGACTAAGACTTAAACTATTTTGACTTCCCTTCATGGGCTTCATAACCCATGGCAACCCAGTTATTACCGTCTGCCGGTTTAACATGGTCTGTCGGTTTAACATGGTATGCTGGTTTAACATGGTTTGTCGGTTTATGATTGACTTAACACCTGCCGGGTTATCATCTGACTTAACTCCTGCCGGTGTTACCATCTATCTTACCACCTACCGGTTTACCACTCACCGGTTTACCGTCTGTCTTATCCATCTATCTTAACTGTTTGCTGGTTTACCATCCGCCGGTTTACCAAGTCCCGGCCGGGTCATACCACGGGGTATATCCCTGACATTAGCCCCCAGTTTAATTTGGATTTATCCATGTTAAACTGATCCTCATCATCCTTAAGTCCTTGTCACTTCCTTCTTCTAGAAAATCCGGTTTAATAGGCCAGCTTCATAATCAACTTGTTGTCATTGATTTCTCATAGAAAATATATTGTAAAGAATAACTCCTTTGATTCAGCTCCCAATGAAAAAATATTGGTCCTTGAAATACTCATCTGATCTTCAGTCGGTTTAAGAATGTTGAACTTGCCAGTTTACAAATATTGATGGCACCGGATCATAACTGTTTGTAAACATCAGCTTTTGAAAATATACGTCTTATATGTCTATCACTTGTAGCCCTCAAATCCTAAGAAGGCAACGTAGTAACAGCTTAAGATTTGCTTCAATATGAATGTCATAAGCTTGAAGAAATCTAGTTTGTTCATCTCAATCACTAGTCAGAACTGAGTATTCCACATATGTAGCCCCCAAGTGCCGGGTTGTGATGCTTGCAGCAACCTGGGACTTGTAATTTCCTGATGCTCATAAAAACTTAAACCAGTGTAGCCCCCAAGGGCCGGGTCATTATGCAATAATGAAGAGGGACTTTGCAAATATAATCATGTAAACTTTGAACAGCAACGTGTAGCCCCCAAGGGCTGGCTCAGTAAGATAATATTGAACTGGGAGTTGATATATACTTCAACAAAAATAACATCATATGATGTAACCCCCATCATGGGGCTTGAATCCATGTCCACAAGGTTAAGAGCTTTGTGCTTTACCAACTGAGCAGTGGACCCTTCAATATAATGGATAAAAAAGCTTTGTACCTTGAATAGTTGACAGGAGCAATTGGTAGCCCCTAAGGGCCGACTCATTACGATGTGATGAGTCGGGTCTTCAATAAGGTGAGCAAACAATGACTTTGCATTAGCCCCCAAGTGCCATGGTGCATGCTAGCATTGACATGGGACTTGCACATTTGATGTAATCTCAATTTGAATAATGTAGCCCCCAAGTGCCGGGTTGTAAGCCTGCAGCGACTAGGGACTATTCCCTCCATTGTAGAATAAATCATATCCATTGATAAAATAATAGCCATTGCGCTGAAGCGACTTTGAAAACCTCAATCATAATATTGGTTATTGATAACCATAATAAAAATCTAGCCATGTTGGCTATTAAAGATTTGAATAATATAACCTGGTTTGAAAACTGATTCCTGCCATATAAACCGGTATATTCGTGGACATATGATACATGCTATGATGATGTAATGATGATGCAATATACAATGATGTATGTGTATGATCAAGAGGGTTTAAGTTATGGTTCAGATACGACTAGAACCCCCAAGTAGTCATAATTGTGGCATTGCATCGATTAAGAGGTGTAGCTATGGTTCGAATACGACCAAGCCCCCAAGCGATTTCCCTGGTGCCCTTATGCCTATCAAGAGGTGTAGCTATGGTTCGAACCCATAGCCCCCAAGTGATTTCCCTGGTGGCCCTTATGCCTATCAAGAGGTGTAGCTATGGTTCAGACACGACCAAGCCCCCAAATGATTTCCTTGGTGGCCCTTATGCGTATCAAGAGGTGTGACTATGGTTCGGACACGACCAAGCCCCCAAATGATTTCCTTGGTGGCCCTTATGCCTATCAAGAGGTGTGACTATGGTTCGAACATAGCCCCCAAGTGATATTGTGAGCTGTGCTCAAGGGATACCCATGTTTGAGTTGTGCTGTGCAGCAGACTCTCTTTGGCCCCTTATGATAATATTGGCTTGATAGCCGGATTACTGAAAAATCCAAAGCTGTGCTCTTATGATAATATTGGCTTGATAGCCGGATTACTGAAAAATCCAAGTTGTGCTCTTATGATAATATTGGCTTGATAGCCGTATCAAGAGGATAGTAACGCCATGTTCTCTTTGGTGAATACACCTATGTTTGAACAGGAAGCCCCCAAGCGATATATTTCTGAGATGTGCTCGTCGGGTGCCTATGTTTGAGTTGTGCTGTGCAACAAACCCTCTTTGGCCCCTTTTTGACTTTTCTAAGAACTCAAACTTGGCGAGAGATATTTCTTCTTGAACCGGATGTTAAACCGGATATTGAGAGCTTCAAAGCTTTATGGGAGACATCTTTCCCTTGAACCGGATTTTGAACCGGAAGCATCATTGTGAGCCGGAATTTTTCTGACGGCCTTTTAAATTTTTATCGATAGAGCAGTAATCTCCAAGGCCGGGTTATTTTTCCCTCCCATGACCCAGAGTTCTTGAATGCATTGAAATCGGCCAATTCTGCCGAGTCATGCCACTGCAGTCCCCGCGTCTCAAGATGACTCGAGGAGTTGGCTTGAGATTCTTCATATTTGACCATAGGAGAAGGTGTATATCATTGGTGTTGATAGCGCGATGTGAATCCACAGAATGTTGAAATGACTGCGGCGGGTTATAAATGATCCTATATGAGCCATGTCAGCAACTCGGCCAATGGTTCCTTCCAACGGGCTGTTTGAAGTTAACCAAACTGTAGTGGCAGCGACTTGTGCGCATGCCCATTGAGCCATCCAGCACAGACGGCGGCTGATAATACATGATAATTTTGCCTCCAATTTGTTGGAAGAAAACCGGGCTACCCAAGCAGTGACTTGCTCATCCTCAATAAACAACTCATGTAGACAGGTGCGGCCCAGTATGTTGATGTAGACCAGGTCGTGATAGACGGACGACGAAAGACGACCGCGACTTCAGAGGCGGCATAAACAGATGACTCGGCCGCGGTGCTGTAAGCGGTGCGGACGGGAGAGTCGGCCTCGGCATTTCTAAATCAGTGCGGACTGACAATTCGGGCGTGGCAACGGTAGTCGGTGCGGGTGCGAGAGTTCGCCACGACATTTAAACCGGTGCGAGCGTCCTGTCCATGGTACGATGCCACTTTTGTAGTGGACTTTGTCCTGCATAAAATATATTGAAACACAGAGTAACTGTTTTCAAACAAATTAATATGCGCTAATAAAATATATAGAAAAGATAGCACCTGGCAACTTGTCAGACAAACGCGGGCATCAACAGTGGATGATATAGTCGGACGAAAAGAGTTCTCAGATATACTTTGAACTTTGTCCGATCTTTTTAAATCGCTGTCAGGGGTTGGGTGCGACATATGACAAAGGATGGCTTATCATGGTGGGGACGATAGAACATCGCCGGTGCCTGGAAACGGGATGAGGCGAAGACATGCACGCCAGCGGATCTTACCCAGCTTCGGGGCTCTCCGTGGAGATAATACCCCTACTGCTGCTCTGCGGGGTCTCCGCATGATCACTAAGGCAAAGTGAGTACAAGGTTGCTCCTTGAGCTGTTTGTGGAGGTAGGAGAAGGCAAGGCTAGCTCTCTCCTTCCTATATGGTCTGTCTAGTGCTAATGGATTTGAACCCTTTGCATGGGCGCCCTGGGGGGTTTATATAGGCCTACCCCCCAGGGGTACAATGGTAAAACCGGCTGGGTGCGGGTCCCAGTCGTCTGTCTCTCAGGCCGTCGTCTTCTCCGCCGACTCCTGGGGCCCGCCGACTGGCGGGTCCAGCCGATAGGCCTGGTACGGGGGTGTCAGCCCTTGTCCGCCGCGTGCGGGTCTTGCCGGCTGCAGATTACTGTAGCCGTGCTTCTAATGATGCTGGCTTGGTCAGGGGGTCATGGCAACAGTGCCGCCGCCGGACGGGCGATCACTGTTGCCATTCCACGTCGTGTCTGGTTAATGGCGTGTGGGGCCCGAGGGAGGGGCCGGCCGACTCAATGGGGCCGACTCCCAACGGGTCCGTATCTTGGTGCTCTTGCCGTCTTCAGTGCTCCCGTTGACTGGCGGGGCCCGCCTTCTTTGGGTCGTACAGACAGGCCGTCGTGGGCACAGGGCTCCACCCCCAAGGGCTGATGTCAGGGCCGGCATGGCAACAGTGCCGTGCCAGACGGAGATCTTCGTGGGTACGGCGCACTGTGGCCATGCCTGCCCTTAATTAACAGGGTGGTTGAAGTCGCGGGCCGACTTCCTATAGCCGGCCTCTTCGGAAGTCGCCGGCCTGGAGTCGGCGTATCTTTGAGCTGCCTCTGGGACTCGGCTTATCTTGGAGTCGCCTTCTGGGACTCGGCTTATCTTGGAGTCGCCTCTGGGACTCGGCTTATCTGGGAGTCGCCTCTGGGACTCGGCTTATCTTGAAGTCGCCTCTGGGACTTGAGGGGCGCAGCCTGCCCCGATGTCTTGAAAGGTTCTGGGACTCGGGTTAGCCTACCCGTGGCCCATTACTCCAACAGTAGTCCCCGAAGCTGGTGAGGCTCCGAAGGTGATACGTCGTGGGGCCTCAACAGTTTCATTCTTCTGGTGGTGGAAGTTGGGCCTTGCTTGCCATCTTCCTTCAAGCCGACTAACTGAAGTCGGACTCGCAGAGGGCCGTCTTACCCCCCTAAGGAGTTTTGAAAGTCGCGGCGGGAACCAAGCGGCATGCCGGGTAAGCTTCCCGCGGTCGCCCGCCGCGGCCCCGTCGCACGGCGCCACGTGGCAGGGGCAGTCTGCCTACCCACGCGCGCGACGGGACAGGCCGTCAGGCGGGGCCCGCCACTACCACGCCTTGGCGCGCGAACGGATCCGTTGTGGCCGTGCGGACGGTTGGGTTTCCCACGTCGTTACTGCGCACAGTAACTTCGTGGGGTAAATCGTGGGGGGCGTGGGGTCCCGTGCGCAGTTAATCCCACGCCCGCCCCATCAACTTCTCGGCCTATGGGCCTATAAGTAGGCGGGGGGAGCGGGACGGCGAAACACGCGCGCCCATTCTTCCCTGCTCCCTTGCCTCTTCTTCTTCTTGCCGTCGACGCACCAAACCGCGCCGCGCCCGCAGCAATGAGTTCTTCCTCCGCCGCCGCGGCCCCTGTCGTGCGCTCCGGCGTGTGGGACGGCTCCGAGGTGGACGAGGACCTCATCGAGTTCCTCCGAAAAACGCGTCGGCTCCTCGATGCAAACCTGGTGCGAGCCCGCCGCGCCGGCAGGGGAGATAAGGCCGACGCTGGAGGAGGGCGAGCGGGTCATATTCCGCTCGCACCTCATGCGCGGCCTGGGGCTGCTGGCGAGCGGCTTCTTCCGCTCCTTATTGGAGTTCAACGGGCTCCAGCCGCACCACCTCACTCCAAACACGGTGGTGCTGCTGGCCGCCTTCGCCACCCTGTGCGAGGGTTTTCTTGGTGTTCTCCCCACCATCGAGCTGTGGGGAGAGTTCTTTCAATCCAAGCTCGGCACGCACGTCGCTGGCGTGCCGGCTCAGTGCAGCGCCTTCATCGCGATGCGCAGGTCGACCGCCGACAACCCATTCCCCTCCATCGCGCTAATCAAGTCGGTGAAGATGTGGCAGCGGTCGTACTTCTACGTGAAGAATGTCGCCCCAGAAGGCGACTGGGTCAACCTGCCACCCTACAAAGCCGGCGCGCCGGCTGGGAGGATTCCCAGCTGGTCCCACCGGGCCAAGACGCTGACTCCCGCAGGTGCCGCTGCCGTCGCACGACTCTGAGTGTTGACGCAGTCGGAAGGCTTGGTTGGGGACGACTTGCTGGCCGCCTTCGTGGCGCGCCGAGTCCTCCCACTCCAAGGCCGACCTCATATGATCTGTCAGATGAGCGACCACCGGGACCCGAGCTGGATGTGCACCAGGGACATGCCCCACGTGGAGGTGGCGAACATGGTGAACCACATCATGAACTGTGAGCTCGCAGCGGACTGGCAGTTCGGCAAAGAGCCGTACTCGGGCGCCAGCCCCTCACCAGTGGTAAGTTGTATATTTTGTTCTTCTATTTTTCTTCTGCAGCCGAATCTGACTTCTGATCCTCTTGGTTTTTTCGAGTCAGAACCCCCTCATCCAGCCGGCAGCCGGTGCCTCGGGACCGCCCCGTGAATTCTTCCCCGACCGAGCGGAGAGCGACGTCGATGACCCCGACTTGGGGGCGGCGGCAATGGAGGCCGCCGCCGAAGGCAGAGGAGGAGGAGCGGAAGGCGGCTTTAGGCCCTTGGCCACCTTCACCGACTGGCTAGAAGACGACGCCGAAGGGGAAGTCGCCCCGCGCCACCGATCGAAAGCCGGCCATCCAGGTGCGAGTTCCTCCGCCGGCTTGGCCAGTCAAGTCGGCGCGAAGAAGCGCCGGGCCGGGCCGAGTTCGCTCGGCAGCCGGCCGAAGAAGTTCAAGGGGGTGGCCGCCGCGACCAAGCGGGAGGAGGCAGTCGCGAAGGCCAAACGCTTCTGCAAGGAAGTGAAGAAACCGCCACTAGTCTCTGCATAAGTGCTCTCTGCCTCCGTCTTGTTTTCTTTGATGAATCTTTTCCGAGTCTTTTTCATTCCTTCTTTGCTTCAGGGCCCCTCTTTCTCTTGAGAGGGTCGCCGTCCCCTCTGTCATGGGGTCAGCTGAGACATCCGCCAATACTCGGCGGATTGACCCTGCCGTTGACCTCCGGGAGGCGACGGAGCGAAACACGCGGGAGAAGCGTAACAAGGAGGAGGCCGACCGCCTGGAGAAGGCGGAGGCCGAGAAAGCGGCGGCCTCCGCCCAGAAGAAACTGGAGGAGGCTGAAGCCGCTGTCGCGGCAAGACAGCGGGCTGAGGAGACCACGCACCGCCAATCGGTGATGCTCGTCATCCTGCTGAACTCCGCACCGCCGCCCCCGGACTTCATGGGGAAGACTGGAGAAGCCGGCGGGGAGAACCCCATCATGGAGAAGGACGGTGGCGAAGCCTCCGCGTCGGGCACGGCCATGCCACCACTGCCGCCTCCGCCGCCGTGGGGGAGTGCGCATGGCAAGCAGCCGGCAGGCCCGCCAACACCGCCGACTGAAGACGAGGCGGTGGCGAGGCTGCTCCTTCAAGTCGCCTCACCAGCGCGCCGTCGCCTTGAGAAGGCGGTTTCGGCGCCACGCCCCTTGGAGGCTGGCGCCGCCAACTCGGCCACCCCAGATGCCGAGGCGACAAGCGCCGCGCCTACTAGGTGGGTGCGAGGAGGCGGCGACGGTCTGCTGAACCAGGCGCTCCTGGACGTCCAAGCGAAGCTGCGAGCTAAGGGCGAGGCCATCCAGGGCTGCACCAAGGTGCATCTGGCGTCGCGAGCAGTTATCCGAGTATGCTTTCTTCTTTGACTTTGTTTTTTCTCGTTCTTCTCTGTGGGGGCGCACCAGCGCACCCACTGGGTGTAGTCCCCGAGTTTCGGGCCAGCTGCTGAGCAGGCGGCCCGGAACTCCATCTGGCGTGTTCCAGATATTCACCTTTGTCTGATTGTTTATCACAGGAGTATCACAACCTCCGTGTCACTGCCTTCAACCGCAATGTTGAGCAGCTGGGGAAGCAGACTGCCGACTTGTTGGAGAGCCGGAGTGAGTCCTTTCTCTTTTTCGCGGGGGCGCGCTGGCGCACCCGCGGGCTATAGTCCCCGCGATTCGGGCCGACTGCTGAGCAGTCGGGCCAGATCTTCCCGGCGACCTTCTTTGTTGACGACTTAACGTCCTTTCCCTTTGTTCTTCAGAGTCCAATGCCGCTCTTCAGGAACGGTTGGGCAAAGTCAGCACTGCCCTATGCGCCAAGGAGGAGTGCAGCAAGCTCGCCACAGAGCGCGACCTGCTGGCCGCGCAGCTGGCGGAGCAGAAGGAGCTGCTCAAGAAGGCGCAGGAGAAGGCGGAGAAGAGAGAGACCGCTCTCCTGGCCGAGTTCGAAAGCGAGCGCTCCTCCTGGACCGACAAGGAGGCGATGCTGACCTCCCGCATCCATGAGATCGAAGACATCATCGACGGTGAGTTTCTTTGCTTTCTTTCTTTAAGCCGCCGACTGTAAGTCAGGCCAACTCCTGACTCTTTCTCTTGCTTCTTTGTTGTTTGGCAGACTTCTTCCCTGGCCAGTCGCAGGCGGTCAATCGAGCCATTGAGGCTGATCGCGAGGCACGGAGGGCAAATGGCACGGAGATCGCGGCCAACGCCCCCCTGACCATCGACGAGCAGCTCCTGAGCATCGAGGCTCATCTGCGGCCGGCCCATCAGTTGCTGCGCCGACTTCAACGTGCCGGGGCCCAGGCGATTGCCGCCCTGTGGCCAGACATGCCGGCTCTGCGCACTCCCAGTCGGACTGCCGACTAGCTTGAGGTCGCAGCTGGCCGTCTTGAGGCTTGGAAGGGTTCCTCGGCCCGGGCTGGAGCGTGTCGGGCCTTGGAATTCGTCAAGGCTTGGTATCCGGGGCTGGACCTGGACCGGCTGGCCGCATTCCGGTCAGAGGCCCAGGCAGAGCTGGTGGCTGTGGAAGGCGCCCTCGTCGAGCGTGCGGCGGCGATTGCCGATTACACAGACACCAGCGTCTTCGTCGCTGAGCGGGCCGCAGACGGCGAGGAGGTGCCGCCGGAGTGGTTCGGGATGAACCCGGACTACGACGAAGACTCGGCGGAGGTGATCGGCTCCAGCACCAAGGAGGAAGGCGAGGCAGAGGACGGAGGCGAGACGGAGGTGCCAGAAGACAGAGCGGGCGACCAGCCTTAGCTCGACCGCGCCTCTAGCAACGAGCCGTGTACGACCGAGCCGGCTGCCACCGGAGGCGATCAAGTCGAGACTGCCCAGCCGGCCGCCCCGGCGCCTGACACCGCCGTCTCCTCCGACCCTCCGAACCCGACTGCCGCTTCTTAGGCTGCCGTCTTGCGTTTATTTTATCTGCTTTAGTATTCCTTTGAAAAAACTTGTTAATTTGAACAATTCCACCCGCGGGGTGTATTTTGAACTTGGCCAGGGGCCTATGTTATGTAAATATCTATCCGAATTCTATCTTTCCTTGCTCGTCACTCTTTTGGCTTTTTCCTTTGTCGCTTTCCCACAGTCGCCGCTTTGCCAGACGAACAACCGCTCTGCGGACTGCCGCTGGGTCAAATGCTTGGCTACCTTAGGGAAGGCAAGTACTTGGCCTTTTTTAGAGTCTCTTAACAAGTTGGATAGAAGGCGGCAAGGCGACTATTCAAGAGTCAGCTCTGCGAAGAGAGGCTGGAAGCCGGCTTGGGCTATGGTTATGCTTTGAGTCCTTAGCCATTTTTTCGTGTGGGCGCTCATTCTTCCTTACTCTCTGCCCACCAACAGTCGCTCTGTGAGCTGCCGCTTCTGACAAGAGACGGCTTTAAGCGCCACACACTACTTGTCCGACTGCAGGAAGCATTTCATAGCGCAAGACGGCGAGTCCCCGGGCCGACTAGTCGAACCCAGCGCCAAGCGGCATAACAAAGAGTACCATACTCAAAGGCATAATTCTTATCATACAGATAACAAAAAATGGCAGCCCCCGAGCTCGTCTCGGGGGGGCCCAAGGTCTCAGTACTTTAATACAAAGGATAGCGTGGTACATACTGCATCAACTGTAAAATCTTCGGAGAAGATTTGCGTTCCATGGCCGTTCCGATTCTTTGCCGGAGTCGTCCCTCTTGCGTGCTCGGGGCTTCTGGGCGTCGATTAGGTAGTAGGAGTCGTTGCCCAGCACTTTGCTGATGATGAAGGGGCCTTCCCAAGGCACCGACAACTTGTGCTGGCCGGCTGTTCGCTGGATTAGTCGGAGCACAAGGTCGCCCTCTTGGAAGGATCTCGGCCTGACCTTCCTATTGTAGTATCGGTGCACGCTCTGCTGGTAGATGCTGGACCGGCTGAGTGCCAACAGCCGGCCCTCTTCCAGCAGATCGACGCCGTCTTGACGTGCTTCTTCTGCTTCCTCCTCGGTATACATGGCGACTCATGGAGAGACGAACTCTATGTCCGTTGGGATGATGGCTTCAGCACCGTAGACGAGGAAGAAAGGCGTGAAGCCGGTTGACTTGTTTGGAGTCGTGCGCAGACTCCAAAGGACGGCTGGCAGCTCCTCAAGCCAACAGCCAGCCGAGCGCTCGAGTGGTTCGACCAGTCGAGGCTTGATGCCAGATAAGATGAGGCCGTTGGCTCGCTCCACTTGGCCGTTTAACTGCAGATGGGCAACGGACGCTAAGTCCAGTCGGATGCCCTGTGTCGCGCAGAAACGGGCCAAGGCGCCTTTGGCAAAATTTATGCCATTGTCGGTGATGATGTTGTGCGGTATGCTGTACCGAACTGTGATGTCGGCGATGAAAGTCACTACAGTCGGACCGTTCAACTTCTTGATGGGCTTTGCCTCTATACACTTGGTGAACTTGTCCACTGCGACAAGTAAGTGAGTTAGGCCGCCTCGGGCCGTCTTGAATGGTCCCACCATGTCCAGGCCCCAAACCGCAAAGGGCCAGGCGATGGGGATTGTCTTCAGTGCACAAGCCGGCTGAAGCGACTTGGAGCGAAGCTTCTGGCACCCCTTGCATTTTTGGACTACTTCCTTGGCCTCTTCAAGGGCAGTTGGCCAGAAGAAACCGTGTCGAAAGGCTTTGACGACGAGTGCTCTTGAAGCCGCATGGTGGCCGCACTCGCCTTGATGGATGTCTCTGAGAATTGCTTGGCCTTGCTCTGGCTCAACGCAGCGCTGGTAGACACCAGTGACGCTGCGCCTGACCAGCTCTCTGTTGATTATGGTGTAGGCTGCCGCTCGGCGTTGCACTTGTCGGGCCAAGATTTCATCAGTTGGCAGCTCTTTGTTCACTAGAAACTTGAGGATGGGCTGCGCCCATGAGGGTGCTGCAATTTCTTCAATCGCCACCACTACGACTTGGACAAGGGCGGCTGGGCTGGGAGGCGGCGGGTCGGAGTCTGCGGCCGCTTGCTGGATAGACGAAGTCCCCGGGCCGACTGGCGCAGTCCCAGGGCCGACTGGCGCAGTCCCCGGGCCAACTGGCACAGTTCCTGGGCCGAGTTCTGAAGTCTTCGGGCTGGTTGCCGCAGTCCCCGGGCCGGGTTGCGAAGTCCCCGGGCCGACTTCGACTGCGATTTTCTTGGAGCCGTCTGTTGGGGTTCTTGAGTCGGATCCGACTTCTTCGGGGGGCGGGGGGCGGCACAAAGATGGATTCTGATTCTGGTGAAGGTTTGATAGACGGCTTGAGGAGGCGCTGAAGAGCGATGCCAGATGGTATCGCTTGGCGGGTGGAGCCGACTCGTGCCAAGGCGTCTTCTTGGTCGTTGTCGTTTCTTGGCACGTGAAGGAACTCGCACCCCTCGAAGTATCCTCTGAGTTGCTGCACCAGGAAGCGGTAGCTCGCCATGTTTGCATCTTTGGCGTCCCAGTGCCAGATGACTGCTGGACCACCAAATCGGAGTCGCCATAGCACAGGATCCGGCGAATGCCGAGTTCTTTGGCAAGCCGGAGCCCGTGAATGAGCGCCTTGTATTCAACGACGTTGTTGGAGGCGGCAAAGTGGATCTGCAGCGCATACTTGAGCTGCTGCCTTTAGGGGAGGTGAGGACGACGCCGGCTCCCAAGCCGGTGCGCATCTTGGAGCCGTCGAAATGCATCCGCCAATTGGTGGAGTCGGGCGCTGGCGGCAGATACTAGGTCTCGGCCCAGTCGACGAGGAAGTCGGCCAGTGCTTGCGACTTGATGGCGGTGCGGGGCTGGTAGTAGATGGTGTAGGGAGCAAACTCTATGGCCCATTTGGCCACTCGGCCAGAAGCATCTCGGCTCCCAATGATCTCAGCTAGCGGGGCCGTGCAAACCACCGTAATCGGATGCTCTTGAAAGTAAGGCTTCAACTTCTTGGCGGCAAAGTGCACGCCGTAGCACATCTTCTGGTAGTGGGGGTAGTTCTGCTTGGAGGTCGACAGTACCTTGCTTAGGTAATATACCGGTCTCTGGACAGGGAGCGCCTTGCCTTCCTCCTTGCGCTCAACTATGATGATTGTGCTGACTACCCGGTTGGTGGTGGCAATGTATAGGAGCATGGGCTCTTTAGGAGTCGGAGTCGCCAGCACAGGGGGAGTAGTCAACATCTTCTTCAGCTGGAGGAATGCCTCATCCGCCTTGTGGTTGCACTCAAAAAAGGTAGTCTTCTTCATTAGTTGGTACAAAGGGAGGGCCTTCTCGCCCAGCCGACTGATGAATCGGCTGATTGACGCCAAGCAGCCGGTGAACTTCTGTACGTCTAGCAGTCGGCTAGGTACCTCCATCCTCTCGATGGCCTTGATCTTCACAGGGTTGCACTCTATGCTGCGTTCAGAGACCAGGAAGCCAAGGAGTTGGCCAGCTGGTACTCCGAAGACGCACTTTTCTGGGTTGAGCTTGATCTGAAATCGGCGCAGGTTCTCAAAAGTTTCCTTGAGGTCTTCCCGCAGCGTCCCATGCTTTTCCGTCTTCACCATCACATTGTCTATGTATGCGTGGGCGTTTCTACTGAGTTGCTTGAGGAGGCACTTCTGCATGCAACGCTGAAAGGTGGCGCCAGCATTCCTCAAGCCGATCGTCATGGTCAGGTAGCAGAAGGCTCCGAACGGCGTGATGAAGGTGGTCTTCAGTCTGTCTGCCGGGTTTAGCTTGATCTGGTGATATCCTGAATATGCATCTAGGAAACTCAGCAGCTCGCATCCGGCTGTGGAGTCTATCACCTGATCAATTCTTGGCAAAGCAAAGGGGTCCTTGGGGCAAGATTTGTTGAGGCTTGTGTAGTCAATGCACATCCGCCACTGCTTGTTCTTCTTCAACACCAAGACCGGGTTTGCCAACCACTCTGGAAAAAACACCTCCATAATGAAGCCGGCTGCCAGGAGCCGGGCTATCTCCTCTCCAACAACTCTTCTCTTCTCTTCTGACAAGTGGCGCAAGGGCTGCCTGATGGGCTTCACATCAGGTCGGACATGTAACTTGTGCTCGGCGAATTCCGTCGGTACACCTGGCATGTCTTTAGGGGACCATGCAAAGATGTCTCGATTCTCATGGAGGAAATCGACGAGCTCGCCTTCCTATTTGCTATCGAGGTTTGCACCTATGACAGCATACCTCTCTGGGTGTTCCGGGTCCAAGGGTATCTTCTTGGTCTCTTTGGCCGGCTTGAACGAACCCTCAGCTTCTGACTCCTTGGGGTCGGGCGACATCTTTGGCTGCTTTCCGGCCATCGCCACGACCCGATCAAGGAGCCGCTTCTCAGCTGTGATCACCAGGGACTCGGCCAGCCGACTGTTCTCGGCTGCGCAAGCGGACGACTTCTTGTACTCGCCGGCGACGGTTAGAATCCGCTTGGAACTCGGCATCTTCATCTTAAGGTAGGCGTAGTGGGGGACCGCCATGAACTTGGCCAACGCAGGTCGGCCAAGCAACGCATGGTATGGGCTTTCGAGGTCCACCACCTCAAACCAATCTGGCTCTCGGTGGAAATGATCTTTGTCTCCGAAGAGGACGTCTATCAGTATCTTGCCGATTGGTGAGCAGGAAAGGCCAGGTACAATGCCGTGGAACACAGTCCGGCTGCTCTGCAGCTGTCTTGGCTTGATTCGTAACTTCTCCATGGTATCCTTGTACAGGATGTTGATGCTACTGCCTCCGTCTATCAGCACTCGCGAGAAGCGAGCGGCCCGCCTATCTGTGGCCAAGGTGGCACTCAAAACCAGGGCGAAGGAGCCTGGATTCGGCATCACCTCTGGGTGATCGGCTCTGCTCCAACTGATAGGCTTCTCGGACCAATGCATAAACTCCGGGGCTTCTGATGCTACTGCATTTACTTCTTGCCGCTGCAACCGCCTGCTGCGTCGATCATCAGCCACACTGGTGAACACCACATAGGCTCCATGCTCTTATGGGTACTCATCTCGTACTGCACCGACTGGCCTGGCAGCCGGCTGCTGGGGCGGCGGTGGAGGCGGCGGCCCAGCAGGCGGAGGAGGAAGGAGGCCGTCTCCCTTGGCGATTCTGGTGAGCCAGTGGCATTTTCGGGTGGTGTGGTTTGACGGCTTCGCGCCGCTGTGGAACTTGCAGGGACCATCTAGAGTCTGCTCGTAAGAGAAGGCCGGCAACCAGTTGGACTTGCCGCCTTTCTGTCGCTTGGCCGGAGGCTGCCCCTCCGGCTGTTGATCTTCGACTGTCGCAACCTACCGACTGCTGGAAGTCGGCTGGGGGGCCTTGCGCTTGTTGCTGTTCTGTTGTTGTCGCCGACTGGCGTCTCCAGTCGGAGTTCTGGGAGCCTGAGGGGCCACTTTGCCAGTCGCGTTAACTTGAATCTCCGTCTTCATGGAGGAGTCGGCTGTGGCGTACTTGTCTGCTATGATTAGCAGCTCGTCGAGGGTTTCCGGCTCATCGCAGAGGAGCTTGTGCTTGAGGAGGGTGCCTTCTCTGCACCCGGCGGTGAAGTATTCGATAGCCTGTACCTCGTGCACGCCCTCGCAGGAGTTCCGAAGCTCAGCCCAGCGCGTGAGGTAGTCGCGTGTTGATTCGTCGGGGCCTTGCACGCACAAGGAAAGCTGGTGAGGCTTGGGAGGTCGCTTGTACGTGCTCGTGAAGTTGCGGATGAAGGCCTCGGTGAAGTCGACCCAGCTATTGATGCTGCGGGGCTTCAGGCTGTTCAACCATGTCCGGGCCGTGCCCTGGAGCATGAGTTGAACATACTTTATGGCAACACGCTTGTTGCCGTTCGCTATGCTGACGGCTCTGGAGTAGTCAACTAGCCAGTCCTCCGGCTTCACGGAGCCGGTATACTTCGGTGTGTCTCGGATGCGGGGTCTGAAGCATGGCGGACCCAGCTCGTCTTCTTCTTCCAGCGCCAGGGATCGGTGGAGTTGGTCGATCTGGTGGCGGGCGTCATTCTCTCCGACTACCTCTCGGCGGCCAAGGCGGCCACCAAGAGTCGGATGCTCAACAGGTGGTGGGGAAACTCGTCTTTCTCTTCTCGGCGGGGGAGGTAGATAGTTGCCCTGCCGTTCCACTGCTCTTGGGCGGCCGTCTTGGTCGCGCTCGATGGTGATGTGAGTCCGACTGTGGCTAACAGCCGGCTCTTTGTCTTTTCTTCCGCAGACTCCGCCAGTCGGCGTCCGAGACGTCGCGCCTTGATCTCGGCGGGGAGGCAGGTCATCGTTTGGTTGCTGCGGTGCCTCCTTGCGGCCGTCGGCTGCATTCTGCGCGGCAACCGCGTCGAGGAGCTGCTGGACTCGCTCCATCATCATGCGGCGTTCTTCGCCTTCAAAGTTCTTCAGCTCGTCAGTCGCAGCCTGGGCGGCGCGGATGTTCTCTGCTGGCGTGGCGTATACGAGGCGATTGGCCCCGAACAGGTTGGCGATGGTCGCACCGCGCTGTCGAACCGCGCCTAGGCGGCTAGGCCCAGTCGGAGCCGGTGAGCCGCCCACAGCGCGATCCATCTCGCGCTGGTAGGCTTCTGACAAGCGCCTCATGCTTGCCAGCTTCTTGGCGCCTTCGATGATCTGAAGGCAGCGTGCCTCCAGCGTCTCGGCGTCTGCGTCTTCTGGGATAGGCGTAGTCAGGTCTTGCAGAGCCGCGTCGAGTGGGTCATGAGCTCCCTCGCCGGAATGCTCATCATGACTGATGACAAGCACCTCCATGATGGCGCTTCCGCCACTCTCCTCGTGAGGGAGTGGCTCGTCGTAGACCACCACATTGGTGGGGAACGCGTCGAGCGTCGCGGCGTCAGAGTCGACCAGCATCGGGTCGATGGAGCCTACGGACTCCAGGTCCACGGCAGGCTCGCCGGTGATGTGGAGTTGGTCAAGGAGGCCCGCGAGGAAGTTCTCGGGGCCGCCCGTGCCTGCGTCGGATGCAGGCTCGTCGGAGAGGCGAACCTCGCCGACAAGTTCGGCGACGCAGCTCGCTGCACAGGCGGCCTCAGCGCCGCGCAGCGCGTCGATGCAGACTCCATCTGGCGAGCCTGGCTGGCTGCGCTCGCCAAGGAGGAAAAGGGTTCCCGTCCAGAACAGATCTCCGGACGACGGTGCACCTCGCCCCACGGTGGGCGCCAAATGTCGGGGGTTGGGTGCGACATATGCCAAAGGATGGCTTATCATGGTGGGGCCGAGTAGAACATCGCCGGTGCCTGGAAACGGGATGAGGCGAAGACATGCACGCCGGCGGATCTTACCCAGCTTCGGGGCTCTCCGTGGAGATAATACCCCTACTACTGCTCTGCGGGGTCTCCGCATGATCACTAAGGCAAAGTGAGTACAAGGTTGCTCCTTGAGCTGTTTCTGGAGGTAGGAGAAGGCAAGGCTAGCTCTCTCTCCTTCCTATATGGTCTGTCTAGTGCTAATGGATTCGAACCCTTTGCATGGGGGCCTTTGAAGGCAAGGCCAGCCGTCTGTCTCTCAGGCCGTCGTCTTCTCCGCCGACTCCTGGGGCCCGCCGACTGGCGGGTCTCGCCGACAGGCCTGGTACGGGGGCGTCAGCCCTTGTCCGCCGCGTGTGGGTCTTGCCGGCTGCAGATTACTATAGCCATGCTTCTAATGATGCTGGCTTGGTCAGGGGGTCATGGCAACAGTGCCACCGCCGGACGGGCGATCACTGTCGCCATTCCCCGTCGCGTCTGGTTAATGGCGTGTGGGGCCCAAGGGAGGGGCCGGCCGACTCCTGGGGGCCGACTCCCAACGGTTCCGTCTCTTGGTGCTCTTGCAGTCTTCAGTGCTCCCATTGACTGGTGGGGCCCACCGTCTTTGGGTCGTACAGACAGGCCGTCGTGGCCACAGGGCTCCGCCCCCAAGGGCTGATGTCAGGGCCGGCATGGCAACAGTGCCGCGCCGGACGGAGATCTCCGTGGGTACGGCGCACTGTGGCCATGCCTGCCCTTAATTAATAGGGTGGTTGAAGTCGCGGGCCGACTTCCTATAGCCGGCCTCTTCGGAAGTCGCCGGCCTGGAGTCGGCGTATCTTGGAGCCGCCTCTGGGACTCGGCTTATCTTGGAGTCGCCTCTGGGACTCGTCTTATCTGGGAGTAGCCTTTGGGACTCGGCTTATCTTGAAGTCGCCTCCGGGACTTGAGGGGCGCAGCCTGCCCCGATGTCTTGAAAGGTTCTGGGACTCGGGTTAGCCTACCCGTGGCCCATTACTCTGACAATCGCCGGACGCATCTGACCACCTGATGACCCACAAGTATAGGGGATCTATCGTAGTCCTTTCGATAAGTAAGAGTGTCGAACCCAACGAGGAGCAGAAGGAACTGATAAGCGGTTTTCAGCCAGGTATTCTCTGTAGGTACTGAAATAAGTGGTAACAGATAGTTTTGTGATAGGATAAATTGTAACGAGCAACAAGTAACAAAAGTAAATAAAGTGCAGCAAGGTGGCCCAATCCTTTTTGTATCAAAGGACAAGACTGGACAAACTCTTATAATAGGAAAAGCACTCCCGAGGACACATGGGAATATTGTCAAGCTAGTTTTCATCACGCTCATATGATTCGCGTTCGGTACTTTGATAATTTGATATGTGGGTGGACCGATGCTTGGGTGTTGTTCTTACTTGAACAAGCATCCCACTTATGATTAACCTCTATTGCAAGCATCCGCAACTACAACAAAAGTATTAAGGTAAACCTAACCATAGCATGAAACATATGGATCCAAATCAGCCCCTTACGAAGCAACACATAAACTAGGGTTTAAGCTTCTGTCACTCTAGCAACCCATCATCTACTTATTACTTCCCAATGCCTTCCTCTAGGCACAAATAATGGTCAATTTTTATGTAGTCGACGTTCGCATAACACCACTAGAGGCTAGACAACATACATCTTATCAAAATATCGAACGAATACCAAATTCACATGACTACTAATAGCAAGACTTCTCCCTTGTCCTCAGGAACAAACGTAATTACTCACAAAGCATATTCATGTTCATAATCAGAGGGGTAATAATATGCATAAAGGATCTGAACATATGATCTTCCACCAAATAAACCAACTAGCATCAACTACAAGGAGTAATCAACACTACTAGCAACCTACTAGCACCAATCCCAGACTTGGAGACAAGAATTGGATACAAGAGATGAACTAGGGTTTGGAGATGAGATGGTGCTGGTGAAGATGTTGATGGAGATTTCCCTCTCCCGATGAGAGGAGCGTTAGTGATGACGATGGTGATGATTTCCCCCTCCTGGAGGGAAGTGTCCCCGACAGAACAGCTCTGCCGGAGCCCTAGATTGGTTCCGCCAAGGTTCCGCCTCGTGGCGGCGGAGTCTCGTCCCGAAAGGTTGACTTCTATTTTTTTCTCATCGAAAGACTTCATATAGGAGAAGATGGGCGTCGGAGAGCCACCAGGGGGCCCACGAGGTAGGGAGGTGCGTCCAAGGGGGGAGGGCGCGCCCCCACCCTCGTGAGCAGGGTGTGGGCCCCCTGGCCTTCATCTTTGGCGATGATTTTTCTTTATTTATTTTAAGATATTCCGTGGAGTTTCAGGACTTTTGGAGCTGCGCAGAGTAGGCCTTCAATATTTGCTCCTTTTCCAGCCCAGAATTCCAGTTGTCGGCATTCTCCCTCTTCATGTAAACCTTGTAAAATAAGAGAGAATAGCCATAAGTATTGTGACATAACATGGAATAACAGCCCATAATGCAATAAATATTGATATAAAAGTATGATGCAAAATGGACGTACCAACTCCCCCAAGCTTAGAACTCGCTTGTCCTCAAGCGAAAAGCCGATAACAATGAATATGTCCTCATGTTTAGAGGTAGAGGCGTCGATAAAAATAAAATACGGACATGAAGGCATCATGATTATTTCCATAACAACAACATAAATAGATTTTGTCATATGATTACTCATGTTCAAGTGATGATCTTTTCACAAAGCCAAAGTATGAATCGGAAACCTTATTGAGCACCAACAATTATAATCTCAGTCATTGAAGCAATTGCAATTTATCATAACATCGGAAAGAGTCTATGTCAGAGCTTAAAAGCAAGTCCACATACTCAACTATCACTTAGTCCTTCATAATTGCTAACACTCACGCAATACTTGTGGTTACGGAGTTTTAATCAGACACAGAGAAAGATAGGGGCTTATAGTTTTGCCCCACAACCTTTTACCTCAAGGGTAATGTCAACAATATAATTCATGCTCCCCTACATCCAATTACATATATATATCATGTTCTTTCCAACATGCTGAGCTTGCCAAAGGATAAAATGAAAAAGGAAAGGTGAAGATCACCGTGACTCTTGCATAAGGTAGAGGATAATAATAAAAGATAGGCCCTTCGCAGAGGGAAGCAGAGGTTGTCATGCGCGTTTAGGGTTGATGCACAAAATCTTAATGCAAAAGAACGTCACTTTATATTGCCCCTTGTATGTGGACCTTTATTATGCAGTCTGTCGCTTTTATTACGTCCACAACAAGTTCGTACAAAGTTTATTTCTCCGCACTAATAAGTCATGCATATTTAGAGAGCAATTTTTATTGCTTGCACCGATGACAACTTACTTGAAGGATCTTACTCAATCCATAGGTAGATATGGTGGACTCTCATGGCAAAACTAGTTTAAGGGTATTTGGAAGCACAGGTAGTATTTCTACTTGGTGTTGAGAATTTGTCTAGCATGAGGGGAAAAGGCAAGCTCAACACGGTAGAGGATCCATGACAACATACTTTATCTCAGATGTAAGAAAACATAACTCATTATGTTGTCTTCCTTGTCCAACCTCAACTCTTTGATTCTTTTTATTCTTTTTCTTCTAATCACCCAAGATCATGGCAAAATAATCAAGCCCTTGACTCAACACTAATCTTTATTATATAGCTCACGGACTCGATTACAAAGAAGGATCATAAAGAAAAACTCAAAACTAGAACATGCCATAACTTTATTCTACTAAATCAAGATACTACTAAAAGGATCGAACTAAGAAAAACGGTAAAGATAGGAGTTGTGATGGTGATACGATACCAGGGCACCTCCCCCAAGCTTGGCAGTTGCCAAGGGGAGTGCCCATACCCAGGTGATTATTTCCTCGGAGGTGATGGAGGTGGTGATGATGACGGTGGATAATCGCACATCGAGCATAAAAGTTCCTCCAACTTGCGGATAATGCCCTTGAGCCCAGCAATATGATCCTTCAACAAAATATTCTCCTGTGTGAGATACTTGTTTTGTATACGGGCTAACTCAATCATCTTGAAGGCTTCAATCTCTGTTGGAGTGAAAAGGTTAGGTAAAGGTTGAGGGATGTCTTCTTCTTTCACCACCGGAGCTGGCACCTCCATGGCCTTCTTGATCCTTTCATCCTTGTTGATCTCTTCTAGTTCCTCTCTTTTCAACTCTATCTTCAATAGCCAAGCATCCTTGTCTTCATTGTTGGAGGAGGGAGAAGTCATGGTGCTCTAAATCTGCAATGAAAATAGCTCGAAACGAAAACAGAGGAGATTTGCGTGATACGAGAGTCAAAACCTTCGGGAGTATATATAATGAATTTTTACTGACCAAAATACGTATCATGCAAGAAAACGGAGTCCTGAGGGCACACGAGGTGCTCACGAGGTAGGGGGCGCGACCAGGGGGTAGGGCGCGCCCTCCACCCTCGTGGAGACCTTGTGACCTTCCCGGACTGCCACTTATTTTTCTATTTTTCTAAATATTCCAAAACAGAGAAATATTTCCTTAAAAATTGTTTTGGAGTCGGTTTACTTACCGTACCACATACCTATTCCTTTTTGGAGTCTGGAACGGTCTGGAAAGTGTCCCTTATGTATTCCTCCGGGGTTACGGTTTCAATAATATTAGTTTCAACATTTATAGGATTACCTGAGATATAGTGTTTGATCCTTTGACCGTTTACCACCTTCGGATTTGTGCCTGCGAAGTTGTTGATTTTTATGGCACCGGAACGATAGACCTCCTCGATAACATAGGGACATTCCCATTTAGAGAGAAGTTTTCCTGCAAAAAATCTTAAACGAGAGTTGTATCGCAACACATAATCACCTACATTAAACTCACGCTTTTGTATCTTTTTGTCATGCCATCTTTTAACTTTTTCTTTAAACAATTCGCCATTTTCATAAGCTTGGGTTCTCCATTCATCAAGTGAGCTAATATCAAATAACCTCTTCTCATCGGCAACTTTGAAATCATAGTTGAGCTCTTTAATAGCCCAGTATGCCTTATGTTCTAGTTCGAGAGGTAAGTGACAAGCTTTTCCATAAACCATTTTATACGGAGATGTACCCATAGGATTCTTATATGCAGTTCTATAGGCCCATAATGCGTCGCTCAGTTTCTTGGACCAATTCTTTCTAGACCTATTGACAGTCTTTTGCAAAATTAATCTGAGCTCTCTATTGCTCAATTCTACCTGACCACTAGACTGCGGGTGATATGGAGATGCAATTCTATGATTAACGTCATATTTAGCAAGCATCTTACGGAAAGCACCATGCATAAAGTGTGAACCGCCATCAGTCATTAAATATCTAGGGACTCCAAACCTCGGAAAAATAACTTCCTTAAGCATTTTAATAGAAGTGTTATGATCAGCACTACTAGTTGGAATAACTTCTACCCACTTAGTAACGTAATCAGCAGCAACTAAAATATGTGTATATCCATTAGAGGTAGGAAAAGGTCCCATATAATCAAAGCCCCAAACATCAAATGGTTCAATAACAAGTGAATAATTCATAGGCATTTCCTGACGTCTACTAATATTACCAATTCTTTGACATTCATCGCAAGACAAAACAAACTTACGGGCATCCTTGAAGAGAGTAGGCCAATAAAAACCGGATTGCAATACCTTATGTGCAGTTCTATCTCCAGTGTGGTGTCCTCCATAAGCTTCGGAGTGACACTTGTGTAGGATCTGTTCTTGTTCATGCTCAGGTACACAACATCTAATAACACCATCTACTCCTTCTTTATAAAGATGTGGGTCATCCCAAAAGTAATGTCGCAAATCATAGAATTTTTTTTTCTTTTGTTGGTATGTTAAGCTAGGTGGTATAAATTTAGCAACAATATAATTAGCATAATTATCATACCATGGAGTGCTACGAGAAGTACTTATGACATTTAATTGTTCATCAGGAAAGCTATCATCAATAGGTAGTGGGTCATCAAGAACATTCTCTAACCTAGATAAGTTGTCTGCAACAGGGTTCTCAGCTCCTTTTCTATCAACAATATGCAAATCAAATTCTTGAGCAAAAGAACCCATCTAATAAGTCTAGGTTTTGCATCTTTCTTTTCCATAAGATATTTAATAGCAGCATGATCAGTGTGAATAGTTACTTTAGAATCAACAATATAGGGTCTGAACTTATCACAAGCAAATACAACTGCTAAAAGTTCCTTTTTCGTAGTAGCATAATTTCTTTGAGCATTGTCTAGAGTCTTACTAGCTTAATGGATAACATTTAATTTCTTATCAACTCTTTGCCCTAGAACAGCACCTACAGCATAATCACTAGCATCACACATAATTTCGAAGGTAAATTCCAATCAGGTGGCTGAACAACAGGTGCAGAGACTAATGCTTTCTTAAGTATTTCAAATGCTTCTACACAATCATTATCAAAGACAAATGGTACATCTTTTTGTAGTAAATTAGTTAGAGGCCGAGAAATTTTTGAGAAGTCCTTAATGAACCTGCTATAAAATCCGGCGTGACCAAGGAAGCTTCTTATACCTTTGATGTCCTTGGGACATGGCATCTTTTCAATAGCGTCAACCTTGGCTTTATCAACTTCAATACCTCTTTCAGAAACTTTGTGCCCCAAGACAATACCTTCATTAACCATAAAGTGGCACTTTTCCCAATTCAAGAAAAGATTAGTTTCTTCACATCTCCGCAAAACTCGAGCAAGATTGCTCAAGCAATCATCAAAAGAGGAACCATAGACGAAAAGGTTGTCCATGAAAACCTCACAAATCTTTTCGCAAAAGTCAGAGAATATAGCCATCATGCATCTTTGAAAGGTAGCAGGTGCATTACATAAACCAAAAGGCATGCGTCTATAAGCAAAAGTACCAAAAGGGCATGTAAAACTAGTCTTTGATTGATCTTTAGCCGACACAGGTATTTGAGAGAAACCAGAATAACCATCTAGAAAGCAATAATGTGTATGTTTGCATAATCTTTCTAGCATTTGATCAATAAAAGGTAAGGGGTAATGATCTTTCTTAGTAGCTTTATTTAATTTGCGGAAATCAATTACCATCCTATAACCTGTGATAATTCTTTGCGGAATCAATTAATCTTTATCATTAGGGACAACAGTAATACCTCCCTTCTTAGGGACACAATGGACAGGACTTACCCATTAACTGTCAGCAACGGGATAAATTATACCTGCCTCCAGAAGCTTGAGTATTTCTTTTCTTACCACTTCTTTCATTTTAGGATTCAAACGTCATTGAGGATCACAAACTGGTTTGGCATCCGCTTCCAAATTTATTTTATGTTGACATAGAGTGGGACTGATGCCCTTAAGATCACCAGTATATCTGATAGTGGCACGGTGCTTCTTTAGAGTTTTCAATAATCTTTCTTCTTCATGCTCTGAAAGGTTAGCGCTAATAATGACAAGATATATTTTCTTTTCATCAAGATAAGCATATTTAAGATTATCTGACAACGGTTTAAGCTCAAACACAGGATCACCCTTGGGTGGAGGAGGATCCCCTAGGATTTCAACAGGAAAATTGTGTTGCAGAATAGGTTCCTGTTTAAAGAATACTTCATCTATTTCCCTTCTTTCATTCATGAACATATCATTTTCATGGTCTAGCAAATAGTGTTCTAAAGGATCACTAGGAGGTACGGCAATAGAAGCAAGACCAATAATTTCATCCTTACTAGGAAATTCTGCCGCACGATGTTGTTTACTAAATTTAGAGAAATTAAAGTCATGAACCATATCATCCAAGCCAACTGTAACAACATTCTTTTCGCAGTCTATCTTAGCACTAATGGTATTCAAGAAGGGTCTACCAAATATAATGGGACAAAAGCTATCTTGTGGAGAACCAAGAACAAGAAAATCAGCGGGATATTTGGTGTTTCCACACAAGACTTCAACATCTGTAACAATTCCCATTACAGATATAGTATCTCTATTGGCAAGTTTAATTGTAACATCAATATCTTCTAACTCAGCAGGTGCAATATCATGCATAATTTCTTTGTATAAGTCAATGGGTATAACATAGCACTAGCACCCATATCACATAAGCCATGATAACAATGATCTCCTATTTTAACAGAAATAACAGGCACGCCTACCACAGGTCTATGTTTATCTCTAGCACAAGGTTTAGCAATTCTAGCAGTTTCACCACAGAATTGAATAACATGCCCATCAATATTATCAGACAAGAGATCTTTAACAATAGCAATATTAGGTTCTACTTTGACTTGCTTAGGAGGTGTAAAAGTTCTAGTATTGCTTTTACGAACAACAATTGAAGCTTTAGCATGATCCTTCATTCTAACAGGGAAAGGTGGTTTCTCAACATAAGAAGTGGGAACAATAGGATCATTATAAGTGACAGTCTTTTCTTCAACTTTAATAGGTGCAGCTACTTTTACTTCTATGGGAGGATGATATTTAAACCACTTCTCCTTGGGGAGATCAACATAAGTAGCAAAAGATTCACAGAGAGAAGCTACTATCTCAGAGTCAAGTCCATATTTAGTGTTAAACTTATGGAAAATATCGGTATCCATAAAAGATTTAACACAATCAAACTTAGGTGTCATACCTGACTCCTTACCTTCGTTGAGGTCCCAATCTTCAGAGTTGTGTTTAATTCTATCCAATAAATTCCATCTAAATTCAATAGTCTTCATCATAAAAGAGCCAGCACAAGAAGTATCGAGCATGGTGCGATTGTTATCAGAAAGCCGAGCATAAAAACTTAGCATAATTACTTCTCTTGAGAGCTCATGATTGGGTCATGAATATAACATTGATTTAAGCCTCCCCCAAGCTTGAGCGATGCTTTCTCCTTTGCGAGGCCAATATATATATATATATATATATATATATATATATATATATATATATATATATATATATATATATATAATTACGATCACAATGAACAAGATGCATAGGGTAATACTTCTGATGAAATTCCAACTTCAATCTTTTATAGTTCCATGATCCCATATCATCACATAGCCCATACCATGTCAACGCGTCTCCCTTCAAAGATAAAGGGAAAGCCTTCTTCTTAACAACATCATCGGGTATACCTGCAAGCTTAAATAGTCCACAAACTTCATCCACATAGCGTAGATGTTCATCAGGATGCTTTGTTCCATCTCCTGTAAAAGTGTTAGCTAGCAGATTTTCCATCATACCTGAAGGAATATGAAAAGGAGTTTCATTTTCAGTAGGTTCAGTAGTTTGAGGAGCAACTCTTTGCTCTACTGGACGGGGTGAAGATACCCCGAACAAGCCCCTCAGACAATTACTTTCCATAGTAACAAGTGACAGAAAATTTCAGCACACTAAATAAATTTTTCCTTACCAAATTCCACCTACCAAAGGCGCTTCACTCCCCGGCAACCGCGCCAGAAAAGAGTCTTGATGACCCACAAGTATAGGGGATCTATCGTAGTCCTTTCGATAAGTAAGAGTGTCGAACCCAACGAGGAGCAGAAGGAAATGATAAGCGTTTTTCAGCAAGGTATTCTCTGCGGGTACTGAAATAAGTGGTAACAGATAGTTTTGTGATAGGATAAATTGTAACGAGCAACAAGTAACAAAAGTAAATAAAGTGCAGCAAGGTGGCCCAATCCTTTTTGTAGCAAAGGACAAGCCTGGACAAACTCTTATAATAGGAAAAGCGCTCCCGAGGACACATGGGAATATCGTCAAGCTAGTTTTCATCACGCTCATATGATTCGCGTTCGGTACTTTGATAATTTGATATGTGGGTGGACCGGTGCTTGGGTGCTGTTCTTACTTGAACAAGCATCCCACTTATGATTAACCTCTATTGCAAGCATCCGCAACTAGAACAAAAGTATTAAGGTAAACCTAACCATAGCATGAAACATATGGATCCAAATCAGCCCCTTACGAAGCAACGCATAAACTAGGGTTTAAGCTTCTGTCACTCTAGCAACCCATCATCTACTTATTACTTCCCAATGCCTTCTGAGGGAGTCCTGGACTAGGGGGTGTTCGGACAGCCGGACTATCAACGTCCGCCGGACTCCAAGACTACGAAGATACAAGATTGAAGACTCCGGCTCGTGTCCGGAAGGTACTTTACTTGGCGTGGAAGGCAAGCTTGGCGATACGGATACGTAGATCTCCTACTATTGTAACCGACTCTGTGTAACCCTAGCCCTCTCTGGTATCTATATAAACTGGAGGGCTTTAGTCCGTAGGACAACATACACAACATACAATCATACCATTGGCTAGCTTCTAGGGTTTAGCCTCCTTGATCTCGTGGTAGATCTACTCTTGTACTACCCATATCATCAATATCAATCAAGCAGGAGTAGGGTTTTACCTCCATCGAGAGGGCCCGAACCTGGGTAAAAAACATCGTGTCCCTTGTCTCCTGTTACCATCCGCCTAGACGCACAGTTCGGGACCCCCTACCCGAGATCCGCCGGTTTTGACACCGACACCTTCCTCTAGGCCCAAATAATGGTGAAGTGTTATGTATTCGACATTCACATAACACCACTAGAGGTTAGACAACATACATCTTATCAAAATATCAAACGAATACCAAATTCACATGACTACTAATAGCAAGACTTCTCCCTTGTCCTCAGGAACAAACGTAACTACTCACAAAGCATATTCATGTTCATAATCAGAGGGGATATAATGTGCATAAAGGATCTGAACATATGATCTTCAAACACAATCCGTAGGATGGGGATAGACCCTACCAAAATTCGACACAGCCGCATTTCCTTCAAAGGAGTGACGCCAGGCCATTACGCCAAGTGCACAGGCTCCATATTACTAGAAGTCGTGTTCGGATCGCCGAACAATTCTCGACGCGAAAAATTAATTTTTCATATCGTCCCGTTTGAAAGTGAATATCAAGCACTCTTGGGACGACAGGCTTTTGTCCGCTTCAACGCCATACCGCATTATGCATCCCTTACACTCAAGATGCCCGGACCGCGTGGCGTAATTTTAGTGCGAGGGTCACTTAAAGACCCCGGACTTGGATAGACGAATCCGGCGTCAGTGGGCTAGGGGCTCCCTAGCCGCATACCCCTTTACAGGGGGCTGCGCGCACAAATCACCGCGGGTTTATACAAACCCCGCTTTAATTATTTATATTTCTAATATTTTTCGCACAATTTGTTTTTAAAACTAACGTTCCTCTCTTTTTACAGATGAACAACGTGCATACCCGTCCAGGATAACGGCGCAACGGAGACACAGGCGCAGACGTTCAGTAGGGACCCGTTGTGAGGATTCTTTTCAGATTAAGACCCTGCGTAGACCTTTTTCACTGTCTTTCATTGTTATTCTCCCTTGGTTTCTTCCTATAGCCAAAGCGGAGCCTGACGCTTTGGCATCGGCCGCGTCAGAAGACCATGCCCGTACCTGGACACTAGGGGCTTAGGGCATCGTTCTGCCCATTATTATAAAGACCGAACACCTTAGGGAGTGTTCGGCGTCTCGAGTTAGGCATTATATGCATCAGCTCCGAATCATGTCTTTGGTCAAATGTTGGGTTTGCCCGGCTCCTGTGTTTTGCTGCCTTACGTTCCGTATCATCGGCTAACGCGGCACCAGGAGAACTACTGTGATTGTGCCCCAGTTCGGCTGGGCGAGCACCTCAGTAGAGAAAGCTGAAAACTGACTGTCATGATGCAGCGAGAGACTGGTCAGCCCTTGATCGACTATCGGAATGTTTAGAATTCCCCGCTTTGACGAAGGGCCGTTTCCCAGTCAGGCACACGCACTCCGACTTCGGAGAAGGGCGATGCCACCAGGGGCTATATCGTAGCCCCACCCTCGAGCTCCACTGGCTAAGTGAAAGTGATAAAGCATTATAGTCCGGATTGCCTCGTTTGCTACGCTACCACCTCCTTATAATAGGACCGAGACGTCGGATTAAGTGTGAAAATACGCTATTTTTGCAAACACCCCAGCACCTTGTGCGTGGGGGCTGAAGCCGAAGACTGCATCTTTCAGGTTATACACAATTATACGTAAACGGCCAAAAAGGAGAAGTTTTACTACTTGGACGCACAAGTATAAAACGCAGTTATAACATAATCATCGATTTATAAGCTAATGCGTTCATTTTAACGTTACATTCTTCGAGCACTAAGACTCTATTACATGAGCGCCACGCATAACTTCCCCGAAATAGTGCTCGGCAGGGAGCCGGTTTTCATCCGAACCCTGGGCAGCAACAGCGGTGGCGTCCATCTCTGGACAATACGCCTTTACACGGGCAAGAGCCATCCGCGCGCCCTCTATACAGGCCGACCGCTTCATCTCCTTTATATGCGGCACCGCTCCAAGGAATTGTTGTAATAAACCAAAGTAGCTCGTCGCCTTGGACCTCTCTGGCTAGACATGGGCCACGATGTCAGTCATGGCAAGTCCGGACAATCTATTTAGCTCGGCCCATTCGGCCAACCGGTCTGTCAATGGAAGTGGGTGATCCGGACTGTGGAATTGAGGCCAATATAGCTCTTCCGTCTTGTGATCCTTCTGGCTCCGGAAGTGCTTAACGGCATCAGCCGCACTTGCGGCTAAGTCCATATACGGATCCTCCGGACTCCACAGCCGCTCAAATTCAGCATGCTTTCCGTCCATAAATCGGCGACACAGCAGAAAAGGCTTGCCAGCCACGATCTCTCCGGCCTGGCGCAGCTCCTCCTTCATAGCCCGCATTGCAGAGCGGGCATCCTTGGCTTCGGCGGTGGCCTTCCTCAGGTCTTCCCGCTCCGATAAGCACTCCTTTTCAAGAGCCTCATTGCGGTCGGCAGGATCCTTTACTTTCCTGGCCAATTCGGCCACCTTGGCCCTGCTTAGGCAGTGCGCAGCCTTTTCGGCTTTCAACTCCTCGGCCGCCCTCGAGGAAGCCGCTTCACTCCTTCGGGCTTGCTCCTTAGCTCGAGCAAGTTCGGCCCGAAGGTCCTCCATAGCAGCAGCACCGTCTGTATAAACAGCATATAATTTATCAGAGGAGGGCTTTGACCCCCCTAATAAAGCAACTGCGGAGAACTCTTTTACCTTGCGACTCGTCAAGTCGCCTGTTGACAAGTGTGATGTTCGCATCTGCCAAGTCCAATTTCCGATTTAACTCAGCAAACTCACTAGTCCGGTTAGCCCCCGGACTATCCGCCACCTGCATAGGAACGACGGAATTCATTTCTTCAGATTTCGATCCTCGGTACGCTGTCGTTTCCGACAGCCTACCGAGTCTCAGGGGCTACTATCTATACAGGGCGCATTTTTTATATGCAAAACTGTTAAACGACAAAGGGGTGCGTTATTCTCGCATACCTCAAATCCCGCCAGCAAACTCATGGAGGCATTACGCAATCCGCTCTCAGCGAATGAAATCCTTCCAACCACCATACGCATTAATGCACGGTGATCTTCTGAAATAGACGCCCTCTCGAGCAAATTCTTCAGTTCTCCTGGCCGGACACTAGTTGGCGCCAAACTCTCTGGCCCCTCCGGACTCGGGGATACCCTCCGTGATGACACTTCGGGTTCGCCTGCCTCATCTGGCGGCGCTGCGGATGGAGGCGTATCGCTCTCCATCATCTCCGGAAGAAGGTCCCCCGAAGATGAACTCATCTGAGAAGGCTGCAGATCCGAACTGCAATATAAATATTTTGGTTATCCACAGAAGCACGAATGAAGGTATTTCCTTTCTAATCAACTCTCTCTTTCATACTCACGGCTCGCTGGAGGGCCGATCCTTTGATGATGACTGTGCGTCCGGATTCTTTCCGGGCGCTGGACCCCCCGGGGAAGATCTCTTCCCACGCTTAGGGGCTTTGGCCTCCGGATCTTCGGAGGCGGTCCTTTTCTCCCCCTGAAGGGAGGGGTTCTTGCTTCCTCCTTCTTCAGTCGCCCCTTTGGGTGAAATATTAGCTCCTCTATTTTCCCCGTCGCCCCCTTCTGTGGGCGCAACCTCCAACATTCTGACCAGCACGGGCTCCTGTGCGGTCTCTGGGAGGGGGGCCGGACACCTTATCAGCCTTGATCGCGCCACCCATTCCTGTAAAGAACAAAGGGTCAAAAGGCGAACTCTATAAAGGCACATAAACAGAATGTCCAGACTCTGAGCTACTTACCTGAGTATCCGGGCGATCGCGGCTTAGACCTGCATCCTCGGCTGAATCCGGACACGCCACCCGCGGTCCGAAGAACAACTTGTACATCTCCACGGGTGTCGCACCCATGAAGTGTTGGACAATCCGAGGTCCCTCTGGGTTGAATTCCCATAGACGGAGAGGACGGCGTTTGCAGGGCAGAAGATGCCTGATTAGCATGACCTGCATCACCTTGATCAGGTCGATCTCCCTCGCTTGGAGATCTTGAATCCGGCCCTGCAGTGAAGGCACGTCTTCGGACGGCCCCCAATTGAGCCCTTGGTTGACCCACGACATCAGTTGGCGTGGAGGTCCCGGGCGGAATAAGGGCGGCGGCTTTTGCTTGCTGCCCCTTGGAGCGGTGATGTAGAACCACTCCTGCTGCCACAATCCAAGTTCCTCTTGGAAGGAACCCTCGAGCCACGGGGCATCGACCTTTTTGCTTATGGTCGCCCCGCCGCACTCCGCTTGACGCCCCCCGATCATCTTCGGCTCTACCTTGAAGGTCTTCAGCCATAAGCCGAAATGGGGAATGACGCGGAGGAAGGCTTCGCAGACGATAATGAATGCGGAGATATGGAGGATGGACTCCGGAGCCAAGTCGTGAAAGTCCAGCCCATAGTAGAACAGGACCCCTCTCACGAAGGGATCCGTCGGGAAGCCTAAACCCCGACGGAGGTGGGATACGAAAACGACGTATTCACCGGACTCGGGGGCTGGCACGGCCTGCCCTTGGGCAGGCAACCTAAGTGAAATCTCGTAGGCCAGGTACTTGGCCTCACGCAGCTTCAATATGTCTTCCTCCATGACGGAGGAGGGCATCCACCGGCCCTGGAGGTCGGAGCCGGACATGATTAAGGATCCGAAGCGCTCGAATCTGAGGCTCTGGGTGTTGGAACCGGGAGCGGGGAAGAGATTCGATGCGAGATTGAAGAACAATGGCGAGCCTTGGTCCTCTTATAAAGGGGAAAAAATACCAAGGGCCGTCTCCGTGACCGTTTGGGATTCCCCTTCGATAGAGGAGGCATGGCGACGGGAGCGGTTGGGTTACCCACGCACGTATTGATGAGAATCCCGGAATAAGGGGAACACGATCTTTGCTTCGATAAGACGTGCCGAGGAAACCGCTTTGCTAATGCTGAGGTGGTATAATGATTCAAACAAAGGCCTGGTGGCGGTGTGATGTCACGCCGCATAATACGTCAGTAGATTGAACTAAGTGTACATTTTATTCTCTCTACGGTGGAATGTGGAATTTATTTTGCAGAGCCGGACACTATCCTGGTGTTCATTATCTTCTCTGGATTATTCAAGGGAGGAACCCGCCTTGCAATGCCGAACATTATGCACGCCGGACTTATCGTCATTGAAGACTGGTTCAGGGGCTACTGAGGGAGTCCTGGACTAGGGGGCGTTCGGACAGCCGGACTATCAACGTCCGCTGGACTCCAAGACTACGAAGATACAAGATTGAAGACTCCGGCTCGTGTCTGGAAGGTACTTTACTTGGCATGGAAGGCAAGCTTCGTGATACGGATACATAGATCTCCTACTATTGTAACCGACTCTGTGTAACCCTAGCCCTCTCCGGTATCTATATAAACCGGAGGGCTTTAGTCCGTAGGACAACATACTCAACATACAATCATACCATAGGCTAGCTTCTAGGGTTTAGCCTCCTTGATCTCGTGGTAGATCTACTCTTGTACTACCCATATCATCAATATCAATCAAGCAGGAGTAGGGTTTTACCTCCATCGAGAGGGCCCGAACCTGGGTAAAAAACATCGTGTCCCTTGTCTCCTGTTACCATCCGCCTAGACGCACAGTTCGGGACCCCCTACCCGAGATCCGCCGGTTTTGACACCGACACCTTCCTCTAGGCCCAAATAATGGTGAAGTGTTATGTATTCGACATTCACATAACACCACTAGAGGTTAGACAACATACATCTTATCAAAATATCAAACGAATACCAAATTCACATGACTACTAATAGCAAGACTTCTCCCTTGTCCTCAGGAACAAACGTAACTACTCACAAAGCATATTCATGTTCATAATCAGAGGGGATATAATGTGCATAAAGGATCTGAACATATGATCTTCCACCAAATAAACCAACTAGCATCAACTACAAGGAGTAATCAACACTACTAGCAACCTACTAGCACCAATCCCGGACTTGGAGACAAGAATTGGATACAAGAGATGAACTAGGGTTTGGAGATGAGATGGTGCTGGTGAAGATGTTGATGGAGATTGCCCTCTCCCGATGAGAGGAGCGTTGGTGATGACGATGGCGATGATTTTGTCAGGACCCCGACTCAATGTCACATCGATCTAGCCTGTAACACCTCATATCACTTTGCGGCCTCATGCACGGTATTCCCACGGGTGTCGCCTTACCTTTGCCCGGGACCGTTTGCGCCTTTTGGCACACGTATATGATAGTGTCGCTAGAATCCATATGATAAGGAGCCCGGGCTGACATGGCTAGTCGTAAACCCAAAGTGGCACAGACTTACAGGGACAGGCATCCATGACCCAACATCGAACGTGTTGGTCATCAGCGAGTAAGTTCCGGGCTGTAGCACTGGCTAGCAGGACTCCGGTGAACCGGGCTGTAGCGGGCTAACAGGACTCCGGTACTCAACGCGTGACATTTCCCCGAAGGGACAGACACAGGAACAAAGAAGGACACATGCCGGCCAGCCTAAGTGTTCCGGAGCAGTAGCAAGCTACCATGGCTCGGTGGAAACACTAGGAGACATTTCCCGGTAAGAGAGGCTACTAAAGATAAACAACTAGATAGTCAGATCCCACACATACCAAGCATTTCAATAAAATACACGCAATATGCTCGATATGGCAAATACAACATGGCATCACAACATGACTCTACGACTCAAGTATTTATTCATTAGGCTCCGAGGAGTGAGATATTACAAACAGGGGTCTCATGACCCAACATTCAGAGCATACAAATCAAAGCACAAGCGGAAACTTAACATGTCTGGGTACAGACATCTACAAATGAAAAAGGCTTAGAAGCCTGACTATCTACCAGATCCTGCCGAGGGCACAAGATCGTAGCTGAGGTATCAAGCTAAACGTCGAAGTCCACGCGGAACTACTAACAAGACCGAAGTCTCTCTGCAAAACGTAAAATAGGCAAACGTGAGTACAAATGTACCCAGCAAGACTTACATCAGAACTAACTACATATGCATCATTATCAACAAAGGGGATGGTGGAGTTTAACAGCAGCAAGCTAGCTTTGACTCGGTGGCTATCCTAAACTACGATTGCAAGTAACTCCTTTGAGGTGGCGCACACGAGTCCACATATTCACCATATCAATACACCACTATGGATCCGCTCCCGCCTCCCTACGAGAACGCCATCCATAGCACTCACGCTTATCTTGCGTATTTTAGAGTATCCACTTTCACTTGTCTATGAACTGTTATAGGCAACCCAGAAGTCCTTTTCCGCGGACACGGCTATTCGAATAGGTAATGTTAACCCTGCAGGGGTGTACTTCTTCACACACGCTCTCACCACTTACCGCCGTTTACACGACATGTACTCGGCAACCTTCAAGCGGAAGCCCAACGAGGGTGTCGGCCACGACCTACCTAAACACTCAAGTCCCTAGTCCAGGTTTATCGCCTATTCGGGTTCCATCCATGAGGAGATCCGGCCGAAGTTTCGCTCACAGCCCCAAACGATGTGAACAGGGTTCCGTGACACCAAACGGGCGCCCGGTTTACCCGGCCACGTGCCTACCGCATCACAGCCCACCCCTACGGTCAGCGCTGCGCACGGCCTCCAGCATACTACAAACACCAGAAACTACTTGCAACTCCTGGACAGAGGACAAGGGTGATTAAGAAGCCGAGAGGGTCCATTGGTTTCGGGCCCAATGCGTGGTAGTAGCTGAATCATGGATCACAAACATAGAACTCAGTTCCTGAGGACGGCTGCAATGAGACAACCCACCATGTACTCCTACATGGCCTCTCACCGCTACCTTTACCAAATCGTGTTCACACACTTAGCTCACACATAGTAGGACATGTTCACACACCTCTGATTCATTCCCGATGAATCAGACCTGACTCAACTCTAAGCAATAGCAGGCATGACAAACAAACATGAATGAGTAGGCACAACAGGGCTCAAACAACTCATACTCATGCTAGTGGGTTTCATCTATTTACCGTGGCAATGACAGGTCATGCAAAGGATAAAGGGGTTCAGCTACCGCAGCAAGTAACAGTTGAATCGTTGTTGTCCTAATGCAGTAAAAGAGAGCAGGAGCGGGAGAGTGGGATTGTATCGGAATGAACAAGGGGGTTTTGCTTGCCTGGAACTTCTGAAGATAACATTGAGTCTTCATCAGTGTCAACGATCACATCGTCGGTACAACGTCTACCCAGGGGGAACAACACCGGCAAAACACAGAGGAAACATGATCAATGCAATGCACAATATGATGCATGCTATGACATGGCAATATGCATGTGTTTTGGGCTAATGCACCTAGTAACAAGTTAAATGAAGTTGGTTTGAATCCAAGATTCAAATTCAAACTCCATATATGATTATTTTAAGGCCCTTTATTTGTTTTGTCCAAAACAGAGGACAAACATTGTTCAAACATGCATGAAAATGATACAGATGGATTCCTTGAATTTTTCTGATAATTTTTCATATATAATTTATTTAATTTGGAGTTACGGTTGAATTTCTATGAATTTTTGAGGTTTTAGCTATTTTCTGGAATTTCTTGAATTATAATAAATCCAGAAAATACTTATTGCGTCAGCATTGCGTCACTATGACGTCAGCGGGTCAACGGGCTGGTCCAGGTCAATCCTGACCTGTGGGTCCCATCCGTCAGTGACTAACCTAACTAATCTAATTTAGTTAGTGACCTGGGGCCCATAGTCAGTGTCTATTAAACTAACTAAGTTTAATTAGTGTTAAACTAATACTAACCTAGCTAGTTAATTAGTGCTAACTAGAGTAGTTAGTCGGACGGGGCCCGCAAGTCAGTGAGAGAGAGGGGGGGGAGTCAAACCGGGCAGTGGGGTCAACCATGCCGGTCAACGGGTCAGCGGTCGCCGGCGTTTAGTCGCCGGAGACGAGCAGAGGCGGCAGCGAGGCTCGGGTTTCGCCTACAGAGTGCGGTTAGAGCCGCGGTTGGTCTCTACGGCTAGCTAGAGCTCGCGCGCATCCATTGGTGGCAGTGGGAGGGCGCGAGGTGGCCGGAGTTGAGAACGGCGTCGACCTCGGCTGCGGCCGGAGTTCGGGTGGGTGCGGGGTTGGCGCTGTGGCTTGCAAACGAGCCGGCTGTCACGCTAGTTCTGCTCTACGGAACGTCGCGAGCGCAACGGGCGCACGCACGGGACCAAAAGGTCACCGAGGCTTCGCCGGCGACGAGCGCGGGCGGCGGCGGGTTTCGGTCGTTGACAAGGCAGCAACTACAGCGTGCAAACGAGAGAACGGAGAGGGGGAGAAGGAAGAGGAGCTCACGGGGAGTTGGCCGGTGCAGACGACGGGGCCGGGGAAGCGTCGGAGCGAGCGGGACGGCGAGGCGGATCTCCGGCGGCCGAGGAGGGGGAAAACGTCGGGGGCGGCACTCCGGGGCTCTTCTGGTCGCGTGAGACGACGAGGAGGACAAGGGAGGACCGGCGGAGCTCGAGGGCGTGTCGGAGAGGCTTCGGGATGGCTGCGGCCGCGCGAGCGCTGGTCGGCGGCGACGGGCTCCGTTCGGTCGCGGGAGGGAGAGAGAGCAGAGGGGGATAGGGACAGAGGGAGAGACACGGGAGAGTGAGAGAGGGTCGAGGGGGCCGCGTGGCGTCCCCAGGGAGTAGCGGAGGCAAGCAGGGAGGCAGGAGGTGGCCGGGGCGCGTGGCCGCGCGCGCCGGGCGCGTGCCCGTCCTCCTGGCAGGGAGGAAGACGACAGGGGAGGGGCCAGTGGGCTGGGCCGGCGCTGGCTGCTGCTGGGCTGCACAGGGAGGAGGCCCAGGTAAGTTTCTGCTCTGTTTTTATTTATTGTTTTCTATTTTGTTCTATTTTGTTTTGATTTAGTTTTAATACTAAATCAATTTATTACCTTATGCCAATTTTTGTAGGAACTAATGGCATTATTCCAGAGCTCCCCAACAAGTGGCATAATTTTTGGACATATATTAATATATATAACTAATATATTTCCAATGCAAATATTTATGCATTAATTCCAAATGCCTGAAATAAATACTTATGGGCTCCTAAAAATATTGGTTTGATTTTTTTATCTCTGTCCGATATTTTCAGAGAGCAGCATGAGCATTTTCTTGGACCTTTTTGGAGCAATTTTTATTTGGGTCATTTCCAAAAAATGATTCTGAGGGTTTCACAAATCCCCATTTCAAAATTAAGTGGAATTTAAACATGATGCACACATGACTAGCTAGCCCTGAGCATACCAGAACTAGGGATGTGACAACTCGCCCCCACTAAACAAGAATCTCGCCCCGAGATTCAAGACGTGAGGTAAGAGGAAAAGGGGGGTCACAAAACTATCACAATCTTCACGATCCAGGTTGCACTTCATAGGAACGTTGATTCGAACATCATCATGATATTGACATCTTGCTCCGAGATCTCCATCTAACATGACAACGAGAGGAAAAGGAGACTCTAGAAGGACTGATCTTTTCGAAGATCGAACAACTCAGGATTAACTCATGGAATGAGACATAGAAACATCTCTTGAGCTGAGAGGCAAAGCACACATCAGGAAGGGCGGAAGAACAATTTGACGAGGGTTTCAAAGTAGCGAGGAAAATAGTTGCCATGATACCTTAGAGGGGGTGACTTGTAGAGATATCCCCTTAAGTGGCAAAAAGAATTACCTTTGATTCAGAGATCATTGAAATTCTTTATACCAGCCTAAGGCAATTCACCATCGATCATTTGAAGGAGTCCGAAAGAATGACATTCTCGGGCCAGAATGGATGATGTGGATTACCTTGTTGAAGACAACACAAGGGATGATTTTGCTTATCATCGGAAATGGAAGAGACCCATGGTAGAATGGCACATTGGCGATGCAAGCTGGGAACAAAATGCAAATGCTAGGAACGATTCTGGTAACTGGGGAGAAACCCAACAGCAGAGGGTGATTCCACTATTGAAATGGTTATAGCATAACCGAGGAAACTGAGAACAATCCCCGTTAGTAGCTAGGATAGCACCTAATGCTTGTGCGTGCTCTCAAGAACTTGAGCATTTCCATAATCATCAAGGTTCTACCAACATCTGTGTCAAGGATCCTGGTAACACAATATACTACCATGACGAGTTGCGATGGACGATGCAGATGCAAAGGAAGATAACCTTCTCAGATTTCACCTTAGCGGGGCCAAGGGAACAAAATCTGGATGATCGACCGAGAGACATTTAGCACTCCGCTTCTAATGTTCTCCTTGATGTACTAGCGTATCCCATTCATAGATATGGCTTGGTATCTAGAACATCAAGTAAAGGTCGGACTTCGGGAGCACAAAAATCCATAAGGGACAACTAGGGAGTAAATCCTACGAAGTCCTTATGGGGAGGTGGCCAACTTCCTCAATCAAGATACTACAATAATAGGTCTTCCAGCTAGGTGTGTTGGCCATGACATCCTCCTTACCGGTTATCGAGAGACCAATATTATAGTTCTTGGGAGATGTTCCATCCATCATATCTGCCTGAGATTCAGATTTGGTTGGCTTCAGAGTATTCCAGACTCATCAAGTCTAGAAAGTAAAATGAAAGTTTGCAACACAAATCGACGAGACGACGTTGCGAGATTCTCGGGAAATGGACTACGATAGTAAGCTCCAAAACATGAGCTGGTTCTGCTACAAACATGCGAACACGTTGTCCCAGACAAACATTATCCCATGGTAGTCTTATAATAAAACACTACCGAATTCAGGTGGGGAACCATCAACGAGGATAGCGAAGTCCTAACATAGGTCATATGATTAGCTCTTATGAAGGAACTTCTTCTCCTTGAACAATCAATCAGTGGCTTGGTGTGCTCGGGACACATATGGAATGAAGGTTGCAAGTCTCCAGACCACAGAATACTTCGCACGTGTGCATGACTGACTTGGGATGATTCCAGAGGAGGTAAAATAAGACTTCTCAAACTCATGGCGGCAACTTGCATCAAATGCACATGAATTAGAGGGACTCACTTCTTTCGTCCAAACATAGGCTTCATGAACGGAACACGAAGGCATTGCTTACAAAGTTTCCAACACTAGCTTAATGTTCGACAAAATTATGGACAAGATAAAAATGTTGCTGATGGATTCAACAACAATTCATCCAGGTTGCCATATAAGTGGAATTCCACAATTATGTGAACAAGGTGATAGCATTGGTCAGACCCAAAAGATATAATGGTGTATGCTCGAAGAAACAACTACAAGTAAGACAACATTACGAATATCGTTGGTTCTGATTTGACTTGACGATAGCCCATACTCAAATCAAAGATGGGGTAAGACAATAGGTCCAACAACTGATCACAAGGACCAATTGATGAAGATATCATCTTTCTTCAACACACACACATACACAGAAAGATATCCCTTAAGATGAACTAAGTTAGACAAGCTTTTATCTTCCAACTGTCCAAGTTGTCGTTTAGCTTAACCAACTAGCTCAGGGGTATCCAACATAGAATCTTGGAGAAGGGGTGGTTTATATGAAACCAACTTGATCACGAACTCAACATAGCGGTCAGGTGACAACCTGGTGATACCTCCGAGAAGATATTCGAAAAATCACGAACCACCGATATGTTACTAAGCTCGAGAACAATCTTGCTTTTCAGGGCAAGACGATATGATCAATAGAGCAAGGGTTTGACAAAATCCTAACTCATTGATCGAAGAGTGCACCAGAAATAGAGACTAGGTAGCACGATCAATCTTAGGATGATGATTTGATAACCAACACGCTAAGAATGAGAATATTGTCCATTAACTATCAAGCAACGGAGTTACTAGCAGTATTGATTTCATACACCACGATTCACTTGTCGGCATTCCGGTTACAACAAGACGAGACCGATAAATGAAAATGATGGAGAGAAGTATCACTGTGTCAAGAGTTCATAGGATGGTGTGCAATTCCCATGACATTCTTGATATAAAGATGGTACTACTCCAAGGTAGAACAGAACAAAAGCTGGATTAGTATTTGATCTGTGGAGTACGACTGCTTTGACCCAATCCTGGAAATGGACAAGGTACTGGAGTTTGTTTCTCCAAGTCATTCCGGAATAGAATGGCTTGACGGACCACAGAAGTAAAAGGCATCGATGAACACGAATGCACGACTACTCCTGACTATCAATCGATAGACGACGGTTAGTATACAACTAAAGGGGGACAACTCAAAGGAACATAAGATTTTCTGAGTTGTGGATGCATAGATTAGTATGTCGAACCAAGTTCAACATGTTTCTTCCAGATAACCCATGCAAAAAGGTAGAACTGGCAGAGTCACAATATAACATGGAGAACTCTTCGAGAGCACTCTTGTTGTGATCTTTCGGTTTAGCGAGGAACTTTTGCCATAAGTGGTTCATAGTATTTGGAAGAAGGAAATACCACGGACCTCGAGGACTAATGCAAAGGTTACTAATAACCTAAAGGAACGAGCAAGCACTATCAACATGAGGTAAGTAGAGTGAGTCTTGGGTTCAAAACCCAGAGATAGAATACCTACTACTAAATGGCATCACAAGATGCTTTCGAGAATGATGGCCAGAATCATCACACTGGAAACACAGATTCATGGCTAGACCACTAGATGATCCCCTAAAACACCTAGGGTCATAATATAGCTCCAACATATATGTCGAGGCAATAGAATACCTCAACTCACCGATTAGTGTGGTTAATCTGGCCCAAAGGACATCGGGAACGGAAAGAAAGGATTTGCAAATGCATCAGACTATTTAGAAACCTGGGATGACTCGGACAGCATAACGGCTGTAAATGCTCAAAAGCTTTGGAGACATCCTGCAAAATAGTGGCATGACCACTCAACATCACAATACCAAGGTTCTGAAGCCAGCTATGAACATACGGAAGTAGTAAAAACTGAATTGAGACTTGAAACTATCAATTCTACAAGTCTGTGGATTAGTAACACGTCATCCTGATAGATAGATGAGAAGGCCTAGTTCTTAATCCCCGTAGAAAAGAAGAGGTTGACTCAGATCAGAAGGCCATGAGGTATAAGGAGTAAAAAGAGCCTTACGTTCCAACCCACAATCAATTCCCCTACATATAACTAAAGCATTTCTAGACACAACTTCGACCAGTTTGGCTTGGTAATCCTACAGGCAGTCAAGCTCTGATACCAACGCTGTCAGGACCCCGACTCAATGTCACATCGATCTAGCCTGTAACACCTCATATCACTTTGCGGCCTCACGCACGGTATTCCCACGGGTGTCGCCTTACCTTTGCCCGGGACCGTTTGCGCCTTTTGGCACACGTATATGATAGTGTCGCTAGCATCCATATAATAAGGAGCCCGGGCTGACATGGCTAGTCGTAAACCCAAAGTGGCACAGACTTACAGGGACAGGCATCCATGACCCAACATCGAACGTGTCGGTCATCAGCGAGTAAGTTCCGGGCTGTAGCACTGGGCTAGCAGGACTCCGGTGAACCGGGCTGTAGCGGGCTAACAGGACTCCGGTACTCAACGCGTGACATTTCCCCGAAGGGACAGACACAGGAACGAAGAAGGACACATGCCGGCCAGCCTAAGTGTTCCGGAGCAGTAGCAAGCTACCATGGCTCGGTGGAAACACTAGGAGACATTTCCCGGTAAGAGAGGCTACTAAAGATAAACAACTAGATAGTCAGATCCCACACATACCAAGCATTTCAATAACATACACACAATATGCTCGATATGTGCAAATACAACATGGCATCACAACATGACTCTACGACTCAAGTATTTATTCATTAGGCTCCGAGGAGCGAGATATTACAAACAGGGGTCTCATGACCCAACATTCAGAGCATACAAATCAAAGCACAAGCGGAAACTTAACATGTCTGGGTACAGACATCTACAAATGAAAAAGGCTTAGAAGCCTGACTATCTACCAGATCCTGCCGAGGGCACAAGATCGTAGCTGAGGTATCAAGCTAAACGTCGAAGTCCACGCGGAACTACTAACAAGACCGAAGTCTCTCTGCAAAACGTAAAATAGGCAAACGTGAGTACAAATGTACCCAGCAAGACTTACATCAGAACTAACTACATATGCATCATTATCAACAAAGGGGATGGTGGAGTTTAACAGCAGCAAGCCAGCTTTGACTCGGTGGCTATCCTAAACTACGATTGCAAGTAACTCCTTTGAGGTGGCGCACATGAGTCCACATATTCACCATATCAATACACCACTATGGATCCGCTCCCGCCTCCCTACGAGAACGCCATCCATAGCACTCATGCTTATCTTGCGTATTTTAGAGTATCCACTTTCACTTGTCTATGAACTGTTATAGGCAACCCAGAAGTCCTTTTCCGCGGACACGGCTATTCGAATAGGTAATGTTAACCCTGCAGGGGTGTACTTCTTCACACACGCTCTCACCACTTACCGCCGTTTACACGACATGTACTCGGCAACCTTCAAGCGGAAGCCCAACGAGGGTGTCGGCCACGACCTACCTAAACACTCAAGTCCCTAGTCCAGGTTTATCGCCTATTCGGGTTCCATCCATGAGGAGATCTGGCCGAAGTTTCGCTCACAGCCCCAAACGATGTGAACAGGGTTCCGTGACACCAAACGGGCGCCCGGTTTACCCGGCCACGTGCCTACCGCATCACAGCCCACCCCTACGGTCAGCGCTGCGCACGGCCTCCAGCATACTACAAACACCAGAAACTACTTGCAACTCCTGGACAGAGGACAAGGGTGATTAAGAAGCCGAGAGGGTCCATTGGTTTCAGGCCCAATGCGTGGTAGTAGCTGAATCATGGATCACAAACACAGAACTCAGTTCCTGAGGACGGCTGCAATGAGACAACCCACCATGTACTCCTACATGGCCTCTCACCGCTACCTTTACCAAATCGTGTTCACACACTTAGCTCACACATAGTAGGACATGTTCACACACCTCTGATTCATTCCCGATGAATCAGACCTGACTCAACTCTAAGCAATAGCATGCATGACAAACAAACATGAATGAGTAGGCACAATAGGGCTCAAACAACTCCTACTCATGCTAGTGGGTTTCATCTATTTACTGTGGCAATGACAGGTCATGCAAAGGATAAAGGGGTTCAGCTACCGCAGCAAGTAACAGTTGAATCGTTGTTGTCCTAATGCAGTAAAAGAGAGCAGGAGCGGGAGAGTGGGATTGTATCGGAATGAACAAGGGGGTTTTGCTTGCCTGGAACTTCTGAAGATAACATTGAGTCTTCATCAGTGTCAACGATCACATCGTCGGTACAACGTCTACCGAGGGGGAACAACACCGGCAAAACACAGAGGAAACACGATCAATGCAATGCACAATATGATGCATGCTATGACATGGCAATATGCATGTGTTTTGGGCTAATGCACCTAGTAACAAGTTAAATGAAGTTGGTTTGAATCCAAGATTCAAATTCAAACTCCATATATGATTATTTTAAGGCCCTTTATTTGTTTTGTCCAAAACAGAGGACAAACATTGTTCAAACATGCATGAAAATGATACAGATGGATTCCTTGAATTTTTCTGATAATTTTTCATATATAATTTATTTAATTTGGAGTTACGGTTGAATTTCTATGAATTTTTGAGGTTTTAGCTATTTTCTGGAATTTCCTGAATTATAATAAATCCAGAAAATACTTATTGCGTCAGCATTGCGTCACTATGACGTCAGCGGGTCAACGGGCTGGTCCAGGTCAATCCTGACCTGTGGGTCCCATCCGTCAGTGACTAACCTAACTAATCTAATTTAGTTAGTGACCTGGGGCCCATTGTCAGTGTCTATTAAACTAACTAAGTTTAATTAGTGTTAAACTAATACTAACCTAGCTAGTTAATTAGTGCTAACTAGAGTAGTTAGTCGGGCGGGGCCCGCAAGTCAGCGAGAGAGAGGGGGGGAAGTCAAACCGGGCAGTGGGGTCAACCACGCCGGTCAACGGGTCAGCGGTCGCCGGTGTTTAGTCGCCGGAGACGAGCAGAGGCGGCGGCGAGGCTCGGGTTTCGCCTACAGAGTGCGGTTAGAGCCGCGGTTGGTCTCTACGGCTAGCTAGAGCTCGCGCGCATCCATTGGTGGCAGTGGGAGGGCGCGAGGTGGCCGGAGTTGAGCACGGCGTCGACCTCGGCGGCGGCCGGAGTTCGGGTGGGTGCGGGGTTGGCGCTGCGGCTTGCAAACGAGCCGGCTGTCACGCTAGTTCTGCTCTACGGAACGTCGCGAGCGCAACGGGCGCACGCACGGGACCAAAAGGTCACCGAGGCTTCGCCGGCGATGAGCGCGGGCGGCGGCGGGTTTCGGTCGTTGACAAGGCGGCAACTACAGCGTGCAAACGAGAGAACGGAGAGGGGGAGAAGGAAGAGGAGCTCACGGGGAGTTGGCCGGTGCAGACGACGGGGCCGGGGAAGCGTCGGAGCGAGCGGGACGGCGAGGCGGATCTCCGGCGGCCGAGGAGGGGGAAAACGTTGGGGGCGGCACTCCGGGGCTCTTCTGGTCGCGTGAGACGACGAGGAGGACGAGGGAGGACCGGCGGAGCTCGAGGGCGTGTCGGAGAGGCTTCGGGATGGCTGCGGCCGCGCGAGCGCTGGTCGGCGGCGACGGGCTCCGTTCGGTCGCGGGAGGGAGAGAGAGCAGAGGGGGATAGGGACGGAGGGAGAGACACGGGAGAGTGAGAGAGGGTCGAGGGGGCCGCGTGGCGTCTCCAGGGAGTAGCGGAGGCAAGCAGGGAGGCAGGGGGTGGCCGGGGCGCGTGGCCGCGCGCGCCGAGCGCGTGCCCGTCCTCCTGGCAGGGAGGAAGACGACAGGGGAGGGGCCAGTGGGCTGGGCCGGCGCTGGCTGCTGCTGGGCTGCACAAGGAGGAGGCCCAGGTAAGTTTCTGCTCTGTTTTTATTTATTGTTTTCTATTTTGTTCTGTTTTGTTTTGATTTAGTTTTAATACTAAATCAATTTATTACCTTATGCCAATTTTTGTAGGAACTAATGGCATTATTCCAGAGCTCCCCAACAAGTGGCATAATTTTTGGACATATATTAATATATATAACTAATATATTTCCAATGCAAATATTTATGCATTAATTCCAAATGCCCGAAATAAATACTTATGGGCTCCTAAAAATATTGGTTTGATTTTTTTATCTCTGTCCGATATTTTCAGAGAGCAGCATGAGCATTTTCTTGGACCTTTTTGGAGCAATTTTTATTTGGGTCATTTCCAAAAAATGATTCTGAGGGTTTCACAAATCCCCATTTCAAAATTAAGTGGAATTTAAACATGATGCACACATGACTAGCTAGCCCTGAGCATACCAGAACTAGGGATGTGACAGATTTCCCCCTCCCGAAGGGAAGTGTCCCCGGCAGAACAGCTCTGCCGGAGCCCTAGATTGGTTCTGCCAAGGTTCCGCCTCGTGGCGGCGGAGTCTCGTCCCGAAAGGTTGCCTTCTATTTTTTTTCTCATCGAAAGACTTCATATAGGAGAATATGGGCGTCGGAGATCCACCAGGGGGCCCACGAGGTAGGGGGGCGCACCCAGGGGGGAGGGCGCGCCCCCACCCTCGTGAGCAAGGTGTGGGCCCCCTGGCCTTCATCTTTGGCGATGATTTTTCTTTATTTATTTTAAGATATTCCGTGGAGTTTCAGGACGGAGTTGCGCAGAATAGGCCTTCAATATTTTCTCCTTTTCCAGCCCAGAATTCCAGCTGCCTGCATTCTCCCTCTTCATGTAAACCTTGTAAAATAAGAGAGATAGCCATAAGTATTGTGACATAACGTGGAATAACAGCCCATAATGCAATAAATATTGATATAAAAGCATGATGCAAAATGGACGTATCACCACCTCATGGAGTAATGTTCTGCACCATGGTCTTCCTGTAGTCAAAATACAAACTAGCGGTTGGAGTATTAGTACTGCCTTTGATCTTTTTTCTCGGCGTTTATGCTTATCCCGCATACCACAGCAAAAATCAAATTGTCTTACTCCTGGATTTCTACGGAAGAGGCGTCGGGCAGTTGCAATAATCGGCTTAGAGCCACTGTATCCTTCTGCCCATGTTCTCCTCCCCCACCTTTTTGCATGCACATAGGTTCTTTGTCCTGTCCCTTTCTCTGTCGATGTGCATGCGCCTGCATGCGGTTTTTTTTCACTTGTTGCTTTTGCCCAATTCTCTCCTTCGTTTTGTTGCTCACCCCTCTCTTGCCAGAGGATGAAATGGCTAACTTTGATCATAATTTCTTAACAGGGTGAAGAATCGACACTACCATCCACCAGTACACCACATTATACAACCGCGTCGCTGATCAAAAGCAGGAGCAGGAACAGAGGCACATCGACGACGGGCGACTCGCAGCGAAGCTTTGCAAGGCAATAGCAGTGAGGCAAAGAGCCAGGGGCACGGCCTCACTGGTGCATCGGTGAAGTGGCCTGTAAGTGCATCTAGTGCCCCTTAGTGATTTTGGTGTATCGAAGACGTCTAGGTTAAGGGACTGATGCGTTTGTGAGTGTACACAGAAGTCTATGAGGAGTTTGATATTTACAGAGAAAGTCGACCCCTAAAAATGAAGTTTTTTGACTGAAGACTTTGATATTCTGAAGACTTTCTGAAGACTTTGGAAGTGAAGAAATTGGTGTGACCTTGAAGACTTGATATTCATTTGAGGAACATGGAGCGTGAAGACTTTTGTTTTCGTAGTTTCATTTTCTCTTTCTTGAGTCATAGGAAACACTGTACTGTTAAAGGGGGTCGAGGAAATACTAAGGAAAAATTTCCATGTGATGCTCAACTCAAAATCCTACACCTACCAATCCCTTCGAGTGAAGCCATTGGAAATCTCATACAGTTCAGTCATTTTCTTCAGTGACAGAGACGCAGTTCTTCTGGTCACTGAGGACCTTGCTTTGACTGAGGAGTTAGGAATTCGCTAGTGCGAATTGCCTACACAGTGAGGAACATGATAGCCCTGAGGAATTTGAGAGTCAAATTTCCGACCGTTGCTGTGCTACGCGCCGGCTGTCCCAAAATATCTTATCCACCTAACGGTCATATCATTGAAGGGCATTTATGTCTTATCATGTCGGGCTGCTCCCTAGGCTATAAATAGCCGCCCCCTACAACCACTAGCTGGTTGGCTGCTCCGAGAGAACTTGACACTTGTCATTTGAGAGCAACCCATCCGCTCCAAACCCCCACAAACCCATCCGAGAGGACTTTGAGCGAAAATCATCAAGTGAGGAAATTCCCAAAACCAAACCCCCACAAACCCAAAGTGATTGAGCATCACTGAAGAAATTGATCCTGCGTGGATCCGACGCTTGTTACCTTTGAAGACTGTGCTTCTTCCAGACGGTTAGGCGTCAAGGTCTAGAGCATCCAAGAGGAATTGTGGATCACCGAGTGACCAAGTCTGTGAAGGTTTGGAAGTCACCTGAAGACTTACCACGAGTGATTGGACGAGGCCTGCGTGGTCTTTGTTCAAGGAGAATACAGTGAGGACTGGGTGTCCTGAGTTGCGGCTCAGTGACTGGGTGTCCGGGACTGCGTGTCCTCGAGTTTAAATACTCAGCCGCTCCAACCAGACGTACAACTGAGACAGCAGTTGGAACAGGTTTACCAAATCATTGTCTTCACCAACTAACTGGTTCTATTTCCTCAACCCTTTCATTTCCTCATTACTGTGTTGAGTGTTTGTTCATATCTATGCTTGAAGACTTTGACTGAAGACTTTCTCAATTTCCTCAGTTCAATTTCTTTAGTCTGTTTGTCTTCATCTTGTGTTATCCTGTGATTACGCTTTCTGTACTCTGTGCTTGTCTTCATTTCATCATGATGACCATGCTTGTATTATGTTATGCTTACTTCTGAGTACTTATTCCGCTGCAAATAGTTCTTCGCTAAGGAATTTCCTCACCAGCAAATTCCTCAGTGAAGAATTCATAAAAATCGCCTATTCACCCCCCTCTAGTCGACATAACGCACTTTCAATTGGTATCAGAGCAAGGTACTCCCTTGTTCTTTGTGATTTTGGTTTAACCGCCTGGAGTTTTAGTTATGTCGACCACAGGTATGATCAAGGTCTCGGCTGGGTGTCCTACCTTTGATGGGACGGACTACCCCTACTGGAAGAACAAGATGCGAATGCATCTTGAGGCAATTGACAACAATCTCTGGTATGTTGTGGAAAATGGTGTCCCCTTTGTCACACCCTCACTAAATGCTACCGATGTGAAGAGATTCAAGCAACTCGATTCTCAAGCAAAGAATATCATATGTGGCCATCTGAGTAAAGGACAGTATGGAAGAGTGAGTGCTTTGGAAACCGCTAAGCTTATCTGGGATAGGCTGTCCAAAGTAAATGAAGGAGTCTCAACTCAGCATGACTCTCGAGTTGATGTTCTTCGGAATCTCTTCAACCGCTTCAAAAGACTCGACAACGAAAATGTCCAACAAACCTTTGATCGCCTCACTGACATCTCAAATGAGCTTCAAGCCCTCGGTGCCACTGACATCACTGATCATGAAGTGGTGAAGAAACTGTTGAGATCGCTTGATTCCTCATTTGATACTCTGGGACTGATGATACAAGAACGTGCTGATTACAAGTCTCTTGATCCTGCCGATATCCTCGAAAGGCTAAATACTCACAAGTTCCAGCTTGCGGAAAAGAGAGATCTCTATGGTTCAAACTATGGCAAACCACGTGCCCTGAAGGCCAAGGCTGTGTCTGACTCTGAATATGAGGATTCTGGTAGTAGCCTTGGTGATCCTGAATAATTGAGCCAGGAGCTAGCACTGCTCGTGAAGAAATTCCAGAAGTTCTCAAGACGTGGTCACTTTGGAAAATCCTCAAGAAGCAGTGATTCCTCATCCATTGACTATAAGAGAAGGTTGTGCCACAAATGCAAAAAACTCGGTCACTATATCCAAGATTGTCCTCAGTGGGAAAAGGAAATGAAGAAGAAGAAATACAAGGATTACAGTTCTGATGATGCAAAGAAGAAGAAGAAATCGTCAAAATCTTCATCATCAAAATCCTCGAAGTCTTCATCTCACAAGAAGAGCAGCTCCAAGAAGGCTCGGGCATTCATTGGCAAGGAAATGGACTCTGAAGCTGAATCTGAGGAAAATGATGAAGAGGAGGCGTCTGAAGAATCTGAATCTGGTGTGGCGAGTCTGGCCGTCGCTACTGATTTCGTCGGCAAGTCCATCTTCAACACTGAAGAAACTAACCCCACCGACGAGCCTGATGAAGATAATGATGGCTACGCTCCCACCTATTGCTTCATGGCGAAAGGTGCTAAGGTACTCAAATACAACTCCTCTGAATCTAGTGAAAATGAATCTGATGAGGACCTCAAGCCCTGACTGAAAACATGCTAGACAAAAGTGATGATATGTTGGGTGAAGAAATGGATCGCACTAAAGCCCTGACTGAAAATCTTCAGAGACTTCAGTCTAGGTTTGATAACCTTCAAAGTCATCATAACACTCTCTTATCTGATCATGAGAAACTTTCTCATGAATTTCTTCAAGAAAAGCAAGATCACGAGAAGCTTTCCTTTGAATTTCTTCAAAGAAAGGAAGATCTTGAAAAGCTAAGAGTGTGTTATGAAGATCTTCAGAAGGAGCGCGATTCATTACTAGCTCAACAAATCAGCGCTTCTCAGCAAGAATTTATTCCTCCATGCTTAAAGTGCATTGAACGTGAATCTGCTAATTCTTCACCTGAATGTTCAAATGCTTCAACTGTTACAAATTCTTCATCTGCCTCTGTTATCACTAATTCCTCATCTGAGGACATTGCTAGTATCACTAACAATGCAGGGCTGAAGGAATTATACATGACAGGCATGTACAAAAGCCTCAAAGGGCATCAGACTCTTTGTGATGTGCTTAAAAATCAGATCCTCAACAGAAACCCTAGGAAAGAGGGTATTGCCTTTGAGAGGAAACTTAATGCTGATGGAACAAATTGGAAGCCTGAGCAGTACCCCAAAACCTCATGGGTTGCTGCAAAGGGACCTCCAGTTGATCCATCTAACTTATCTGGCTTTACCTATGAATCTCCTCATTCTTCTGATGAGTCATTTGACTCCAACTATAAACTGTTCAAAAATCAGAATGGTGAAGTATTTGCTAGATATGTTGGCACTAACTGCAGGAACGGTTCCCCTATGAAGAAAATCTGGGTTCCCAAGAAGTGTCTTGAAAATCTTCAGGTGAATGTCCTCATGACACCACCTGTGAAGAACAGGAACCCCAGATCAAATTCTTCATATGGACCAAATTCGTCATATGGATCCAAGTCCTCATACGGACCAAATTCCTCACGTTGATCAAATCCCTCAAAAGGATCAAAGTCCTCATATGGTTATCATCATGCTAACAACTCTGTCTCGCATGGGTAGAGCTAAGGGCTATGAATATGTGCATTATTCTTCAAACCATTATGTTCATAAGTCCTCGAAGAATTTCTCTGCTTATTCATATGCTTACCCTAACCCCTCTTATGTGAAACGAAATGGTTTGGCATCTTTGCCACCTTTCTCATATGGTGCTCGTAGAGTGATGAACTCTTTGCCACCCCTTCAGATGTGGGTGGTGAAGTAAAAGAACTAATCTCTTCTGCAGGGTCAGGTCTCCAGACGTGCTTTAACGTCTGAAGAATTTGCTGGGGACCTGACGAAATTGCCTGAAAGGACGCAGGCGAATCATGATGAAATGAACTTTCATTTCACACGTCCTCATACTGCTATATCTGTTTACTGCTTGATGAAATTCATCTGATCTGATGAACTTGATATCATATTCTTCACTGATGAAGCATATGAGATTGTAAGCTACACTAATTCATCTGCAGGATGATCAACCCAAAACTACTGAATGGGTCCTCGATAGTGGATGTACAAATCACATGACTGGTGACAAGAATCTATTGATGGATGCTCCCTTCTCACCGTCACCTCTGAAGCATATCATCTTTGCTGATAAAGGCAAAAGTCAGGTATTGGGTCTTGGTAAGGTTGCAATCTCTAAGGATAAACACATGGACAAAGTCATGCTTGTTGAGTCCTTAGGATACAACCTCATGTCAGTCTCAATGCTTTGTGATCTTGATATGGTTGTTGTCTTTGGCAAGTATCGCTGTGTTGTGATTATGGAAGCTGACAATTCCAAAGTCTTCGAAGGCTTTAGGAGAGGAGATCTGTATATTGTTGATTTCTCTACAGGACCACAACCAGCTGTGTGTCTACTTGCAAAAGCTTCAGAAGGCTGGCTATGGCATCGATGACTTGGTCACGCAGGCATGAGGAATTTGAACATGCTTGCAAAGAAGAAGCATGTCATTGGCATTGAGAATGTCAAATTCCTCAAGGATCACTTATGCGGAGCCTGTGAAGCTGGAAAAATGACCAAGGCCAAGCATCCAACGAAGAATATCATGACCACTACCCGTCCATTCGAATTGCTTCACATGGACCTCTTTGGACCTAATCATTACTCAGCAGTCACTAATGATGCATCTCTATATGGTTTTGTCATTGTTGATGATTATTCTCGATATACATGGGTACACATTGTTACTTACAAACATGAAGTGCAGGAAGTCTTCAAACGATTTTCCTCGAGGGCTTCAACCAACTTTGGTGTGAAGATCAAGCACATCAGAAGTGACAATGGAACTGAGTTCAAGAATTCCGGTCTTGATGCCTATCTTGATGAACTTGGTATTACTCATGAGTTATCTGCTCCCTATACTCCTCAGCAAAATGACGTCGTGGAGCGCAAGAACAGAACTCTTGTTGAGATGGCTTGCACTATGCTTGATGAATACAAAACGCCTCAGCGTTTTTGGATTGATGCAATTGATACTGCTTGCCACATCATCAACAGAGTATATCTTCACAAATCCTTCAAGAAGACGGCCTATGAACTCCTCACTGACAAGAAACCCAATGTGAGTTATTTCAAAGTCTTCGGTGCTAAATGTTGGATTAGAGATCCTCACCACAACTCTAAATTTGCACCGAAAGCACATGAAGGTTTTATGCTTGGTTACGGAAAGGACTCGCACACCTACAGAGTCTTCAACATTGTTCTTCACAAGATTGTTGACACTGTAGATGTGCGGTTCGATGAAACTAATGGCTCGCAAAGAGAGCACCTACCTTCTGTGTTAGATGAACCAGCACCTGAGGATTCTATCAAGTTCAAGGCAACTGAGGATGTCATTCCAACTGAAGAATCTGCTGAAGAATTCATTCCTGTTCATGAAGAACGTCGAGCTGATGCACCTGAAGAAAATCCTGAGGAAAATGGTGCTGATCAAAATCCTCAGTGACAATCAGCTCATCCTCGCGTTGCAAAAGAAGTGCAAGTAGAGAAGATCATCGATGGCATTAGCGCACCAGGTCCTCTCACACGCTCAAAAGCTTCACATTTATCTAACTTTTGTGGGCACTATGCTTTTGTCTCTATCACAGAGCCCACTAAGGTAGATGAAGCATTTCTGGAGCCGGAGTGGATTCAGGCTATGCAAGAAGAATTACATCAGTTCGAGCTTAACAATGTCTGGGAACTGGTCAATCGCCCAGATCCTCGCAAGCATAATATCATTGGCACAAAGTGGATCTACCGCAACAAGCAAAATGAAAATGGCCTTGTGGTGAGGAATAAGGCACGATTGGTAGCTCAAGGCTACACACAGGTTGAAGGAATTGATTTCGATGAAACTTTTGCACCTGTTGCTAGACTTGAGGCTATTCGCATATTACTTGCTTATGCTAACCATCATGATATCATCTTATATCAAATGGATGTGAAAAGTGCATTCCTCAATGGTAAGCTTGAGGAAGAAGTATATGTTGCTCAACCCCCAGGTTTTGAAGATCCAAAGAATCCTGACAAAGTCTTCAGACTTAATAAGGCCCCGTATGGCCTCAAGCAAGCCCCTCGGGCGTGGTATGATACATTGAAGGAATTCTTCGTGAAGAATGGCTTCACACCCGGTTCACTCGACCCTACTCTCTTTACAAAATCTTATGATGGTGAACTATTTGTGTGCCAAATATATGTTGATGATATTATCTTTGGCTGTACTGACCAACATTATAGTGATGAATTTGCCTATATGATGAGTGAAGAATATCAAATGTCTATGATGGGAGAGTTGAAATTCTTCTTAGGTCTTCAAATTCGTCAGCAGCGCAATGGCATATTCATATCTCAAGAGAAATACCTCAAAGATGTACTGAGGAAATTCGGCATGCAAGATTGCAAAGGCGTCAAAATTCCTATGCCCACAAATGGCCATCTATGCACTGATGAAAATGGTGTTGACTTCGATCACAAGGTATACCGCTCCATGATTGGTTCTTTATTGTACTTATGTGCATCTAGGCCAGATATAATGCTTAGTGTTTGCATGTGTGCCCGATTTCAAGCTACACCGAAGGAATCACACCATAAGGCTGTGAAGCATATTCTTCGATATCTAGCTCACACACCAACACTAGGATTATGGTACCCCAAGGGCTCTGCTTTTGATCTCATTGGATATTCTGACTCTGACTATGCTGGTGATCGTGTGGACCGCAAGTCAACATCTGGCACTTGTCATTTCCTCGGATGATCTTTGGTCTGTTGGTCCTCGAAGAAACAGAACTGCGTATCACTGTCTACTGCTGAAGCTGAATACATTGCTGCTGGCTCTTGCTGTGCTCAACTGCTTTGGATGAAGCAAACCCTCAAGGACTATGGCATCAACGTGAAGAATGTGCCTCTCCTCTGCGACAATGAGAGTGCCATCAAGATTGCTCACAACCCAGTTCAGCACTCGAAGACAAAGCACATCCAGATTCGTCATCATTTTCTTCGTGATCATGTGTTGAAGGGCGACATCTCCATCGAGCATGTGAAGACTGAAGAACAGCTAGCTGATATCTTCACTAAGCCCTTGGATGAGAAGAGATTTAGCAAGTTGCGGTATGAGCTAAATATCTTAGAATCTTCGAATGTTCTTTGAAAAGGACACACATCCTAACCCTTATGCAGAATTGATGACTTAGATGTGCAACACATGAAGAAACGTTTTTCTTCAATCAATGAAGAATAACACTCTAAGTGTGAAGAAATTAATGAAGAATTTGATTCTCAGAACCCTACGACAATTGTACGCGGTGTCTGAAATCATCATTCTTATACGGTGGGACACGCCACCACACAAAAAGTTGAAAATCTTCAATTTGAGTTTTTCTTCATTTTCGAAATTCTTCAGTTTTTCAAATTCTTCAACTTTGCAAAATCTTCACTGTTTGCGTCGTTGTTCTTCAATGGCTCTATATATATATAGGAGTTTATGTCCTCTACAGCATTCACTTATGGCTGTTTCTTCAAGTTGCGTTTTCTGCTAAGTGAATGTGATCGGACCCTTCCCCCTCTATGCTATACTCAACCCAATCTATTCATAAATTCTTCATGTGCGTTCTAATTGAAACTCGTTCAAAATCTTCACTGTGTCCTTGTCAGCTGAAGAAAATGCGAACGAAACTTTAAAACAAATCTTATCCAGATTTTCGGTTTTACCGCTCAAACCGTTCCGCATCCCACGATGCATTATTATATTCACCCACGATCTTACACGATCTCATCTGCTCAGTACGTGGGTGACACATGTCGCGTGAAGGAGAAAGGGCAGGGGCATGTTCGTCCCAAAATCTTCGGGCGAACAGTTTTTCACCGTGGCTATAAATACCCCTCTCCCCTTCCTCACTTCATTTACTCCGCTCGGTCGCTGTCTCTCGCTCGAGCTCCTCAAACCCTAGCGCCACCGCTACTCCATCGTCGCCGGTGAGGAAGAGCTTCGCTGCCTCGACCTCGTCGCCGTCGTACTCGCGCCGGTTGCGGAAATCTTCACTCCGCCTCTGCCGTAGCTGTCTCCCTCTGCCAAGTTAGGGCGTGGGAGATCTAACTTGACGAACTTCACCTCTGTTCATCTCAGTTTGGCGTTCCTTGAAGAAAAATTGCATACTTCTTCAGAGTGCTCTATTGTTCAAATTCCTCATCTGAAGGATATGGCTGAAGGAAAGAGACCGCATAAAGGAGGAAAGAGGCCTGAGGTCATGACTGCTTTCGAGATCCCTGATGACATATACAAGGATTATTGCACACCTGATGAAGCCAAGTTTGGCAAAGAGAACAAAAATCAGCGCAAGGTGCGCATACAGAGGATTGAACGGAGATGGGCAAGAGAATGGAGGGAATATCAATATGTTACTCCAAAGTACATGAAGAAATTCGCCCTCAATCCTCCATGCCCAAGAGCTCCATTGGCACCTGGCCAAGAAGCTGATCCCACTAGCATCAAAAGTGGTGAGGACTTTCCTGAAGAATGGGCTAAGCGCCAAGCCAAATTGGCAAGACAAGCCAAGGAGGCAGTGAAGAAGTTCAATGAGGATTCTGCCACTGCTGCTGCTGCTGCTGAGACCTCGGTCAAGCCGAGGAAATCAATGCCAAAGAAGCCTGCTCGCAAGCCAAGTGCTTCACTAATAGCGCCCTCACGGCCAAGTTCCTCAGCAATGCCCTCACGGCAAATTCCTCAGACTGCTACTGTTCCACCAAAGTCCTCAACTCCTGTGCATCTGGCTACATGTCAAAGGACTACGGGTTTTTCAATTGCTTCTGGTGTCTCAGCGAGTTCCTCAGCTGCACCAATGTCCTCATCAGGCCCTACACTATTGAAGACAAAAGCAACAGCTAGACGTGGTCCTCAGCCAAGTCCAAGGAAGAAACAAGTCGCATTCCAAGTGCCCTCTGATGATGAAGCTTCTGATGATGAACTTGCAGAAATCATCAGAGACAGACAAGTGAAGGCCGCTAGAGCCAAAGGCACATCTGTGCCACTGCTTTTGGATCCGAAGAAGATCCTCGATTACATTGATCTCTGGCACAAGGATCCAAACACTCCAATGCCTGATCTGCCTCTGACTCCCGGTCAAAGTCACATGCTGACCCATTTCATCACTCAAGAGAAATGGAAATTTGAGAAGGCAAGAGAGATAAAGAGAGCTCAATACAGAAAGGAGAAGCTCCTGAACAAAAATGTTGTCAGAATGACACCTGAGGAACTTCTCAAGGCTCAATCTGAAATCCAAGCCCTCAGCAAAGACTTCGATGCATACAATGCTGATTGGCAAGGAGCCAAAGTGAGATTCGTCAACCTGACGAAGAAAATGACAACTATTGCAGCCCCATTGCAACAAGAAAACCCTCAGGCGGCAGACTCTGCTCAGCCTACTGAAGAACATGCCAGCATCGCTGATGACTTTCAGCCTGCTGATGAAAATACAAGTTCTAGGGCTGATGACTCCATCCCAGCCGCTGAAGAAATTGCCAGGGCATCCACTAGTGGTGCGCCTGAAGAAACTGAAGAGATCAGGGCAACTGCACCAGTTGCGCCTGAAGAAAATCAACCAGATTCCTCAGCTCCTCCCGCGCCTACACCAACTCCAATTCTTCCTTCTGCCTATGAAGTGAAGAAAACCAAGGCTGCAAAGCGAGCTGCGGTGAAGAAAAGGAAGGCATCAGCTGCGTCAAATTCTTCGGCTGCGAAGAAGATGAAGCCAATGACCAGCTCTCTTGAAAATCCTATTGATGTAGTTCCAATTTCCTCCATGTCATCAAAGGAAATTGTTCCTTATGGAGAAGACTACAAGATCCCAAGTGGATATGATGAAGAAAACCATTCTGCTGCTACGTCAGAGCAGCTTGATGATGAAATTGAAGTGGACGCAATCCCTTCAACCACAGTCCTTTCCTCACCTCCATCTCAGTTCACAGCTGAAGAGGCTGGTGTTGAGGAAATTGAAGATGAAGATGTGGATATTGGATGCACCACACCTGTGATGAACGATGACTTTTGGGAAAGTTAGCATCCCAATACTCCTCCATTCACACCTATCCAACAAATTCCTCAGTCCCCGGCAACCACAGTTCAGATGGGCTCTGAAGAAACTCATCCCACTCCATCTGTTCATGAGGAAATTCCAACCGCTAGTGCTGAAGAACTTGCTGCTGCTAATCATCAAGTTGCACAAGAAGAGGAACCAGAAATTCCTCAGCCTGAAGAACCTGAGCTTGCGATTCCTGAGGTTGTGCTGCAAATCACTGACACTCCTCTGCCCAAACCGAAGAATCCGCTCTCAAGCAAGCAAAAATTCAAGGCTGAAGACTTCTTTTCTGAGCATGTGTTCTTCACTGACTATAATCCATATGACTCTACTCGCATAAGGAAGAGGCGTTTCTGGACTGCTAGTCAAGCCAACTTCTATTCCTTAGTGCTCTCTGACAAGGACAAAATCTTCGATCATGAACATATTCCTCATGTGGATATGGAATCTCTGCCATGCTTTGAGCCAGTCCTCAGTGTTATTCATGATGCAGGATTACTGAATTTCTGCACTGACATTTGCGCTTGGAATGAAGAACTCATTCTTCAGTTCTACACCACACTGCATATCACTGGAGACGCTGAAGATGTCAATTCATGGGTGTTGGATTGGATGACCGAAAACACTCACTATAAGGCACCAGCAACTGAATTGCTTCGTGTCCTTCCTCTTGATCCTCCCCATGGTAGTGCAAGTTGCATCTACAATGACCCTGAACTGACAAATCACCATATGCAAGTGCTCATGAAGCCTTTGAAGCCAGGGCAGGCCCCACGAACCAAATTCCTCGTCAAGGAATTGCTCTATGTGCCTCGGACTGTCTATCGCATTCTGACAAAGACAATGAGTCCTATCAAAGGCCACGACTCAAATGATGAAGATGTCATTGGCATCATGAAGAACATGCTTTTCAACATCATACATGGCGTTCCCGTCAACTTCCATGATTTCTTCATGAGGACTCTGGCAAATGTTGCTATGTCACCATACGAGCTGAAGCCCTATGCGCCTTGGATTATGAGATTCATAAGGGCAAGATCTTCACTGAATTACAAGGCTGACACTCTGAACCATGGTAGCTACTTGCCTCCCATTGAAGTCCTCAAGCGACCAGTTTCATCATCTGATGATAAAGGCAAGGCAGTTGCTGTGATCGATGAAGGCACTCGTCCATTGGATGGTCAATTTCGTCTGGCTACATCTTATTCTACCAATGACGACTCTGCCACACATGGCACTGCCGCAAATACCTCAGCCAAGCAAAATCCTCAAGCAACAGCACCCAGGGTGATGACTGATCGTGAGTTACTCCTCAGTCTTCATCAGAAGGTTGATCGCAATCACAAATGGGTAAAGCGTCAGTTTGGTGCAATTCTTCACAACATGACCTCAACACATAATGCAGTGAAGAACAACCACTACTACCTTCATGAAACCCTCAACCGCACCTGGGCTATTCTCGCTCATGTTTATAGCGCTGAAGAACTGAAGACTATGGGTCTTAAGGAAGAATTTGACTGGTCTGCACCTCCTCCGAAGAAATTCAAGAGGGTCAAAGTTCCTCCACTGGTGGCCAGCTCTTATTATTCGTTGCGCGAAACTGATGAATATGAAGATTTGGACGACACTGCGGCAGGCCCTGCTACAACAAACAACCCCGACAACGCTGGCGCTCCTCCATCAACTTGAAATTCTTCAGGGGCGTTAGTCCTCAGTTTCGATCCTTTTGGTCATTGATGACAAAGGGGGAGAAATCTGAGTTAGTCTTCAAGCGGGTTTATATTATGGGCGTTTTTCTAAGTTACAACTCTCGTTCCTCCGAAACTTTTATTGGATCGAGTTGTAATCTTAAACCCGATGGTGCCCTGATACTTTTGACCGTGCTCTGATACTTTTGATGTGCTATTCTGCATGCTTATTCCTCGTTAATATTATTGCACGCATGCTGAATTTCATCAGGCACCATATTTCATCATGCATTTCAAATTCTTCATATTATATATCAAATGCGTGTATGAATTACAAGATATAGGGGGATATCTCCATGATTCAACTCTTCAAATGTGCATTGCCTCAACATCAAATTCCTCACTATGCACATCTTCAGGGGGAGTTCTTCTATATCTTGCAATCAAATTCCTCAATATCAGTATTTACACTTCATATGTTTATTCCCGTTGAAAACTTAACCTATGTTGTCATCAATCACCAAAAAGGGGGAGATTGTAAGTGCATCTAGTGCCCCTTAGTGATTTTGGTGTATTGAAGACTTATAGGTTAAGGGACTGATGCGTTTGTGAGTGTACACAGATCTATAAGTCTATGAGGAGTTTGATATTTACAGAGAAAGTCGACCCCTAAAAATGAAGTTTTTCGACTGAAGACTTTGATATTCTGAAGACTTTCTGAAGACTTTGAAAGTGAAGAAATTGGTGTGAGCTTGAAGACTTGATATTCATTTGAGGAACATGGAGCGTGAAGACTTTTGTTTTTGTAGTTTCATTTTCTCTTTCTTGAGTCATAGGAAACATCGTACTGTTAAAGGGGGTCGAGGAAATACTAAGGAAAAATTTCCATGTGATGCTCAACTCAAAATCCTACACCTACCAATCCCTTCGAGTGAAGCCATTGGAAATCTCATACAGTTCAGTCATTTTCAGTGACAGAGACACAGTTCTTCTGGTCACTGAGGACCTTGCTCTGAATGAGGAGTTAGGAATTTGCCAGTGCAAATTGCCTACACAGTGAGGAACATGATAGCCCTGAGGAATTTGAGAGTCAAATTTCCGACCGTTGCTGTGTTGCGCGCCGGCTGTCCCAAAATATCTTATCCACCTAACGGTCATATCATTGAAGGGCATTTATGTCTTATCATGTCGGGCTGCTCCCTAGGCTATAAATAGCCGCCCCCTACAACCACTAGCTGGTTGGCTGCTCCGAGAGAACTTGACACTTGTCATTTGAGAGCAACCCATCCTCCGAGGACTTTGAGCGAAAATCATCAAGTGAGGAAATTCCCAAAACCAAACCCCCACAAACCCAAAGTGATTGAGCATCACTGAAGAAATTGATCCTGCGTGGATCTGACGCTTGTTACCTTTGAAGACTGTGCTTCTTCCAGACGGTTAGGCGTCAAGGTCTAGAGCATCCAAGAGGAATTGTTGATCGCCGAGTGACCAAGTCTGTGAAGGTTTGGAAGTCACCTGAAGACTTACCACGAGTGATTGGACGAGGCCTGCGTGGTCTTAGTTCAAGGAGAATACGGTGAGGACTGGGTGTCCTGAGTTGCGGCTCAGGGACTGGGTGTCCGGGACTGCGTGTCCTCGAGTTTAAATACTCAGCCGCTCCAACCAGACCTACAACTGAGACAGCAGTTGGAATTGGTTTACCAAATCATTGTCTTCACCAACTAACTGGTTATATTTCCTCAACCCTTTCATTTCCTCATTACTGTGTTGAGTGTTTGTTCAGATCTGTGCTTGAAGACTTTGACTGAAGACTTTCTCAATTTCCTCAGTTCAATTTCTTCAGTCTGTTTGTCTTCATCTTGTGTTATCCTGTGATTACGCTTTCTGTACTCTATGCTTGTCTTCATTTCATCATGATGACCATGCTTGTATTCTGTTATGCTTACTTCTGAGTACTTATTCCACTGCAAGTAGTTCTTCGCTAAGGAATTTCCTCACCAGCAAATTCCTCAGTGAAGAATTCATAAAAATCACCTATTCACCCCCCCTCTAGTCGACATAACGCACTTTCATGGCCCCAACGGCGATTTGCTGCGGAGGCGGCTTGTTGGAAACACTACGATTGCAGCACCATCTTGTCTTGAGCTTTTCGATCTTATTAGGTTGTGTCCAAATTCAGAAACAAGTGTAGAGTTGGAGCTGATTTTGGGTACTGGCAAGTGACCTCAGAACAATTATGGAGAAGAGAAGCTTTCCTCCTCCTTGTCATAGTACAAGAAACACTCTCCGGACAATCCATCCTTTGCTTTGTCAGACCATGCCATGGTGGCTCGGATGTGAAGGCGACGGCAGTTTGAGGTGGCTGCGGGTCGGTGATGGCGACCCAGAGGAGGCGAGGCATGACTGAACCGGCGGCGGGTTGGAAAAGCGCGGTTGCGGGTCGATGATGGCGACCCAGAGGAGGCGAGGCACGACTGAACCGGCAGGCCGGCCCTCAAGTGGAGGTGGCTTGTGGCTCGGAACGATGCGGCGCACATGGTGACTTGGAGGTGGCAGCTCAGGGGCGCCGGTTTAAAGCAGCGAGGCCGGATCGTGGCAGGGTCACGGGGCGACTCCAGGTTTCGGCAGTAGTGGTGACGGGGAGGCCGGGTCAACTTGACCCGGCGGTGGTTCAACACCGGGATGGTAGCGAGGCAGAGCGGTGGCTCACAGCAGCTCCGATGGAAGGAAGTGCTCGATGACGATTCTTTGGCCCAAGTAGGCGGGTCACGGCACTCGGCGGCGGCTCGGCGGCGGCGAATTGGTGGTCCCGCGACCGCCCAGCGGCGTCTCAACAACGGACGCAACAGCGGGCGTCGGCAACTTGCGGGAGAAGTGTGGTGGCTCGGCGCCGGAGCGGCTCAGATGCAGAACGGCTTATGGAACAGCATCGAGCATGACGGCAGTGACCCGGCGTGGCAAGGCAACGGAGGTGAAGGTAGGCAAGTCCAGCGTGGCCCGGCACCGACCGCCGGCCACGGCGTAAGGCGGCAGAAAAGGCACAGAGCCGGTTTGAGGACAAAGATACAGCTCGTCAGCGACGGATGTTGAGGCGGACAACGGTTCATTGGGATCTACGGCCAGCGACTCAACGTGGTGGCCGGCGGGCTGGCGAACAGGTGATGACCAGAGGCCACGAGCAGACAGGTGGGACGGGGGTGATCCGGCGACAGAAACCGAGCGGCAGCGGCTCAACGCGCGTCCGTGACGGCGGGTTGGAAGCAGGGAGAGGCCGTGGCTGGTTTAGCGCAGGCACGCAGAGCAGGAGGTGAGGCGCCGTCATGCTCGGGCCAAAGGACAAGATGCGCCCAAGGCTGCCGCCGATCTTCTCAAGCACTTTCAGGAGCCGCTGACTACTAAGGATATTGCTGCAATTGCCAAACTCACTGGTCTGGACTACGAGGCACTGAAGATCGCTGCCGGCATGGCCGGGACGAGCGACGAGGAGGTCCTTGCTATGTGATCATGTTAGTCGTCCTAGTTAGTCTTCGTCGACGGCTGGTTCTAGACCAGTTCGAGTTAGGTTTTATTTCCACGTGTAGTGCTCAAGGTAAGATGGTGTTAGCTAGTTGGCGTCGGAATTTGGGGCCTATTGGTGGCTGGCGTCGCTCCCCGCAGGTGTGCACGGCATGTGTGTGTGTCCTTCATGTAGTTGTAATGGTTCTTTCAGTAGTGAGATCAGTCGACGAAGAGATATCTCCTGTCCACATGATTGATGCAAATTTCAGAATCATGTCTTGGAATGTGAGGGGCCTAAACTCACCGGCAAAGCGCACGGCCGTCTGTGAGGTTGCACGCACAAACAAAGTTGTGATCCTTAACCTGCAGGAAACGAAGATCGAGTCATGGTCCACGCAGCTAGCAGTAGAGGTGGGAGGGCCTTCGCTTCAGGGCTGCATTGTTCTTCCTGCGATAGGAACTAGAGGAGGTGTTGCCATCTTCTGGGATAAGAACCTGGTCAACGTCGCTACGCATTCGATCGCTAGTTTCTCCATTATGGTTAGAGTAGAGATCATCGGCAGCAACGAGTTCTTTTGGATGACTACTGTCTACGGTCCTTCAGAGGATGACCAAAAAGAAAATTTCCTAACTGAACTAGCCAGCGTAGCACCTCCCCCCTCTGAACCTTGGATGCTCAACGGGGATTTTAACATGATCTATCAGGCGCGGGACAAAAACAACGGCAGGATTAACAGAAGGATGATCGGCCGCTTTGAACAGGCGATTGATCTTGCTGGAGTCAGAGAGGTCAAATGCGGGAATAGACGTTTTACGTGGAGTAGCGAAAGAGAATCGCCAACCTTATGCAGCATCAACAAGGTTTTTTGTAACCTGGCATGGGAAGACCTATTTCCGGATGTGATGCTCATGGCAGCATCAACCTCTTTCTCTAATCAATGTCCTCTATTGTTAGCTAATGGGACCCCCCCCCCTATCAGGAAGGCTAGATTTCGGTTTGAAAACTTCTGGCCACGTTTCCCTCACTTTCAGGAAACGGTGCAGCACGCCTGGGATCGGCCGGTAGATCATGACTGCCCTTTCATCCGCATTAGCAGAAAGCTTCAAAGTGTTGCAGCCGATCTGAAGATCTGGAGCAGGTCGCTCTTTAGAGGCGCAAAACTGCAATTCCACATCGCAAACGCTGTGATCCTGCAGTTGGACGCAGCGCAGGAATCTCGCAACCTGACGGACCAAGAGCGGCTGATACGCAAGCAGCTTAAACTGAAGGTACTTGGGTTAGCTGCGTTAGAAAGAGCAAGAAAGAGGCAGGCGTCCAGGATCATGTGGCTCAAAGCGGGAGACGCAAATTCAAAATTCTTCCATGCAAAAATCAGAGCAAGAAGGAGAAAGAACTACATCCATTCCGTCAGATTGGGCAATGCTGAAATAACAGACCATCAAGAGAAGGCCTCGGCTGCGCGCGATCATTTCTAAGAATCCATAGGACAAAGTCGACAGCGCTCGTGCACCCTGAATTGGGATGAGATGGATCTGCCGATGATCGACATGTCCGGGCTTGACCTCCATTTCACTGAACCTGAGGTCTGGGCGGCAGTGCTGGCCTCGCCGGCGAAGAAGGCGCCGGGACCGGACGGATTCACTTGGCGTTTCTTTAGGGCCTGTTGGAGCACGGTTAAAGACGACATCATGGCAGTTTTTCAAAAGTTCTATAACCTAGCGGGAGCAAATTTGAAGGAAATCAACACCGCGTTCATTGCTCTGTTGCCAAAGAGGGATGGGGCAACGGAGTTGTGCCATTTCAGGCCCATCAGCCTGATCCACTCCATCTCGAAGCTCATTGCAAAGGTGCTACCTCTGCGACTGGCTGTCAAGCTCAAGGATTTGATCTCACCGGCGCAAACCACTTTCCAGAAGGGCAAATGTATCCACGATAGCTACCAGTACGTGCAAGGCTATGTCAGATTGCTTCACAGAGAACGAAAACCGGCTCTACTATTCAAATTGGATATTACAAAGGCCTTTGATTCAGTTTCCTGGGAATACCTGCTAGAGCTACTGCAAAGGCTAGGTTTTAGCTCACGATGGAGGGACTGGACAACCATGCTGCTGTCAACGGCCACATCTTCAGTCCTGATGAATGGCGAACCTGGGGAGAAGTTCTGGCACCGTCAGGGCCTGCGGTAGGGAGACCCTTTTTCACCGCTACTCTTCATCCTCGCCATTGACCCTCTACATCGCTTGCTGGCTACAGCTACAGAGAAGGGGATGCTGGCTTGTTTGCCGGGCCGGGGAGCTAGCATGAGAGTATGCCTCTACGCGGATGATGCTGTAGTTTTCGCCAACCCGTCCAAGCCCGAGGTGGACACGCTGCTAGGCCTTCTTGCAAACTTTGGGGAGGCCACAGGGCTTCATCTAAACCAAAGCAAATCTTCTGTGGCCGCCATCAGATGCGACAATGTGAACTTGCCGGAAGTACTTCAGAGTTTTGGAGGCTCAATGATAGATTTCCCAATGACTTACCTCGGGCTTCCGATATCCACAACAAGGCTGCATCTGACTCACTTCCAGTTCATGCTAGACAGAATTAAAGCACACCTGGCGGGTTGGAAAGGGAGGCTGCTCAATCTGGCAGGAAGGAGGGTTCTAGTCCGTAGTGTGCTCTCCGCTCTACCAACCTTCGCCATGACAGTCCTCAAGGTACCTAAGAAGATCTTAAGAGACATTTATAAGGCTCGGAGACGGTTCTTATGGACCCAAGATGAGGAGCTTTCAGGTGGAAAGTGCAAGGTGGCTTGGTCTAGAGTCTGCTCCCCGACACGGCAAGGTGGGCTGGGCATCCTTGATCTCAACAAATTTAGCACTGCCCTTCGTCTCAGATGGCAGTGGCTGGCGTGGGAGCAGCCAGGAAGACCTTGGACGCAGCTGGACCTACCAGTCTCGGAGAAGGAACGAAGAATCTTCAGCTTGGCAACCAGAGTTAGGATCGGAAACGGCCGCAAGGCTCATTTCTGGTATGCCAACTGGATAGGGGATTCTCCCCTAGCAATCTCCTTCCCGGCGGTCTTCAATCATTCACGAAGGAAAAACAGAAGTGTCGATGCATCTCTCCGGAACGACCAATGGATCAAAGACCTGCAGCACGGAAACACAATGGCCATTGCCCCAGAATTCCTTTCCATCTGGCGCATGATCCAGAATGCTAACATTGTGCTGCGGACTGATGAAGATAACCTCATAAGATGGCAAGGCACAAGAAATGGCTGCTACACTACTAGCTCTGCATACATCAACTAGTTCCAGCCGGCAGAACTGTCCAACCACAACAAACTAATCTCGAAGGTGTGGGCTCCTAACAAACTAAAGATGTTCATGTGGCTACTTCTTCAAGACAGACTATGGTGCAATGATCGGCTGCAAAGGAGGGGTTGGACCAACAACTACTTGTGTCAACTATGTCTCCGTAACCTCAAAACATCTACACATCTGTTTTGGGACTGCAGTTTTGCGCAGGAAGTTTGGCTACATGCGGCAGGGAGAACAGGCTGCTGCTCGCTGGCGCCTCTGGACAGGACCCCCTCAAACTCTACTCAGAGGATTTAGGAAATCATCAACCAGACCACTACGCAAAATAGAGGGGCGATCAGATCGACAATCATCATGATTCTGTGGGAAATATGGAAGGAGAGGAATGACTGCACTTTTCGCGGGTCACTGCCAAGTACTCAACATTTACGTGCAAAAATCAGCAGCAATTTGGAACAATGGAGGCTAGCAGGAGCCAAGAAATTTGAGTCCCCTTTCAGGGATCTGTTGGGAGAAATTTAGCTATGTAGTTTTCCTTGGCGGGGTCGTTTTGATCAAATCTTTGTACTCCTCTTTCTTCTAAATCAATGAAGCCAGTGATCATGCTGGGTCTTTCAAAAAAAAGGCGGGTTAACATGGCCCTTTGGCAAAGCAGAGGCAAGGCCAGCGGAGACATAGCTGATGGGTAGTAGCAGAGGCAAACCGAGGCGGCCGGCGGTTTGTGGCTTGCGGCGTGCCTACGGCCACATCAGTAGAGGCGGGCTGACGCAGGGTGAGGCCTGGGCAGAGGGGAAGACCACCGCGGCTTGGATGGCAACAGAGGTGAGTCCGGGGTGGCCCGACACTGGTCCGGCAGCGGCTCGGAAGTAGGCTCGAGGCACAGTTGCAACGGCTGCAGGAACGAGTTGACACCCACGACCCCATCCGATCTGAGCCGTCGTTGCTTTGATGATTTGTTTTTCCTTTTATAAACTGACCAACCATTCGCCCGGGACTTTCCTTTCTTTGATTATCTTCTCCGACCCAGCTCGTAATGCCCATTGATTGGTGTTGCAAAGAACTACTAGTACTCATTCTGGTCTTCATGACAGAAAATAGTAGTAACAGATCGCTGTTCGCCGGGCGATGCTTTATAGCAAAAAGTATCTGTAGTCGCTAGTTGATACCCTCGAGACTTGAAAACACATATATATAGCAGCAACACAAACATGGCGGATCAGATCGGGCTCGGCGGATCATAAACAATCAGATGAATCGCCGGCCGGTAGCCATCAAGAGACCATAGCCCTAACTTCTTTTGATTTTGGACTTTAACTCCCACAGGCTGTAACTCCGGACTGATGAATGTAAAGCGGATGTAGATCCTTGGCAATAACAGGTCTTCTTCATCCGAAAAATTGCAAACCTCTCGATCTCTGGGAGACATCCCTTCAAGAACTCAACACCACCGTGCACAGGCCCCACGGTGGGCGCCAACTGTCGTGGAATTGTCACGGTAGATGTCCTTAGTGTGAGGACTTAGTCGCAAGGCCAACGCATCTATGTGGTAGCTTGAGAGGGGTTGAGAAGAATCAAGAGACGCAACACACAAGACAAAGATTTAGACAGCTTCGGGCCCCGGGAAACATCATCCGGTAATAACCCTACATGCTGTTTGAGGCTAGGTCTCATTATCATCATGTGGGAGTCGCCGTAAACCGGCTCTCCTCTAGTTGTGTCTAGCCCTAGAGATTGTTTCTTGTTTTCCTCCCTCTTTGGGGAGCCCTGCCCCTCCTTATATAAGTTGAAGGGGCGGGTTACATGTAGAGTCCATCTCGGACTAAGACTTAAACTATTTTGACTTCCCTTCATGGGCTTCATAACCCATGGCAACCCAGTTATTATCGTCTGCCGGTTTAACATGGTCTGCCGGTTTAACATGGTCTGCCGGTTTAACATGGTCTGTCGGTTTATGATTGACTTAACACCTGCCGGGTTATCATCTGACTTAACTCCTGCCGGTGTTACCATCTGTCTTACCACCTGCCGGTTTACCACTTGCCGATTTACCGTCTTTCTTATCCATCTATCTTAACTGTTGTCGGTTTACCACCCGCCGGTTTACCAAGTCCCGGCCGGGTTACGACTCCGGCTGGGTCATACCGCGGGGTATATCCCCCACAAGTCTCTTCCTCGGTTAGGGTTGATAGTGCTTAGCGGCGGCTAACCCCTAGCTTAGAGGTCGAGTGCGTGTCTCTCTGCTCTTTTCTGTCCTCTTTGGTTCGCAGGGCACATGAGCACTTCTGCCGAGCTATTTGGAAGAAAGGGAACGGACCGGCGTCCCGACCCTGGCAAACCAAAGTTGCCGCGGGCTGCAAGTACAAGGATCCAACCGCGGGAAGCCAAGGTTGTTGGGGGCTGCAGATCCAGATAAGTCTTGTATCCTCTATCATGCATTTCAGTATGGAACTGGGATATGTGAAACCTCGTTTTATTTCTAGGCTACCATGCTCCCCTTTTTCTGTACCCGAGGATTATCTCCTGAGTCCGGATTTGGTTGTAGTCGCAGCAGCAAAGAAATGGAACGAGGAGCCTAAGCCCACTTCATCCCTGCCTCCGCCAAGGGCGCGAGAAAGGTCGAGCAAAGTAGGGGGGCAGCAAGGCCTGTTGTCGGGCGAAAAACATTTATCTTAAATAATAACGAGGATTCGCTCCTCGTCGTGGGTTTTCACCCACGAATAAAAAACCCGGCAAACATCCCTTTTTCATTAAAAACATCCCGTACATGTACAGCTCATATGAAATGAAAAACATGAGCAAGGGGATTACAAGTTCTAAATTTAACGAAGGCCCGAAGGCTTGCAGACTAAAAAAAAGATAAGATGCCCGTAATCCCTTTCTTGTCCCTCTCCTCAGGAGACAGGTCAAGGAAGCAAAAAGGGGCAAAAGGGGTGCCTAGGCGAGCTACGAGCGGCAGAAAGCACCAAGAGAACATCTCGGTGGCCGTCCAAAGGCCGGCTCATGATGACAGCGCCGGGGGAAGAGCTCGAAGACGAGGTGGCAGGATGTCAATACGCGACGAAGGCGTCGGTGCCCGCGTACTCTGACTTGACGGCCTTGTTGCCCGCCCTCTTCCTGTTCCGCAGCCTCCCAACACCAGCCGCCCAAGGAGACGACCCTGAGAACTTCAAGGAGCCGGCGACACAGATGATGGGGTCGCCAGTGTCGCCCAGAGCGGCGCCCGATGCTTAGTCGGACCCGTCATCCTGCCGCCTGCTACCCTTGTTGTCGCTGCCATTGTCCTCCTCGCCACTCTCACTCGAGGAGGAATCTTCATCATTAGAGGAGCTCTCCATGCAGCACCTTACGCGATTCCCGAAGTGCCCGAAGATCTTGACGGAGAGGAGGCCACTCTCCATTAATTTGAAATGGAGAGTGAGCCCCTCCGTCAGGCTGTGGATGCGGGCAAAAGTCTTCCACCCTCGGCAAAGATACATGACGTGAGGGGCGGGGAACTCGACGTCGGCCCATGTGCTGCTGTTCCCACAACCCCTCATATGCAGCCGCAGCGCCTGCGGCAGGTCCAGCTCCATCTCCCACGCAAATGGGGTCGGGAGGCGAAGACGACGGCGCAGCGGCTAGCGCAGCCTGATGAAGAACTCGTAAGGGTTATCCCCGACGTGGCCCTCCACCGGGGGAGGGGCCGCCGGTGGAGGGGAGGCCGATCTGCCGCCCCGTCCTCCTCTCCCTCGACCGCCGCGATGGCCTCGACCTCGCCCCCTCCCCCTTCCTCTAACGGCCGGCTCCGCCGCTACGAGCTCTTGGGGAGGAGCGATGCGTTGTCTAGCCGAGACCCTCGCCGCCACAGATGAAGCACCACCGCGCCCTCTCGCCATGGTAGAAGAAAGGAAGAAGCAGGGATGGGGAGAGGCGGATGGTGAGGTACTGAGAGGCGCCGTTCCTCCCGCTCCCCTCCTTATAAAGAGACGGGGGCGAGGCTCGGCCGCCCCTTTCGGCCAATCCAGCTCAACAAAGTTACAATGGGCGGGGCCATCGACCGCCCTCCCCGGTCAATTGAAGGCGCGTGGGAATCGACCCACACGCACGTGGCTTCCTGTATCCCACGCGCTTGTCATTCGCCCTGCATCATGCATGCAGCAAACATGGCGCAAGAGATGGGTGCAATGGGACGCGTGGAGCGACGGTTCCCAAGTAAGGGCAGTAAATGAGCAGTGGCCCTGCGGCCTCGAGAAGACATGCAAGCCGCCTCTTTACTGTCCACCACAAGATGACGCCAGCGTGCTTCGGTCACGCACACACGCGCGACCCCCATGTCACACATTCAACGGTAAAAAGTTTTTACCACGGTAAAAACCGCCCGCCTGCCCGCGCACCATTTTGGGCCTGACCCAATAACGCGTTGCGCCTATGTGTGGCCCAGGCCCAGGGGCTCCTATCGGTGTACTAAAGTAGGGGCACTCCTCTGTACCCCTTACTTGTGCGCGGGCACTCAGAGCCACGGGCCGAAGCCACATTTAGCAGGGCAAAAGGGAGGAGTCGAAGCCGCAAGATGATCAAACAAGGCAACGCCAAGACCAGCAACACCAAAGAGCAGGAGGGCGAGGTGGACTCCCCCGGCAAGACCCTTGCCGGGGCGACCTCTGCGGCCCCGGCAAGAGCCTTGCCGGGGCAACTTGCCCAATGCCAACAGAGAGAGCCACCCTTGAGCCCAAGGGTTCCAACATCACCAACGACTACAACTGGACCCAGGGCTCGGGAGGCACCTCCATGGTGGTATGCAGATCTTTGTGAAGACAAAGAATATTCAAGATCAGATGAGGATTGGAAGGTAACGATCCTCGACAAGATCCTTGCCCAGGAAATCCACAAGACCCCCGGCAAGATCCTTGCCGGGGACGACAGTGCGCCACAGCAAGACCCTTGTTGGGCCACCCGGCAAGACCCTTGTTGGGCCACCCAGCGAGACCCTAGCCAAGGGCGTCAGCAGGGCCACTGCCAGGTCCACACCAACCAAGTCTCCACCGCCGTTCACATGCAGCTGCCAGCCCAACCAGCTGGGCAGGCACCTGCATGGCAACATGCAGCTTCCAGGCTAACTCAGCACACGCCTGCGTGGCGGCATGCAGATCTTCATGATGGCTCCACCATCGTGCCACCTCAACTGCTTGCCTGCCTACATGGCGTCGCATGCATCGCTGGCCAGGGCGTGTGTCGAAGCGAGGGGGAGCAGCGACGGACGGAACGGGCCTCGCTCCCATCCCCGATAAAGCGAGAGGACACCTAAGCTACGCATTAAATGCGCCTTGTCCTGTAATATGAGTGATAAGCTCGTAGCACCGTAGGCCTTTCCACCTCCTGTGTGCCACCGTGGCAGCCCCTTTCAACTATAAAAGGAGGCCCATGGCGTACTGGAGGGGGATTTGGCTCTTTTGAACCATGCAACTACCGTAGCTAGTTCAAGGGCTCAAGAACACTCAATACACCCGCCAAAGCAGGACTAGGGTTTTACGCATCCTCGCGGCCCGAACTTGGGTAAACGATCCTTGTGCTGATTGCTAATCCTGCTCTTCTCACAACCCCGTGCCCCACAACCGTAGTAGGGATTATTGTGATCCCATAGGTGTCGTTTCCCACCAACACCACGAGGTAGGAGGGCGCGCTCCCCACCCTCGTGGGCCCCTCCTAGCTCCACCGACGTACTTCTTTTGCCTATATATACTCTTATACCCTAGAGACACCAGGGGAGCCACGAAACCACTTTTCCACCGCCGCAACCTTCTGTACCCGTGAGATCCCATCTTCGGGCCTTTTCCGGCGATCTGCCGGAGGGGGGATCGATCACGGAGGGCTTCTACATCAACACCATTGCCTCTCAGATGAAGCGTGAGTAGTTTACCATAGACCTTCGGGTCCATAGTTATTAGCAAGATGGCTTTTTCTCTCTCTTTGATTCTCAATACAAAGTTCTCCTCAATGTTCTTGGAGATCTATTCGATGTAATATTCTTTTGCGGTGTGTTTGCCGAGATCCGATGAATTTTTGATTTATGAACAAGATTATCTATGAATATTATTTGGTTCTTCTCTGAATTCCTATATAAATAATTTGATATCTTTGCAAGTCTCTTCGAATTATCGGTTTAGTTTGGCCTACTAGATTGATCTTTCTTGCAATGGGAGAAGTGCTTAGCTTTGGGTTCAATCTTGTGGTGTCCTTTCCCAGTGAAAGTAGGGGTAGCAAGGCACATATTGTATTGTTGCCATCGAGGATAAAAAGATGGGGTTTTATCATATTGCTTGAGTTTATCCCTCTACATCATGTCATCTTGCTTAATGCGTTACTCCGTTCTTATGAACTTAATGCTCTAGATGCATGTTGGATAGCGGTCGATGTGTGGAGTAATAGTAGTAGATGCAGAATCGTTTCGGTCTACTTGACACGGACGTGATGCCTATATTCATGATCATTGCCTTAGATGTCTTCATAATTATGCGCTTTTCTATCAATTGCTCGACAGTAATTTGTTCACCCACCGTAACAAATGCTATCTTGAGAGAAGACACTAGTGAAACCTATGGCCCCCGGGTCTCTTTCTTATCATACTACATCTCTTTTATTTACATCGCATCTCGTTTACTATTTTGCAATATTTACTTTCCAATCTATACAATAAACATACCAAAATTATTTACTTTATTATCTCTATCAGATCTCATTTCTGCGATTGGCCGTGAAGGGATTGACAACCCCTTTATCGCGTTGGTTGCAAGGTTCTTGATTGTTTGTGCAGGTTCTAGGTGATTTGTGTGTCGTCTCCTACTGAATTGATACCTTGGTTCTCAAAACTAAGGAAAATACTTATGCTACTTTGCTGCATCACCCTTTCCTCTTCAAGGGAAAACCAACGCATGCTCAAGAGGTAGCAGCGACCGCCACCAAAGAAGGTTCGGGTCAACAACGGGCTGGCTCCTCACCAAGCTGCGCCTTCCGGAAGGTAGCACATCCTAGTACCAACCCAGCGGATCCCAGTCTCGGACATGGCCCCTCTGATCAAGCAGGCCTCCTCCACCGAGTCGATGACGAGGATGCGGGATAGACGTCGTTGACGTCGATGCGGGAATAATTGCTTTAACTAAAAAAGTAAACAAGTTCTATTAATTTTTGTACTAAAAATAAAATAGTTGCATTAGTTCAACTAGTTCAGTTAAGCACTTACTATGAATAAAAATAAACTAGTTTTTACTAAAAATAAACTAATTCAACTAGTTCTATTAATTTTCTTACTAAAAATAAACTAGTTCTATTAATTAACTAGTTCTTACTAAAAATAAACTAGTTTAACTAGTTCTATTAATTTCCTTACTAATTATATTAAACACTTACTAAAAACAGTAAAAAACTAGTTAGATGAACTCTAAAATTTTACTCTAACTAATTTGATGAACTCTAAAATTTAATGAACCCTAACTAATTTGATGAACTCTAAAATTTAACCCTAACTAATTTGATGAACTCTAAAATTTAACCCTAACTAATTTGATGAACTCTAAAACTAATTCTATTTAACAACTATTGCCCTAATTAGCATCTAATTTGATGAACCCTAACTAATTAGATGAACTCTAAAATTTAACCCTAAGAACCCTAGCTAGGCAGAGGTAGGGGAGGAGGAGGAGGAGGGTGTGCTCACCTCAGGCGCCGGCTGAGTTAGGGAGAGAGGCACGCGGTGTCGAGGTCGGGGACAGGGTCGGGGTCGGGGCGGCGGGCGCACGGCGGAGGGCGGCGATGTAGGGGGCGTCGAGGTCGGGGGCGGGGGCGGCGTCGAGGTCGGGGTCGGGGGCGGCGTCGACGGCATGCGGAGGGCGACGGCAGAGCACGCGCGGCGGCCGGGCGATGACGGCGGCGACAGCAGACGCGCGAGTTCGATTTGAGGGAAGTGGTCATGGGGAAGAAGAACCACGCGTGGTTAAGTCAAAAGTAGCAGTAGCGCGTTCCAGGAAAAGGGCTACTGCTATGTTGGCTATAGCTAAATTAGCTATAGCGTTGGATGGCAACAAGCGCTACTGCTAAGATAGCTATAGCGCGTGTCCAGAAAGCCCGCTGTTGCTACGCCTTTCTCTTTTATTTTTATTTTTCAGTTATTTTCATTCACATTTTCTTTTTTTCCTTCCCCTTTTTCTATTTATTTCATTTTCATTTACTTTTTTATGTGTTTTTCATTTTATTTTGATTTCCTTAGCAGTAGCACTTTCTGCGTAAAACACGCTACTACAATAGTCTTAGCAGCAACGCGCTTTTCTTAATCACGCTACTACTATTGCTAGCCTGTCGAGAACAGTAGTCGAATTATAGTAGTAGCGCTTCTTTCTCGGGACGCGCTACTGCTACGAACTTAGCTGCAGTGCGTTTATTTCACACGCGCTAGTGGTAAATTGTAGTAGCGCTTCTTTTTAGCCCGCGCTACTGGTAAGTTTTTGTGTATAAGGTTTTCCCTAGTAGTGCTTGTGCATCCAATTCCTTAAACCCAAAGTTGTGCCAAATGAGTCCACCATGCCTACCTATATGCGGTATTTCCATGTCGTTCCAAGTAAATTTGTATGTGCGAACTCTAATTTTCAAAATGAATATCCGTCTTGTGTGGTCGTACCGCTCATGAAGCGGCAGCGGGTGACCAATATTTTCCATGCTAGTTATTTTATTCTCATGATGAGTGTTTATTCACTTGTCATTGCATGAGAGTGTGGTAGGTAATAGGGATGCCCAGTCCCAAAATCAAAAAAAAAATACTATGATAATAAATTCCTGGGAAAGTGTTGGTATGGAATGCACCTGTGGATACGGCTAGCCATGGATTGTGAAATAATGGTGGAAAGGAAATAAACTTTATTTTATGTTTGGGAATCGCCTATGATTTATCTAGCATGGAAGATATTGGGAATTCTCGGTCGTTTTTGTTGACAGGGAAAACATGCCTCTCAAAACAACTTTATCTCTCAATTTAAGCTATGAGCTCTGGCACCTCTACAAATCTCTGCTTCCCTCTGTGAAGGGCCTATCTATTTACTTTTATGCAATTTTTTTTAGTCTCCATCTTCTCTTATAAAGCACCAACTAGGGAACACTATTATCATACTTGTGCATTGGATATAGAATGGATCATTGATTGAGCATAATGGGCTAGGGATGCTTTATTAAGCATTGATATTTTGAAAGATATGCTTGGGGATCTATAATTTTTGATTGTTCTATGCTATTAAAGTACCAATCTTGAATGTTTTATATACATTTACTAGCAACTTCATATCATTTTTTGGGACTAACCTATTAACATAGTGCACAGTGCTAGTTGCTATTTTTTGCTTGTTTTTTACTTGCAGAATATCAATACCAAACGAAGTCCAATTGCCACAAAACTTTTTGGAGATTTTTTATGGTGATAAGAGACCCTGGAAGCACCTGGAGCAGACGAGAAGAGGCCTGTGGGGCCTACTAGACACCAGGGCACGCCAGGGGCCTCTAGCACGCCCTGATGGGCAGTGGGACCCATAGGAAGCTTCTTGACCTACCTCTGCCTCTATAAATACTCAAAAATCCCCAAAACCCTAGGGGAGTCAACGAAATATACTTTTTCCGCAGGTGCAAATTCCAAAACCACGAGATCCAATCTAGAGGCCTTTTCCGGCACTCTTCCAGAGGGAGCAACGATCACAGAGGGGTTCTTCATCATCCTTGCTGCCCCTCCGATGATGCGTGAGTAGTTTACCACAGACCTACGGGTCCGTAGTTGGTAGCTAGATGGTTTATTATCTCTTTTTGATCTTCAATACAATGTTCTCCTCAATGTTTTTGGAGATCTATTTGATGTAACTTTTTTTTCTGGTGTGTTTGTTGGGGTACGATGAATTGTGAGTTTATGATCAGATCTACTTCTGGTGCAAAGAATTTACATCCTACTTGTGGCGCATTATTCAGTGTTAGTTATGTTCAATGCATGTTTATGATCATTTTTTGTTTTTTGGTTGGTTGCTTCTCAATCTATCTGCTAGCCTTCATTTATACTAAGTGGGAATGCTGCTTGTCCATCCATTTCCTTAAACCAAAGTTGTGCCAAATGAGTCCACCATACCTACCTATATGCGGTATTTCCATGTCGTTCCAAGTAAGTTTGTATGTGCCAACTCTAATTTTCAAAATGAATTTCCTTTTTGTGTGCTCGTACCGCTCATGAAGCGGCAGGAGTGGTCAATATTTTCCATGCTAGGTAGGTTATTCTCAAGATGAGTGTTTATTCACTTGTCACTACACGAGAGTGTGGCAGGTAATAGGGATGCCCAGTCCCGAAATGAAAAAAAAATACTATGATAATAAATTCCTTGGAAAGTGTTGGTATGGAAGGCACCCATGGATACGGCTAGCCATGGATTGTGAAAGAATGGTGAAAAGGAAGTAAACTTTATTTTTTGTTTGGGAACCGCCTATAATTTGTCTAGCATGGAAGATATTGAGAATTCTCGATCGTGTTCATTGACAGGAAAAGCATGCCTCTCAAAACAATTTTATCTCTCAATTTAAGCTATAAGCTCTAGCACCTCTACAAATCTTTGCTTCCCTCTGCAAAGGGCCTGTCTATTTACTGTTATGCAATTTTTATTTTTATGTTGAGTCTCCATCTTCTCTTATAAAGCACCAACTAGGGAACACTATTGTCATACTTGTGTATTGGATGTAGTTAATATTTGAGTGGGTTTCATGAATGGATCAGATATTGAGGATAATGGGCTAGGGATAACTTTCTTTAGCATTGATATTATGAAAGACATGGTTGCTTGTTGATATGCTTGAGGATTGATGTCTTCATGTCAAATTATAGACTATTGCTTTGAACCATTCAAGTCTAAATGTCCATGCTACAAAAGAAAAGAATATATGATGAATATGTAGGTAGAATTCCACACATTTTTTTGCTTTTATCATTTACCTACTCGAGGACGAGCAGGAATTAAGCTTGGGGATGCTTGATATGTCTCCAACGTATCTATAATTTTTTATTGTTCCATGCTAGTATATTATCAATCTTGGATGTTTTATATACATTTACAAGCAACTTTATATCATTTTTTGGGACTAACCTATTAGCTTAGTGCCCAGTGCGAGTTGCTATTTTTTTGCTTGTTTTTGACTATGCAGAACATCAGTACCAAACGAAGTCCAAATGCCACGAAACTTTTTGGAGATTTTTTTCTGGCAATAGGAGACCCTGGGATCTTTGGAGGGAACCAGAAGATGAAAGAGGGGACCACTAAGCACCAGGGCGTGCCAGGGGCCTCTAGCGCGCCCTAGTGGGTAGTGGGGCCCACGCGCATCATTTTGACCTACCTCCGCCTCTATAAATACTCTAATCCCAAAACCTACCAGGGAGTCCGCGAAATACTTTTTCCGTCGCCGCAAGTTCTAGAACCACGAGATCCAATCTAGAGGCCTTTTCCCACACTTTGTCGAAGGAGGAAACGATCACGGAGGGGTTCTTCATCATCCTTCCCGCCCCTCCGATGATGCGTGAGTAGTTTACCACGGACCTATGGGTCCATAGTTAGTAGCTAGATGTCTTCTTATCTCCTTTTGATCTTCAATACAATGTTCTCCTTGGTGTTCTTGGAGATTTATTTGATGTAATGACTTTTTGCGGTGTGTTTGTTGGGATCTGATGAATTGTGAGTTTATGATCAGATCTATCCATGAATATTATTTGAGTTTTCTCTGAACTCTTTTATGCATGATTATTATAGCCTCGTATTTCTTCTCTGATTTATTAGTTTGGTTTGGCCAACTATATTGATTTATCTTGCCATGAAAAGAGGTGCTTTGTTATCGGGTTCGATCTTGCGGTGCTCAAACTCAGTGAAAGAAAGAGATATGACATGCATGTATCGTTTCTATTAAGGGTAACAAGATGGGATTTATTTCATCCGTGAGTTTATCTTGTCTACATCATGTCATCTTGCTTAAGGCATTACTCCGTTCTTTCATGAACTTAATACACTAGATGCATGTTGGATAGCGGTCGATGTGTGGAGTAATAGTAGTAGATGCAGGCAGGAGCCGATCTACTAATATTGGATGTGATGCCTATATACATGATCATTGCCTTAGATATCGTCATAATTATTTGCTGTTCTGTCAGTTGCCCAACAGTAATTTGTTTACCCACAGTATGCTATTTTATCGAGAGAAGCCTCTAGTGAAAACTATGGCCCCCGGGTCTATTTTCTATCATATATTAAAACCAAAAATACCTTGCTGCAATTTTCTTTTATTTATTTTATTTTGTATTTTTGTCAGATCTATCAATCAAAAACTATATCTTTTAATCTTGCTCGTAACTGTTGAGGGATTGACAACACCTCTATGTGTTGGGTTGCAAGTATTTGTTGTTTGTGTGCAGGTATTGTTTACATAGTGTTGCTTGGTTCTCCTACTGGATTGATAACCTTGGTTTCATAATTGAGGGAAATACTTATCTCTACTATATTGCATCATCCTCTCCTCTTCGGGGAAATCCCAATGCAGCTCACAAGTAGCATGGAACAACACGTGCGGTTGGACGGTAATTGGTATGGGTGATTGTCCTAGTTCTCATAGGCTACATGGATGTACTGGAGGAACACCTTGGTGTTGCCTCCATGGTACATGCCCCGAGGGACTTGCCAAAATTATGAGATTCTAGAAAAGTCCAACTACTTTGGAGATTTTGAATTGCACTAGGATTCTGCAGAATCATGTGAAGATTTTAGAGAGTTGCACTAGGATTCTGCAGAATCATCTGAAGATTTTAGAGAGGCAACCGAGCTAAAGGTTTTCCAGGCCAAACCTTTTGTTTGAACTCTCCATTTCCAGACCAAGCCTAGGGTCAGTTCTTTTCGCCTCATAATTCTCCACAATATGATTCTGAGATGCTGCCCACAGAATCGTTTGTCCAGTTCTTTTCTATAATTCTAGCCTGTGATTGTTCTATGAGTTGTCTCTTGAAATGTCTGTAACGCCCCTAGAGTGGAGTGATGAATTGGTAACACTTGGTTATTTCTGACAGTTTCATGTCTAATATGAACACGAAAACGACATGCAAATCTCATAGACTATATAATATTACAATATAAAAGCGGGTTGCAAATATCATAAAGTGCTTAACATTACAATTTAGAACCGGAGTTGGAAATATCATACAGTGCTTAATATTACAAGTTAAAAGTGAGTTGCAAACTACAAATAGATGGATGATCTCAAGGTACAAGACTGGCAGCAATAGCCTCACGTGAAGCGGCCATGGTAGCATCATCGTCAGTTGGTAAAGCGTTGGCACCTGTAAACGATTGTGGAGGTTGCACACATGCATCATTGACAAACTTCTAAAAATGCTCGTGACGTAACTTGCTATCAAAAATGTAGTTGTGAAGACACATTGCATGCAGTGATGATCATCTTTTGGGTCTCCGGTTTGTACCGTGGTATGCCTTTGAGAATACGCCATTTCATCTTGAGAACACGAAACGATCTTTCAACAACATTACACAAAGAAGAATGTCGATGGTTGAATGTCTCATACCTCCCCATGGGAGGGTGTTATTGCAAATCAAGTACATGATACCATTGCCCTTTGTATGGTGCTAGATATCCAATTCTGTTGGGATATCCGGAGTCGAGAAGGTAGTATTTATCTACAATAAGACATCATGTATATAAGAATATGCATGCATACCGTACATAACATACATACAAGAGATTACTTGTGGGTGGTTGTGGATAATGTTCATAACGAACTATAGTATCACTCCATACACGTGTGTCATGAACAGATCCGGGCCATCCAGGAACAACAAAAGTGAACCTCATATCGAAATCACACACTGCCATGACATTTTTGGTTGGGTAGCCTTTCCTATTCATGTATTGGGGCTCCAATTCCTTGGGCACAACCACTTTAATGTGTGTTCCTCTATGGCTCCAATAACATTTTTGAAATGAGGTCAGAACCTTGTTTTTCTAAGTATGGGATGAGGCTCAGAGAAAGATGGATCAATTGGTCTAATGTAGTCACCGGCCAAGCGGTCGACACACTCCAAAACCTCATGGAATTTTTTGTTAGTGACAGAACGACTATGCGCAAACCAATCTGCCACATTGTCAGTGGTCTGCGTTGTCCCCAAAGTCAATACAAAAAGCGCCAATGCTTATTTGAATGATATGTTGTAAGTTGACTTAAGCCCATATTTCTGAACCAACGGATCATGCAATCGGTAAAACATTGACCTCCGCATTCTGAACATAGTGTAGAAAGCTTTTGGATCCTTTCCCTTCTCTTCCACCCATTGGAGGCCTATAGCAAGGGGTAATCTTCTTGACACATACGACAACGATTTGCTTGACGACGCCATTTCCAAAGCAAATGCAAGCATTCCTGCCACAAATTCCTCATCTTCTTGTTTTTCTATCCATCTGCCACAACCACATACACACATAGGAGGTTAACAACAAGATACATTACTAGCAAGTTCCAAGGATACAAGTCGAAAGCGCATACTTTGGTTCAAACCAAATAACATAGTTAAATACAATACAAGTTCAAAGGAAATACATGGGTTCAAAGCGAATAATATAGGACAATACGATACAAGTTGAAAGCAATCGAAACATAGTTCACTATGATACAAGTTGAAAGCAATCGAAACATAGAGGTTACACTTATTGTTGAACTCCCAGGTTTTGTTTATCCATATCAGCCTCGCACTAGGCTCGTGACCCTTGAAGGCAGAGAAAACATCACGATTTGTCTGATCCCTGAAAAGTTGTGAAGCATAAAAATGAACATCACTCCCAGGTGCACCACCATCTGATTCGACCATGGCCATCATTTCGTGAATCTCTTGTCTTGCTGAAACTTGGGTCTCATCTCTCTTGTTCCTTGAATCAAAGAGGCCACCATACAGACAAATGCCTCATTTTTTGCATGCTCATTTGCCCGCTTTTCATTCATCTTAGGGCTTGGCGAATAAGGACATGCCCTCTTCTTCCCACCCTCTGCACGATTCACACGAGGTGTAACTTTGTTTTTTATCACCTTCACAACCATACTTATCATCCAAATTGATTCGAGATGTAGAACCTTGATATGTGGGAATTGGCACTCTCGTGTGCTCGTTTGTGACACAACAAGCATCAAACACCTTTTCCATTTTGTCCTCCTCCGCAAGTGGAGCATGCCAAAACTTGCTAGCCTGCGCACATGCCTGCAATGAAATAGCATGTATCCATGATAAATGAAATGAAATGAAAGAAGCAACATAACTCGGTAAAATGATAAAACAAAAAGGCACCTTCAACTCCAATGCCCACCACTCATCCATAGCGGCAATGGTCTTTGTATAAGGATCTCTTCTGACGCACAAAGCTTTTTGAAGCAATGTCTTCCATATAGCATAATCACTTCTACATGCATCCCACGAGTTTCTTAATTGTTGGTGCGAATAGTTTCTTCCTGAGCGCTCATTAAACTTAGTAAGCAAATTAACTTGTCATACATCGGACAAAGTGGTGTTTCCTGGGGCACGGTTATTGGCTCACACCTCCTCTACACACACATCCATATAAATGGAATGAGCCACAACATCCCAATTGCTTTCGGATGCTTTACCTTTTCCATCTACAACAGTCACATGTCAATTTTTAATCTATATTTTTTTACTAAGCATACATCAATCCATACCAATACAAAGTTAATAGTAAGCAATCAATCATATATAAGTACATTCCTTACAGATTTTCATACAATTTTTTTGCTAAATGTTGCATACCAAAAAATTTCAGTGTATGACATCAATCACATGTTTGCACCATCGAAACCATCCAATATTCCCTTGCTTTGCCGGCCGGAGGGAAGGAGGGTCGGCTGGTCAGGCGGGCGGACGCGTCCTACTGCAGGGACGGCCGGGCCGGGAGGAGTGGAGGAGAAGGGGCGACGTCATAGGGGCCTCTCGCCGGTGGATCTGACAACGTCGGGGCCGGCAGCTGGCCGGTGGTGCGCCAAACCCTAGCTCGGGGTGGCTGAGACGATGGTTGTGTGGGGTGGACGAAGCGCTTCGTGAGAAATCCCCTGTTCTTTGCCTCGCTCGGTCGGGCCTCCCTGGTGGCACTCTGGTCGTAAATACAGTTGCCAATAGGGGTATTGGTTCAAAGTGAGCCGTTTTATTTTGAGGGACTGGCTAGAATTATGAGAATTGCGAAGTTTCGATGATTCTAAACTACACTGTAATTTTGCGATAATTTTGGACAAGTCATGAAACAGAGATAAGTTCTTTTGTGATTTTAATTCCCCGAACAGTAATTCTTCACAATTGAGCCCAACTGGCCCTAGTCTGCTCAAAAGAACTCGTGCAATTTAATAATAAAGAAAAGATCTTTACCGATGGGCCTACGGAACAGATAATCGAAGCGGCGTGGGGGGCGGCCAGGCGGTCCCACCTGTCAGCTAGACGCCTTATTTTTTACTGGAAACCCGGCTTCTTTGAAGTTGAGATTGAAGGGGCGGCCGGGCGGCGGCGGCGGCGGCGTGATCGCAAGAGGTTCCGTCCACTGCCACCCCTACGCAAGAGAAGAGGGTGATTCGTCGGGATCCCAGTTCGAGAAAGAAGATGAGCTCGGACTTGGAGAAATCCAAGAACAAAAGGGCCATGGCGGCCGTTCCGGAGGAAGTCCTGGCGAAGAAGAGGAATCTGGGGAGGGAGGAAGGGCAGGAAGAAGAAGAGAAAAAGGACTCGCCAGCTCTACTTCCCATGCCCAGAGGGAGCCGTGGCTGCTTCATCGATCCCAGGTGGCTCACCGCCAAGATTGCAAAGGATAAAATGGATGCCGCAAAATTAGGTCTGATTGGTTCCTCTCCCCATCCTCCGAATCAATCAATTAATCACCAATTGTGTGTGATCGATGCACATCATGTTCTTGTAGCAGCTCCCATTCCCCCGGTGAAGATTCCTACGCTTGAGCACTTTAAACCCCCGACCAGGTTTCACACACGGGCGCTTCTCCCCTTGCGTGAATCTGGAAGCAAGGCGGCGCTCTCCGCTGCTAAATCTCTTGTTGGGATTTCATCATCTCTTGGTATGTATATGCTGCCCTCTGGGTTTAAGATTGACTAGCTGGCTGACCAAATGCGTGGATAGATTTACTATATAGCGTTATATTAGTACTACCTCTGATTGTAAACATGTATCTTCAAAGAAATCGTGTGATGTATTTTGATACTGTTGGGGAACATGTTGACGATTCTGATTAGCAGAGACAGGCAAAAGAGATTGCCAAACCAAAATAAAATAAAAATATAAAGGTAGGCGTAATGTTCTTTTTTATAAATATTTCTACCAACATATACATATGAAAATCCAACTTGTTTGGGACTGAAAGTCGTCGTCGTTGTTGTATATACATGTGAAAATCAAACATCTGTTGGAGGCCATGCAAATGTCCAAAACAATATGCATTTATAAATGGGGTGACTATTAGTTTTTTTGCTTACCCTGTGTGCAACTGTTGTCCATTTAATGTACCGCTACATTAGCATTGATATGTCAATTGAATAGAAAATAAAATAAACGCTAGGTCTTAAGAAAAGATTATTAGGACGTATTAAAGTTTCGGCAAGTCCTTCCGCATTCCATCTTCTGACCAATATCCTTTTTCAGAGACGATTTGCCAACTGGTACTAAAATGTGAACATCGATGGGTCAGGCATAAACCTTATGTTCTCTATTTGTCTTCCATGACCGGCCACATTATGGTTGTACTGCAACTGTATTTTTCGTTAGTGCCATATCATGAGTCTAGTTCCTTCCACGCACTCATCTAAGTATAGTTATCTTTCGTTGAAAGATGCTAAAACATCATTTGACTATTCTACTTTCTATTTCCTCCTGTTTTTAACTTCTTATCAAACATGAAGTGGTTTACTAATTTAATTAAATATAGTTTTATTCTACATCTTTTTTTGTTGCATTTCATATATAAATCCGATCGTCTTCTATAAGTTGATTCCGAAAGTTAGTATTGTAATAAATTTTGTGTGGAGTATGTATGAAAAATCAAATTTTCTGATTTTCTTATGCCTCTTATTCCAATTTGTTTCACCTTATAAGAAATACTTTTTTGAAAGAAAACTATAAGAGAGATCCTACTCTATAAATAGAACCTAAATTTGCATGCATGAGGAGTTAAACTATGGTGGTGGGCTTGTTCATCCATTCAACCAGCCAACTGAGCTAGCTTCTATTGCATTGATTGCCTGTGTGGAATTTATGTGACTACCTCTTTTTTTTGTGGGCATTTTTTTTGTAAATCTCTGACAGGTGGCTTTATATGCGTACACATGTATTTGTTATTTTGAAAGTTTAGATTGTTTTTTATAAACTTGGTCAAACTTTATAAAATTTGACTTAGGTAAAAGCTAATATGTGGAGTAAATAAAAATGGAGGGAGTACAAAATATGTATGTATATACCCTGTTGCGAGCAAATTTCTCTTTCTTACTATTCTTATCCCTATCTTATATACTATTATTGTATTTGCTTTAGAACTCTACTTATTTTATTTACCTGTGCAAGTTCATCTCCTTCTGTAATTGGCTACTTGTAGTTGCCTAGATGTGTACATGTTGAATCCGTATCGGTCTAAATATATTGCTTGAACGTCTCTTTCTTTTCTTATACTATATATATGACGCTATTAACCCTGTTTAATTTATTTTGTCATGTATGTCTAATTAGTTAACACTAGCCATTGCTTTTCTACTACTTTAATAATAATATAACTGATAGATTGATTGATCGTCCCACAAATTGATGTATATACTATTAATCCCGGTTGTTTTTTTTCCTGATGTGTATGTCTAGTTAACCATGGCCATTCATTTTCTATTACTTCAGTAATATAATAGATAGATAGATTGTCCTGCAACTTGATGTATATTTTGCATTCATCTGGATAGATATAGGTAGCAAGCCTCTAAAGCGGTGCTCTGGTTTATTGATTGATTGGGACGAGGAGAGCAAAACCTGCGTTGTTTTGACAACTGCACATCTGATTCGCACAAAGGATTCTCCTGTCAATGTCTGGTTTGGCGGAGAAGAGTATACTTCCAATGCTGATGTGAGCCAATGTTTTGTCTTTTAACTTCTATGCGTGTTTTTTCATTTTAGTTGATTCCAAATCACATTAATTATTACTTGGTGTAAGATAGTTAGTTTGAAATTGCATTTCTTTTGCTATTGGACTTCTCTAGTAACACAAAGAAGCAACAAATATGTTTGATTAAAAACATTTATGTACATCTAGATTTTCTTTGTAGGCATTACTCAGAATGTAATCTGATTCTTTCTCCAATGTTTTTAGGTCACTGTTCATTTACTAGATGGCACTAGTGAAAAGGGACAGCTGCTGTACTACCAGCCACACTATGATCTTGCTTTTGTGCGGGTTAAAGTGGACCAGCCTATCCAGTTGCCGTCTTTCAGTGAAGAAGTGACATTTGCTGAAGAAGTTCTTCGGCTAGGACGAGACAATATGTTAGATCTACGGATAACTTATGGTAGAGCTGCATATCAGAATCCAGATATTGATGAGCCGTATCATTACATGTACTTTGATTGTGCAGATGATGATAACGACGATGACGGGGTAATATTTATTGTCACAAGATTGCATAATTGTTTAATGTTATATATTGCAATATGTTATGACTATCTCTACTATTGAAGGGCAATCTACCGTCGTTGTGATGGTTCGACCTCTACCCCACGAGCGATAACCATCGAAAAAAAAACTCTCCGCGTCTGGCGAGGGCCACGATCGCTCCCCCATTCAACACGCAAATGAAAAAAAAGAGCAGCGCTAAAATAGCCGCCACGAGTAAACAAACCCACGCACGCACGATCCTCTCATACGAGGCTCCCACGATCCCCTCCATCGTGACCCCCTTCCTCCGTCCTCTCTGCCCTTTCATGTGGTTGCTCCCCCATCCCCACCCATGACGCGCCCGGAGGAGATGATGGAGAAAGAGAGGGAGGATGAGTAGGTACAGGGCGGCGGCGGCGGCGGCTGTGGAAATCCGACCTTCTCAAGAGCGGGCGTCCACGAGCGCCTCAACATGCTCCAAGCCGTGTAGGTCGCCAACGTCGAGCGCCTCCGCCTCATGGACGCCGCGCCCTAGGGCGTGAGCAAGCACGATCCCGATCTCCGCGTGGCACTGGTCGTCTTTCGGCATCACGGACATCGCGCCAATGACGACGACGCCGTGGAAGACACCGCCTACCGGCCTACGAAGAGAGGAAGTAGGTGTTACCTGACCTAGCTTCTCATATGAATTCATCTCTTTTTTGTTTGTTCCCAGGTTGTGTTTCTACCTGAAAGTAGAGGGTTGTAGAGGGTTGATTTATGACCCTGATAGTGGTTCCTGTTTCAGATCCTTAACATCCTATAAGCAGCATCAACCTGGACTGGATGTGCATCTCTCTAATTTACGTGGTATACAAAATTGGCATCTGGTTGGTTCATGATTCCATGGAGTAGTATATAATTGGTCGTTTCATATATTTATTCACTCCACCCTGCCACATCCTGGACAACTTCTGTAGGGAAGCAGCTGCATATATACGGGCTGCAGCGGCAACACGTGATGGAAAGGACGAGCGAGCATACCATGGGTAATCATAGGCTGTGTGGACGACACGAAGGCCTAACAGCTGCGGACGCATGCAGGAACAAATGCGGACGACATGATGCTGGTCAAGGACAAGAACATCAAGGAGCTCGTTCCCATGAAGTACATCAAGAAGGCAAGAACGTATGTGTGTCCTGTTTTTTTGCTTCTTTCCCGTTGTGCTTAGTTTTAGGATTTGGTCATCGCGGATTCAGCAAATCATCCTGCTGGTGGAGTTGGTTCCTTAGTGATGAATTAATCCTCGACTGAAGCGTGGTGACTATTGCTACATGATTGCCAACAGTTTTACTTCAGTAAAGTTTCCTTACATTCAACGTAAAATGTGTTGCTTAGTTAAATTAGCAGCATGTATGTAGAGGTATGTTTATATTCTAGAAATTTGCAGCTCATACACATGTTTATTTTATTATCTGCACAAATTTACCAGCTCATATTTAGTGTCCAGGTATTGATATTTCATACACCAACATTGACCCTGCAAAAAGGTACAAAAGACCTTGTATTTTGACTGTCAAATACCATATGCATCGTTTCACTGGCAAATTGACCAAGCATCTTTTATCGTGTTCTCATTATTATTTGTACACTAATGCAATTCTATCTCGTTTCGGTAAGGATCTGGAGGTGGAGGGCAGCATCAACAGCCATGTTCTGCTTTCAAGTAGCCACTGAGCCTTGCTAGAAGATGGATGTACCTCATGCAATTAACTGGCTCTTAGTATCCAAAGCTAGATATTGTGGTTAGCAAATAATAAATCTTATAATTTGTAGTATTGTGTTATCCCTGCAGGTTACACAGTTAATTGTTTGTAGTTGCCTTGAAGAAATATCCATCTTCTTGATAGCTATACTCAGGACCTTACCTTCTCCCCTTATATGTGTGAATAGTTTGAGCATTATTTCACATCATAGCCATTGAGAGAGGAGAAAGAAAAAATATGTATGAATTAGTTTTATTGTTAGTGTCATTTATATTATCAGCAGTTTTTGTATTATGTTTGACGCCCTCGTCGATTGATTCCTTGCCTCGTTTCTGTGGTGATGGACATGCTATGCATTTCATATACTCTGTTCTCATTTTGAATGTGAGCACTGTATGTTGCTGTATTGAAATACTAATGGAAACATTTCAAAGCCACTCTCTTGAAAACCTGGATGTGAGGCTTCTGTACCTTCTTTTTTGTTTTCCTTTTTTGATTCCCACCTCCCATTATATTAAGATACGGAGCTAGCTCAAAATTTGGTTTATCTATCTGTCTTCTTTTCCTCTGAAGATACTGAGGAAAAAAGCAAGCAAATGATTGGTTTAATATTAGTTCTAATTGATTGATCCCGTAGCATGTACCACTTATGATGTATTATACTCCACATTTCTTACAAAATTGTGAGCTGCAATTTGCATTGTTTTGTGCTTGGATATAAATATTTATTTCAGCATAAATTTATACAACACGTGATTGGAGCTAGGATGGTTCCATCCTATTTGTTGACAAAAAATAAGCTAGGATAAAATAGCGGCGCGCGACCTACATTTATCCCTTACCATTTACACCACTTGCATGTAAGTATCTGATTGCAAGGATGTTAGTTAAGGAGATACAAATGGCAACTAAGGAGTTCTATTTGGGTGTATATTATTTGCCATTCCGTGGCAACGCACGGGCATCCAGCTAGTTTTTGTATGTTGTAGTATGACAGCGGAGGGCTAGTCATTAGCTTGGATGGAAAAATTGTTGGAATGTTCAACATTAGCTCGAGGGGGTCTTTCATACCTTCTTCTATTTTGCTCAGTTGTGTGGATTTGTGGAAGAAATATGGGTGCGCTTCTCTCTATTTTTTCTCTCATGCAATTTAATAACTGTAAACTATGTTTGCGTAAATAGCTGCAATGGTTAATTCATGTATATATTTTTATGTTTGAACAAATAGCTAAAAGTAATAATTTATCAATGATGGTGTAGCTGGGCATGTTGAGACTTAAAAACAATTCATGATGCCAACCACTTGTTGGAAAGAAGATGATTACCTTACCATTATACTCTACATGTCTTCACTATCGTTTACAGCTCAAGTGCAGACTGAATTTAATAGAGATCAATTGTGATAGTCGTCCGGTTTGTATTGAAATATGTCAATTTATTTTAACATAACATCATGGAAGATCCTTTTTGAGTCTTTTTCAACTCTCACTAATGTATCATTCCCCTTGAACTCTATTCAAATTGGCATATTGCTTACTATTGTTTTTTTTTGCAACATGCTAGAAAGAAGTTGGATTCCGCTGAAGATGGCTCATTTAGAAAGTATAACTTGCTTGTGTATACCATGTTATAAATATGTTAATGATTATTTGATTTGGTATAGGCGCATCCCCCAGCCCCAACTTGGAATGACGTTTGAGGCCATCAAGCTTCTAGAGCCTGCTCATGTTGACAAGATATGGCGCATGTGCCACATTGATGATGGTCTTGTTGTTCAAGAGGTATATACAGTGCCTTCCTGAATGTACTTAATTTCTCATGTGTATAGTGGTTAATTATTGCCAATTGAACCTTAGGTCTTGAAAGGATCTCCTGCTGATAAATTTGGAATCGAAAGAGGTGATATTGTTGAGTGTTTCAATGGAGAATCCATTTCTAATACTGTTGAGGTGAGTGCATTAGATATTTGTAGGTTCCAAATGAAGTGACAATAAGTTACATCTGCGTGGCATTGGGTAACTTCATGCTCTTGATTCTGTGTTTTTTCTGCAATTATCAGTTGGAGAATAGGTTGATGAACACATGCAAGGGCCTTTCAGACAATTATAATGACCTTATTGAAGTTCATGTTTCTGTAAGTTCAGTTCTTGATTGATCCTAATCTTATTACTAAAATGCTAGCGCTAACAAATGTGTTATGCTGACTGTATAGGTTGGGGTGTTTCACACGCTTAAAAAACAGCGAAGGATTGGAGAGTTGACTGTAAGTGTATCCGATCTTGGAGAAGTTATTGCAAGAGGTACACATCTCCTATTTTAACCTAGTCCCATCTAAAAATTATCTTGAGGGTTAATTTGATTTATTCCTCTCTGAATTTCTAGAGATAAAAAAATGCCACTGCAGAAAAACGACTTATCAAAAATGCCACCGCAACTTCCCTATACTTTGAAATATGTCGTTATGCCCGATTCCACACTAGTACCGGTCAATAGCCTCTTGTATTTCGCTTCGTATGCCTGCAGATAGGACACTTACCTGTAGAGATCAAATTTGCCCCAGCCTCTTACCACACATCTAGCTATCTCAAACCCCTAGCAGAAAACCCCAATCCGCTTCTCCCCTGCACAGTCTGCACCCAGCCTCCAACCGCCTCTGCCTGACTGCTTCTACCCCGGCGACTTGCCGCCACTACCTGTGCTCTTTCTTCAGTTAGCTCCCCGCCGGCTCCCTGCATCCTACGGTCCGCAGCGACGAACTGCGCAGTTTCTCCCCTGCCTGCTGACTTGGACTCATGCTCATGACAGCCCACGGGCTCCAACTGCCTTCGCTGCCTATGAATGTTCGAGTCGTCACGGGGAGGAGCGGCAGTTGTGCCTCCCCGTTTGCCTGTTCTAGTCACCGTGAACTGCAGGTTGCTCCGCCCAGTCCTGTTCCATGTCTGCAATGTATGTGCTGCAGCTTGCCACAATTTGCTGCAATGCGGTGTTTTTCTATTTCAGGTAGCTAAGTCTGTTACCAAAATATTGAGCAGGATGACCATGATGTTGACATGTCCAGAAAGGATCAGTTTTTACCAAAAACTTGAGCATGACATCTACACATTTTACCAAAAAATTGAGCATGACTTCAGGTTGGAACAACTAGAAATCTATGAGTTCACACAATATAAAGCATCAGATTGGCAATAAAAGTTCCATGTTGTGTTGAGCATCTGGTTCACCAAAGATTTCAATGTTCAAACATGCAAGTTGAAGTTGACAATAGAAGCTCCATAATTCTTCACACAAGTTCACGAAATACAAGTTCTCTGCACAAAATACAGTTGACAATTTCTTGTGCAACGATCTATAAGATAAAACATAGTACCAAGTAAGAAGCAATGATATGTAAAACAAATTAACACGAGGGAAAACATTAGTTTGAAGTTCGGTCTTCACCAACATCAGATAAGATCATAAGAGTTCCTGCTCGGATTCTGGCTCATCGCATGTTTTCTTTGTATGGCCCACTCCTTTACATATTTTGCACCTGACCACCTTTCTACCAGGTTCAAGAAAAATCTCCTAATTCTCTGCTTCTTAGGTCCGTCTAGAGTCCTTGGAGAAGGTGAGTGTACTTTGCAACCCAAGTGGATTTTACACTCAATTGTGTCCTATTTGTGAATCTGTCATGGATGGTGCTGACCCAGCATATGCTGCCCTAAACTTCTCAATGCTGTAAAAATTATCCACATGTGCTTGGATCTCAGCTCCCCTGATTGAGCAGATGAAGGCCAATGCATGAAGGCATGGCTTCCCAGAAACTTGACACACTCTGCATGAACATGTGCTATCTTTTAGGTTCATGACGCGTCTTCTCACATTAAACTTACCCATAATGAGCTCTCTAATACAGCCCCTTGAAGTCCTTAATTTGACCATTAAAACTTTTTCAAACCATGCAAGAGGGCTGCATGTATTTCAGTATAAGAAATAAAAGAGGTTCTGGTAAATGGCTGGTGCCCAGCAAAAATAATTGTTGAGAACAGAGTTCATCCATGCTTTCGTTACCAAAGCATCCATGTTAGGTTGTGTGTAGACTTGTAAATTTTAGGATTATTTTGGGCTAAGAGATCCATGTTTGTGCTTGTAGGTTTGCCAACCCATAGGATTCTGGGCATGAATTTTGTGTTGTGTGACATGTTGCAAAGAACGTGGATTAAATACTGCTTGCATTTTGCTCCCTCAGTTTATATAGATACAAAACATTGACCTCGATAGAGGCGTCATTATTTGGCACTCATGTTGATGTTATTCTTTGTGCAGATCCTACTGTCTCATGAACTCGCTGCCAGAAAAGGGATGCCAGGCTACTAGATGTTTCTGTGCTGGGCGTACTGTGTTGGATACTTGACCTGTGACCATAGCCAGTACTCTAGATATTAGAAATGACTTTATAATTTCTATATATGAGTAAACTGCACAATCCGCCAGAAAAGCTTTTTGGGTGTGTCGAATAGCAACACACCACATTGATCCGTTGCGTGTTCTTCCACATCGCAAGTGGAGCTCCGAGTGCATTCTTCCTTTGTGGTGTCTCTGGTGGGATGAACTTGATCAACGGCACATTTGGCAGCTTGAACTTCGTCTGCCACACATTCTTCTTCTTTTTTGGTGTCGGCGGTGGGATACTCTTGGTCCCGTGCATTCTTCCTCTTTTTTTGGTGTCACCGGGAGTGGTCTTGGTCCGCCGCAGATTCTTCTTCGGTATTTCCGGTGGAGTGATCTTGATCCGTGACACATTCTTTCTTGGCAACGCTACTGTGCCAATTCAAGCAAGAGCGCTAAAATCACTTATTGAACATTCTTTCCTTTTGAAATCAATTCTTGAAATCATATTTTGCCAATGTCACGCACATTGTTTCTTTCTGAAACCATTGCTTGACATAATAAAGAAGTGTTAAAATCACCTTTTGAACTTTCAAAATTTTTTTTAATCTTTGAATTAATTTTTATTCTATGATAATATCTAAACTTGATTAAAAAATTATCCTGAAGCCAGCCAACTCATGACTTAAACAGTGGACAACGTGTGTGTTTTGAGAGGGACCAATCATATGGATAGACTCTAGAGGTGTGTACAATATGATAACCCAATTCTCTCAACATGCAAAGTGTTCACCTCAACGTTCACACTAAGTCATGCATTTATGTCTTCTCTCACACTAAGTCATGCATTTATGTCTTCTCTCATACTAAGTCATGCATTTTAAGTCTGCCACATAAGCAAGCAATGGATTTAACCTATAAATTATACTCCCTCCGTTCCTTGATATAAGGTGTATAGATTTTTTGCATTAGTCTATGCATGTAACGCTCCCATATTATACATGCATGTTAGTCATACTTCATAGTTTGTTCAAAATGGCATTTTAACTGTGATTTAAAAGTTTTTTTTCCTATTTTAGACACATTTTTTATTGATTTTCAAGAGCATATATTTTTATTATATTTAATTATTTCTAGCAACATTTTATGCCTTTTTCACAAAATTACAGCCGTGGGCATCATCTAGTTGACAAAAAAAATGCTTCGGGCGTATGCTGCTTCTGTCGGGTGCAATCCTAGCCCCGTCTCCCACTAGCATTTTCCTTCCTCCTCGATGTCGTCAGTGGTCGTCGCTGAGTGAAGCCCGCGTAATACTGGTGTCTGCAGGGCCTATCCTCCTCTCGCTTGGCTCGAGGGGTGCCGCGGGCGGCCCTCCATGGCAAGGGTGCATGATTCCTGGTGGCTTTTGGCGGTTGGGGGTTACAAATGAAAGGGTAACAACATGGGTTTGGCAATAATATGGTTTTGGTAGTTGAGAAAAGTATTTCAGTTGTGATTTAAGATGAATTATTAGGCCATGTTGGATTACGATAACTTTAATATAAGGCCAATGTATGAAAAGGAGTAACAGAAGATGGTATTGGTTACGACAATAGATAAGGCCATATGAGTTGAGATGAGTTGAGTTATGACCGCTTGGATCGTGCTGACTTTAATTTAGTAATGGACAAGTTTGGGAAAGGCACTGTGTTGTTCAGATTGCACGCGAGATGAGGTCGCGGTAAGTCAAGTTTATTTACTTTCTAGTCTAGCGGTAAGTTTATTTGTATTCTTGCTTGGATAGTATTGTTGTTGTTGCTTAAACTTTGTTATTGCTTTGTTACTGGTTTGTTTGATTGTTGTATATTCATATGTCTTACAAGTTCATTCAAAGTACTTACCTGGCCTTGTATGTCGCCAGATTTTGAAGAAGATGAATAAGCTAAATGGTCGCCTCAGCCAGTACTATGAGCTGTGAAGCCCAGCCAAGCCGCCAGTGTAGTCTTCCGCTACCAGATAGCTCTATCGTAGAGATTTACACCACATACTCTTGTAATCGTGTTGTAAACTCCGTTATATTAATAAAGTCATGTTTGGAGCATTGTGTCATGAGTCTGGCGCATGTCGGGAAGTTATCCTGGGCCGACATGTGCTGGGGCCCGTCTAAGTCAGATCGCGGTGCCACAACCACCTTGCCAAAGAGTGGTCGTCTGCTCGGTTCCTCTCCACGCAATGCTTGCATTCGATCTCCCCATGAAGACCATCACGGCCACGAACAGATAATAACGGGTTTTCTATGGTGAGGCAAGGCCGAAGCCAATGGTGGGAACTGCTCCATCGCTTGGGACGGCGTGTGCATGATAAAATGGGCAAGAGGCCTAGGCATTCCGAGCCTTAAATGGCTAAGCATAGCAATGTAGACCCATTGGGTTTGGTTGCAAAGGGTGGATCGCAAAAGACCTTGGAGGGAGTTCACCATCGCCATCCCAAAGGATTCATTGGCGCTATTCAGCGCTGCGACCATGGCAATTGTTGGGAACGGGAAGAAAACACTGTTTTTGGAGGATCGTGTTGGGAAACGTTGCATGGAAAACAAAAAAGTTTCTATGCACACGCAAGATCTATCCATGGAGATGCATAGCAACGAGAGGGAAGAGTGTGTCTATGTACCCTCGTAGACCGTAAGCGGAAGCGTTTGACAACGCGGCTGATGTAATCGAACTTCTTCGTGTTCCAACCGATCGAGCACCGAATGTACGTCACCTCCGCGTTCAGCACACGTTCAGCTCGATGACGCCCTCCGCCTTCTTGATCCAGCAAGACGGTGAGGTAGTGGACGAGTTCCGGCAGCATGACGGCATGGTGACGGTGATGGTGAAGCTATCTCCGCAGGGCTTCGCCTAAGCACTATGAAAATATGACTGGGGGTGTAAACGGTGGAGGGGGGCGCCGCACATGGCTAAGACAATGTTTTGTTGTGCTAGGCGCCCCCTCCCACATATATATAGGTGGGTGGGAGAGGGGAGGCTGCCAGGAGGCGCCGCAAGTAGGCCAAATCCTACTTGGGGTCCTCCCCCAAGTGGCCCTCCTTCCTTATTTGGAGTGAGGGAGGAAGGAAGGAGGAGTTGGCGCCCCCCTTTCCTTTCTCCCCTGAGGAGGGAAAGGCAGGAGGGGCCACCCCTCTCCTTTCCTTTCCCATAGGGCCGACCAGCCAAGGGAGGGGCGCGCCAGCCCCCTTGTGGGCTGGTCTGTCCCCTCCTTTGGCCCATAAGGCCCATATCTTCCCGGGGGGGGGGGGGGGGGTGCCCGGAACCCCTTTCGGTGACCCGATTTCTTCCCAGTATGTCCCGAAACACTTCTGGTGTCCAAATACCATCGTCCTGAAGGGAATATGCCCTAGAGTTGTTATTTTATATTTCCTTATTTCATGATAAATGTTAATATTCATGCTAGAATTGTATTAATAGGAAACTTGATACATGTGTGGATACATAGACAAAATAACGTGTCCCTAGTAAGCCTCTACTAGACTAGCTCGTTGATGAAAGATGGTTAAGTTTCCTAACCATAGTCATGTGTTATGTTGTCATTTGATAAATAGTATCACATCATTAGGAGAATGATGAGATGGACAAGAACCATTCATTAGCTTAGCATTATGATCGTTCAGTTTTATTGCTATTGCTTTCTTCATGTCAAATACATATTCCTTCGACTATGAGATTATGCAACTCCCGGATACCCGAGGTATGCCTTGTGTGCTATCAGACGTCACAACGTAACTAGGTGATTATAAAGATGCTCTACAGGTATCTCCGAAGGTGTTTGTTGGGTTGGCATAGATCGAGATTATGATTTGTCACTCCGAGTATCGAAGAGGTATCTCTGGGCCCTCTCGGTAATACACATCATAAGAAGCCTTTCAATCAAAGTGAAGTTAGTTGCAGGATGATGTATTACGGAATGAGTAAAGAGACTTGTCGGTAATGAGATTGAACTAGGTATGAAGATACCGATGATCGAATCTCGGGCAAGTAACATACCGATGACAAAGGGAATAACGTATGTTCTCATAACGGTTTGACCAATAAAGATCTTCGTAGAATATGTGGGAGCCAATATGAGCATCCAGGTTCCGCTATTAGTTATTGACCAGAGAGGTGTATCGGTCATGTCTACATAGCTCTCGAACCCGTAGGGTCCGCACGCTTAACGTTCGATGACAATATTATATTATATGAGCTATGTGATTTGGTGACTGAATGTTGTTCGGAGTCCCGGATGATATCACGGACATGACGAGGAGTCTCGAAATGGTCGAAAGGTAAAGATTGATATATAGGAAGATAGTATTCGGACACCGGAAGTGTTCCGGAGGGTACCGGGTACATATCGGAGTACCAGAGGGGTTACCGGAACCCCCGGGGAGAAGATATGGGCCATAAGAGGGGAGCACACCAGCCCACAAGGGGTGGCGCGCCTTCCCCCTATGGAAGGAGGCCGAATAGGAGAAGGAGAAGAGAGGGTTCGCCCCCCCCCCTTCCTTCTCTCTTCCCCCTTCATTTTCTTCTCCTGCAATTAAGGAAGGGGGAGAGGCCGAATTGGGGAAGACCCCAAGTAGGATTCAGCCTACTTGGGTGCCCCTGGCTGCCTCTCCTCCCCTCCAACCTATATATATATGTGGGGAGGGGGTGCCTAGAGCATAGAACATCAACTATTAGCCGTGTGCGGCGCCCCCTCCATAGCTTACACCCCCGGTCATATTCTCGTGGTGCTTAGGCGAAGCCCTATGTGGATCATATCACCATCACCGTCACCACGCCGTCGTGCTAACGGAACTCATCTACTTCCTCGACACCTTGCTGGATCAAGAGGACGAGGGACATCATCGAGCTGAACGTGTGCAGAACTCGGAGGTGCCGTACGTTCGGTACTTGATCGGTCGGAGCTAGAAGAAGTCCGACTACACTAACCGCGTTGTCAAACGCTTCCGCTTATGGTCTACGAGGGTACGTAAACACACTCTACCCCTCTCATTGCTATGCATCTCCTAGATAGAACTTGCGTGAGATAGGAATTTTTTTGAAATTGCATGCTACGTTCCCCAACAGTGGCATCCGAGCCAGGTCTATGCGTAGATGATATGCACGAGTAGAACACAAAGAGTTGTGGGCAGTGATCGTCATACTGCTTACCACCAATGTCTTATTTTGATTCGACAGTATTGTTGGATGAAGCAGCCCGGACCAACCTTACATGACCACATTCATGATAACGGTTCCACCAACAGACATGCAACTAGTTTTGCATAAAGGTGGCTGGCGGGTGTCTGTTTCTCCTACTTTAGTTGAATCGAATTTGACTGCGGCCGGTCCTTGTTGAAGGTTAAAACAACAAACTTGATAAATCACCGTTGTGGTTTTTGTGCCGTAGGTAAGTACGGTTCTTCTAGAAGCCCGTAGCAGCCACGTAAAACTTGCAACAACAAAGTAGAGGATGTCTAACTTGTTTTCGCAGGGCATGTGTGATGTGATATGGTCAAGACATGATGTGATATACGTTATTGTATGAGATGATCATGTTTTGTAGAAGTTATCGGCAATCGACAGGAGCCTTATGGTTGTCTCTTTATTGTATGAAATGCAAACGCCATGTAATTTCTTTACTTTATCACTATGCGGCAGCGATAGTTGTAGAAGCAATAGTTGGCGAGACGACCACGACGCACCGATGGAGATCAAGGTGTCGAGCCGGTGACAATGGAGATCATGACGATGCTTTGGAGATGGAGATCAAAATCACAATATGATGATGGCCATATCATGTCACATATTTTGATTGCATATGATGTTTATCTTTATGCATCTTATTTTTCTTAGTACGGCGGTAGCATTATAAGATGATCCCTTAACTAAATTTCAAGGTATCAGTGTTCTCCCTGAGTATGCACCGTTGCGACAGTTTGTGGTGCTGAGACACCACATCATGATTGGGTGTGATAGGCTCTACGTTCACATTCAACGGGTGCAAGACAATTTTGCACATGCAGAATACTCAGGTTAAACTTGAAGAGCCTATCATGTACATACATGGCCTCGGAACCCTAGAGATCGAAAGGTCGAGCGTGAATCATATAGTAGATATGATCAACATAGAGATGTTCACCATTGATGACTACTCCATCTCACGTGATTATCGGACATGGTTTAGTTGATTTTGATCACGTATCATTTAGATGACTTGAGGGATGTCTATCTAAGTGGGAGTTCTTAAGTAATTTGATTAATTGAACTTAATTTATCATGAACTTAGTCCTGATAGTATTTGCATATCTATGTTGTAGATCAATGGCCCGTGCTACCGTTCCCCTGAATTTTAATGCGTTCCTGGAGAAAGCTAAGTTGAAAGATGATGGTAGCAAGTACACGGACTGGGTCCATAACTTGAGGATTATCCTCATTGCTGCACAGAAAAATTATGTCCTTTGATGCACCGCTAGGTGAAAGGCCTGCTGCAGGAGCAGATGCTGATGTTTTGAACGTTTGGCAAGCTCGATCTGATGACTACTCGATAGTTCGGTGTGCCATGCTTTTCGGCTTACAATCAGGACTTCAAAGACGTTTTGAACGTCATGGAGCATATGAGATGTTCCAAGAGTTGAAGTTAATATTTCAAGCAAATGCCCAAGTTGAGAGATATGAAGTCTTCAACAAGTTCTATAGCTGCAAGATGAAGGAGAACATTTCTGTCAGTGAACACATACTCAGAATGTCTGGATACCATAATCACTTGACTCAGCTGGGAGTTAATCTTCCAGATGATAGTGTTTTTGGCAGAGTTCTTCAATCACTGCCACCAAACTACAAAGGCTTCGTGATGAACTATAATATGCAAGGGATGGAGAAGACTATTCCCGAGCTCTTCGCAATGCTCAAAGCTGTGGAGGTAGAAATCAAGAAGGAGCATCAAGTGTTGATGGTTAACAAGACCACTAGGGGGCAAGGGAAAGAAACGGAACTTCAAGAAGAATGGCAAGCAAGTTGCCACTCCCGGGAAGAAGCCCAAAGATGGACCCAAGCCTGAAACTAAGTGCTTCTACTGGAAAGGGACTGGTCACTGGAAGCGGAACTTCCCCAAGTATTTGCCGGATAAGAAGGATGGCAAAGTGAACAAAGATATATTTGATATACATGTTATTGATGTGTACCTTACTAATGCTCGTAGTAGTGCCTGGGTATTTGATACTGGTTCGGTTGCTCATATTTGTAACTCGAAACAGGAGCTATGGATTAAACGAAGATTAGCTAAGGATGAGGTGACGATGCGCGTCGGGAATGGTTCCAAGGTTGATGTGATCGCCATCGGCACGCTACCTCTACATCTAGCTTTGGGATTAGTTTTAGACCTGAATAATTGTTATTTGGTGCCAGCGTTGAGCATGAACATTATATCTGGATCTTGTTTAGTGCGAGACGGTTATTCATTTAAATCAGAGAATAATGATTGTTATATTTATATGAGAAATATATTTTATGGTCATGCACCCTTGAAGAGTGGTCTATTTCTGTTGAATCTCGATTGTGGTGAACACATATTCACAATATTGATGCCAAAAGATGCAAAGTTGATAATGATAGTGCAACAAATTTGTGGCACTGCCGTTTAGTTCATATTGGTGTTAAGCGCATGAAGAAACTCCATGCGTATGGACTTTTGGAATCACTTGATTATGAATCATTTGATACTTGCGAACCATACCTCATGGGCAAGATGACTAGAACTCCGTTCTCCAGAACAATGGAGCGAGCCAATGACTTATTTGAAATAATACATACCGATGTATGCGGTCCGATGAGTGTTGAGGCATGTGGCGGGTATCGTTATTTTCTAACCTTCACAAATGATTTATGAAGATATGGGTATATCTACTTAGTGAAACACAAGTCTGAAACATTTGAAAAGTTCAAAGAATTTCAAAGAGAAGTGGAGAATCATCGTAACAAGAAAATAAAGTTTTGACGATCTGATCGCAGAGGCGAATATTTGAGTTACGAGTTTGGGCTTCATTTAAAACAATGTGGAATAGTTTCACAACTCATGTCACCTGGAACACCACATCATAATGGTGTGTCCGAACATCGTAACTATACTTTATTAGATATGGTGCGATCTATGATGCCTCTTACCGGTTTACCACTATCGTTTTGGGGTTATGCATTAGAGACAGCTGCATTCACGTTAAATAGGGCACCGTCTAAATCCGTTGAGACGACACCATATGAATTGTGGTTTGGCAATAAACCTAAGCTGTCATTTCTTAAAGTTTGGGGTTGTGACACTTATGTCAAAAGGCTTCAACCTGATAAACTTGAACCCAAATCGGAGAAGTGCGTCTTCATAGGATACCCTAAGGAAACAATTGGGTACACCTTCTACCACAGATCCGATGGCAAGATCTTTGTTGCCAAGAATGGAACCTTTCTAGAGAAGGAGTTTCTCTCGAAAGAAGTGAGTGGAAGGAAAGTATAACTTGATGAGGTAATTGTACCTTCTCTCAATTTGGAAAGTAGCTCATCCGAGAAATCCGTTCCCGTAATGCCTACACCAACTAAAGAGGAAGCTAATGATGATGATCATGAAACTTTAGATCAAGTTACTACCGAACCTCGTAGGTCAACTAGAACACGATCGACACCAGAGTGGTACGGTAATCCTATTCTGGAAGTCATGTTACTAGACCATGGCGAACCTACGAACTATGAAGAAGCTATGATGAGCCTAGATTCCGATTGAGGCCATGAAATCTGATATAGGATCCATGTATGAGAACAAAGTGTGGACTTTGGTGGATTTGCCCGATGATCGGCGACCCATAGAGAATAAATGGATCTTCAAGAAAAAGACTGACACTGATGGTAATGTTATTGTCTATAAAGCTCGACTTGTCGCAAAAGGTTTTCGACAAGTTCAAGGAGTTGACTACGATGAGACTTTCTCACCCGTAGCGATGCTTAAGTCTGTCCAAATCATGTTAGCAATTGCCGCATTTTATGATTATGAAATCTGGCAAATGGACGTCAAAACTGCATTCCTTAATGGATTTTCTAAAGAAGAGTTATATATGATGCAATCAGAAGGTTTTGTCGATCCTAAAGGTGCTAACAAAGTGTGCAAGCTCCGGCGATCCATATATGGACTGGTGCAAGCATCTCAGAGTTGGAGTATACGCTTTGATGAGTTGATCAAAGCATATGGTTTTATATAGACTTTCAAAGAAGCCTGTATCTACAAGAAAGTGAGTGGGAGCTTTGTAGCATTTCTAATATTATATGTGGGTGACATATTGTTGATTGGAAATGATGTAGAATTTCTGGATAGCATAAAAGGATACTTGAGTAAAAAAAATCAATGAAAGACCTCGGAGAAGCTGCTTATATATTAGGCATCAAGATCTATAGAGATATATCAAGACGCTTAATAGGACTTTCACAAAGCACATACCTTGACAAAGTTTTGAAGAATTTCAAAATGGATCATTCAAAGAAAGGGTTCTTGCCTGTATTGCAAGGTGTGAAATTGAGTCAGACTCAATGCCCGACCACCGCAAAAGATAGAGAGAAAATGAAAGTCATTCCCTATGCCTCAGCCATAGGTTCTATCATGTATGCTATGCTGTGTACCAGACCTGATGTGTGCCTTGCCATAAGTATGGCAGGGAGGTACCAAAGTAATCCAGGAGTGGTCACTGGACAACGGTCAAGAATATCCTAAAGTACCTGAAAAGGACCAAGGATATGTTTCTCGTTTATGGAGGTGACAAAGAGCTCGTCTTAAATGGTTACGTCAATGCTAGTTTTGATACTGATATAGATGACTCTAAGTCACAAACCGGATACATATTTATTTTGAATGGTGGAGCTGTCAGTTGGTGCAGTTCCAAGCAAAGCATCATGGCGGGATCTACGTGTGAAGCAGAGTACATAGCTGCTTCGGAAGCAGCAAATGAAGGAGTCTGGATGAAGGAGTTCACATCCGATCTAGGTGTAATACCTAGTGCATCGGGTCCAATGAAAATATTTTGTGACAATACTGGAGCAATTGCCTACCTAGCAAAGGAATCTAGATTTCACAAAAGAACAAACACATCAAGAGATGCTTCAAGTCCATCCGTGATCAAGTCAAGGAGGGAGACATAGAGATTTGCAAAATACATGCGGATCTGAATATAGTAGACCCATTGACTAAGCCTCTACCACGAGCAAAACATGATCAACACCAAGACTCCATGTGTGTTAGAATCATTACAATGTAATCTAGATTATTGACTCTAGTGCAAGTGGGAGACTGAAGGAAATATGCCCTAGAGGCAATAATAAAGTTGTTATTTTATATTTCCTTATTTTATGATAAATGTTTATTATTCATGCTAGAATTGTATTAACAAGAAACTTGATACATGTGTGGATACATAGACAAAATACCGTGTCCCTAGTAAGCCTCTACTAGACTAGCTCGTTGATGAAAGATGGTTAAGTTTCCTAGCCATAGACACGTGTTGTCATTTGATAAACGGGATCACATCATTAGGAGAATGATGTGACGGACAAGACCCATTCATTAGCATAGCATGCGTTCAGTTTTATTGCTATTGCTTTGTTCATGTCAAGTACATATTTCTTCGACTATGAGATTACGCAACTCCCAGATACTGGAGAAATGCCTTGTGTGCTATCAAACGTCACAAAGTAACTGGATGATTATAAAGATGCTCTATAGGTATCTCCAAAGGTGTTTGTTGGGTTGGCATAGATCGAGATTAGGACACTCCGAGTATAGGAGAGGTATCTCCACTACAAAAAAAATACACTTCCGTGATGTACGTGTTTGTCACAGTAGGTCGCGTTTTTGTCATGCATGTACATCCATGACTATTTTATGACAGAATCAAGATAGTCATACCTGTGCTGTCGTAGAAGTGTTCCATGACATTACCAAAATTATCATCACGGAAGTGTCCACTTCCATGACGATAAACCGCGCGTCACAGAAGTGCTTTCGTCAAGGGTGACCGACACGTGGCATCCACCGTAACGGAACGCCGTTAAGCTATTGGGTCCGGTTTTGGATCTGATAACCCGTTAACAGCCCCGACCAATGGGGATTTTCCACGTGTAAAATCATCATTGGCTGGAGGAAACACGTGTCGGCTCACCGTTGGGACAGATGTCATCCACTCATTGGACCGAAGGCGCCGATGATACGGCGACACGTGGCACGGCCCAATAGAGGCCCATTCCTGTGAAAAGGCCGGCCCATTTGACTTGGTCAAAAGGTGGCAGGCCGTCCCACGGAAAGCATGTTAACGGCCTGTTCGCATATAGCCCATTTACAGCCCGCTAACCCAGGGCCCGTTACGACCTCTCTGAATTAGGCCCAGTAGCGTCATCTGGGCCGTCCAATATGATTCCAGCCCGTTTTAACTTCCAGCCCATGTGTGGCCCATGACTTCTTTCAGCCCATATGAGGCCCTTTGTAACTCTTGGCCCATTAACGGCCCGTGGTGAAACTGGCCCGTAATGAACAGTGTATCACTTTATACCCATTAACGACCCGTTATTCCATTGGGCCGTTTCCAGCCCAAGTTATCTTTCGGCCTTCTCAGGGCCCATTGATTCTTGGGCTCATTTGTAGCATTTGGTTACATACGGCCCGTTACTGTCATTTTCTGCTTGTGGGCCAAATTCAGCCCGTCGTTACAGTCGGCCCGTTTGTGGACCGTTAATACGTTGGGCCATTTTCATGTCAAAAAAAACCCGTTGGGCTGTTTTCATAGAGTTATCAAATACGGCCTATTAACGGCCAGTTATGGTCCACGAATAGTACGACCCATGATTGGCAAAATGATGATACGCCCCGTAGAAGGCCCATGGATCCTACGGCCCGTATGAGGCCCATAGATCGTACGGCCCGTAGAAGGCCCATGTATCGTACGGCTCGTAGAAGGCCCATGGACCCTACGACCCGTAGAAGGCCCATGAATCCTAAGGCCCGTATAGAAGGCCAGTGGATCCTATGACCCGTATAGAAGGCCAATGGATCCTACGGCCGGAAGAAGGCCCATGGATCATACGGCCTGCAGGAGGCCCATGGTTACAACAGTCCGTGTGTTGCCATGATTAGGCTATTGTGGCCACTAGAAAAACACAGAAAAAGAACTACAGTGACTACAAGCAAACAACTAAACAAGACAATAAGGAAATTAATAAGCAATCAATTAACGCTAGCCTATTACCGCTATTACATATATTACATCCATTGGGCATCAAAGTTTGCCACCAGTGCAAATATAGGGAACAAAGCAGCATATTACATACACTGGCCGTCAAAATTGGCCACCAGTGTAAATAAATGCGGCAGCAAAACAAGAGCATAACTGAAACAACTTTAGAAGAGCTCAAGAAACGTTATCCTGGGTATCCACCATGCTGACAATAAGTTTAGCAAGCTTATTAGCTTTGTCCTGTTTGGCGCTAAAATCCTCCAATGCTTGCTGTTGCACTAGAAAGTATGCATCTAAATGCTCCAGGGACTTCCACAGTCCTTCTGCTTCTTGTTGCAGCATAGCTTATCGATGTCTTTCAGCTTGTAGTTGAGACTCAAGAAACCGAACTGATTCAGACAGTGAGTTTGAATAGCTTGTGCAAGTGGTAGTGGCCAGTAACTCGAACACTAAACCAAGACAGGACTTTGGGGTTGTCTCGCTGTCTTCAAGATAGTCTTCCTTAGCTGTTTTATCAGCTTTGTTGGAGACCAACAAGGAACCTTAGCTGCATTACTTCCTTTACCATTGCTTAATAAGGCACTCTTCCCCAATATTCTGTCAGCATTCTAAAAGAAGAAACAAGCAGACACATAACAAGTTTAGCATGTACTAGTATATGAAACTCATTTCGGTGAACCAGTTCATTAGTAAGGTGGATAGGATTAAACTACCAAGTCTTCTATTGCCAAGTACTAGTACATAATAAAAGCATCAAACAAACATATATCTATTTCCTATGGTCACTGCATTGTCTTGCCAAATCAAAATTGAGACACGGTTCAAATCATATCAGTTCAAGACAACGCAGCGGTGAAAGAATACAAAGCGTGGGAAACTACACGGCACAACAAGATTTCAGATGGGTACCACGGGTCTACATGTACAACAACACTATTGGCTCTGTTGTGATGCTAGTAATGTGCATGATATGAAAGTCAACTGTATTCACGATTGAAATTGAAATCAACAGAGCTATTGATAAGAGAAAACCTGTTAAACAAATATGCGTGAACATACCTGCTGTGCCATTGGAGTTTCGATTGGATCCTTCAATTTAAAATAAGTTTGTATGAGTAAATACAGTGATACAAGAGAAAAGCAATCATAGTTAAAAAAGGCGCGCCTAAGCGAGCGCTTAAGCGCGCTTAGGCTCTAGGCGTTGGCAAAACGCATCGCGCATAACCACGCTTAATCTGCGCATAACTGCGCATAAGCATGCGCTTTGGTCAGTAAAGCGCAAGGCGGTGGCAAAATGCATAATTAACGCCTAGCGCTTTTTTGAACTATGATAGCAATGGAATCTTAAATTAGAACAGTTGTTCTTCAGGTTTAGGCACTTGGTCTACATGAACAGAGTACAATAAGACGCAATAATATAATACTTAAAAATAGAAAATGAGCTCATAGACCTTACCACATCCTTGGTTCGGGACCAGTACAGAACAAGGCGTTCCCAGTCATCGTCCAGTAAATGTGTGTAGGACCTTGAGAAGAGGTGTCTAGAGGGGGGGGGGGATTAGACACTAAGTACCAAAGTTGCAGTTTTTAAGTTTCCTTAAGTTTAAGTGGAGTTTAGGCACAAGTTCAACATTCACAATACATATCAAGCAAGCATGCAAAGAGTGTATGAGCAGCGGAAAGTAAAGCATGCAATTTGCAAGAAAGTAAAGGGAAGGGTTTGGAGGATTCAAACGCAATTGGAGACACAGATGTTTTTGGCGTGGTTCCGATAGGTGGTGCTATCGTACATCCACGTTGATGGAGACTTCAACCCACGAAGGGTAACGGTTGTGCGAGTCCACGGAGGGCTCCACCCACGAAGGGTCCACGAAGAAGCAACCTTGTCTATCCCACCATGGCCGTCGCCCATGAAGGACTTGCCTCACTAGCGGTAGATCTTCACAAAGTAGGCGATCTCCTTGCCCTTTCAAACTCCTTGGTTCAACTCCACAATCTTGTCGGAGGCTCCCAAGTGACACCTAGCCAATCTAGGAGACACCACTCTCCAAGAAGTAACAAATGGTGCGTTGATGATGAACTCCTTGCTCTTGTGCTTCAAATGATAGTCTCCCCAACACTCAACTCTCTCTCATAGGTTTTGGATCTGGTGGAAAGAAGATTTGAGTGGAAAGCAACTTGGGGAAGGCTAGAGATCAAGATTCATATGGTAGGAAGGGAATATCTTGGCCTCAACGCATGAGTAGGTAGTTCTCTCTCATAAAATGTATGCTGGAAGTGTAGGTTCAGTCTGATGGCTCTCTCTATGAATGAAGAGGAGGTGGAGGGGTATATATAGACTCCACACAAAATCTAACCGTTACACACAATCTACCAAACTCGGTGGGACCGAATCGTTAAACTCGGTCAGACCGATTTAGCAGGTAATGTGACCGTTAGGTTTTTCGGTGGGACCGAAATGCAAATCGGTGAGACCGATATGGTTAGGGTTAGGGCATAACCTTATCTCGGTAAGACCGATTACACAAACTCGGTGAGACCGATTTTGGTAATAAGCTTTCCAGAGAGTTGGTCAGGCAAACTCGGTTTGACCGATTACACAAACACGGTAGGACCGATTTTGGTAATGAGTTAACAGAGAGTTTGCATTGTAATCTCGGTAGTACCGATTGCTCAAACTCGGTGAGACCGATTTTGGTAATGGACATACACAGAGAGATTACAATCCCATCTCGGTGAGACCGAGATCCCTATCGGTGAGACCGATTTGCTTAGGGTTTGTGGCAGTGGCGCCGGATAGAAAGAATCAGTGAAACCAATTTTGGCTTTGGGTTTAGGTCATTTGTGGAAGTGGGAAAGTAGCTGAGGGTTTTGGAGCATATCACTAAGCACATGAAGCAAGAGGCTCATTAAGAAACACCTCATCCCTCCTTGATAGTATTGGCTTTTCCTATAGACTCAATGTGATCTTGGGTCACTAAAATGTAAAATGAAGAGTCTTGAGCTTGAAGCTTGAGCCAATCCTTTGTCCTTAGCATCTTGAAGGAGTTCCCACATCCTTTAGTCCATGCCACTCCATTGTTGAACTTATCTGAAACATACTAGATAAAAGTGTTAGTCCAACAAGAGATATGTTGACATTAATTACCAAAACCACCTAGGGAGCACTTGTGCTTTCAATCTCCCCCTTTTTGGTAATTGATGGCAACATACATCAAAGCTTTAGATAAAGATATAAGGAGTAGTAAGTAAAGCTTTGGAAAGACATGTAACAAACATAGGCTCCCCCTACATGTATGCAATCATGTGAATATGGAATACAGAAGCATGTGAGAGCATAAACATGATAGAGCAGGCAATGTGTTATCTTGGTCATATGCATCAGAGCAAAGAATATTAAGGAAAATACCTTCATGCTCATGAGTCTTTCTTGCAAACAATATGTACATCAGCAAGAATTCCTCATACACATGATTGTGATGCATATACTTACCTTGTAGTCTTGAGTTGGCTTAGGATGGAATGAACCTACGTAAACAAGGTTAGATAACACAGATACATCTACTAGCCAGAGCAAACAGAAGAAACCACAAGAATACCAAGACTGGGATGACATGTAGAGAGTGAGTACTAAGTACCACATTGGATTAGACATGTCCCCAAGAGTAAAGATATACAATGAATTTAATGATTTCTTTCCCTTAGATGTCTTGCTCCCCCTGAATCTAACATGGGATACTGGGAGAAGATAGGGAATAGAAAATCAGAGATGAAAAAAAATCAGAGCTGAAAGATATGAATGATGATTAGAGCTGATGTATGCTAATGCAAATAAGCACAACAGATCATATGAACATGTCTCTCCCCTCAAGAAGACATCTGAGCATCTCTCCTCTTGAACACCAAGCATCTGGGATCCTTGAGAAATACTTACTACTTAAGTATTCTCTCCCCCTGGAGATCTCTCTCCCCTTTGAGGGTCTCTCTCCTCCCTTAAGAAGGTGATATCTCTCCCCCCCTTAAGAAGGTGATAAACTCTTTCTTTGATGTGATCTCTTTCTAAATGATAAGCTTTGATGTTCTGTCTCTCCCCCTTTGACATCAATTTCCAAGAAGGGCCTTTTGGAATCTGTCTAATGGGTTTGGTCCTTGAGACACAGCACAAAGCAATGATAAAAATGTGATGCTTGTAGAGGACAAGATTCATTGAGTGGAGCTAGATCAGAAGAAACATAGAATATGTGGCAAACTGTTTTTCCTGTTGTGAAATCGGTGGCACCGAGTGGTATGCTTCGGTTGTACCGAAAGGATTCGGTTGGGCCGAAAATAACAGATTGGTGAAACCGAGTTCATCTCAGAGAAAACACTTGTCACCTCAGCTCACTAAGACTAGTAAGATCTCACAAAGATTTTCAAGGAATTTACTGAAAGATGTGCAAGGAATTGGGATGCAGAAAAAAATGCAGAGCGAACAGAAAGAAATCTAGATGAAGTTTTTTTTGAAAGGGGAAACAAATATGCATGAGTCAAATGCAAAAACACAGAAAAGAACTCAATAGAACTTCATCTAGAGATGGTCGGCGACAAAGTCACCTATGTTAGAGTATATTGACTTAGGAGTCAAGTGAGATCACTTGATCATAGGTCATACTCATCGTTTAAGCTCAAAATGGGGTTGCCATTTTTCGTTTAAGCATCTTGATGTATTCACATCTTGTCGAGTTGCTTTAGCTCATGGCTTGGAGTAAAGCTTCTCTAAGATGGAATGACATACCTTGGTTGGTGGTGTTGAACATGTAGTTGAACTTGTGTGGGTTGCTCAAGGTTGATGTAGCTCATCAAGAATTTGGAGCACCACTTGGAATTTTAGTCCATCTACCTACATGGGTTAGTTCTTGCAAGGAAGAGCACTTGTGTATCCAAAATGACAATCATGAAGCTCAACATAGAATTTGTCAAAGGATATGTTTGAATAGTTCCGTGCTTCCTCGTCTTCAACCACCATAGTGTAGAGACTTGGTGATTTAGAGATTGCTCAAGATATGAGTAGATTACAATCTCATGGAATTTGATTCCACCAAGTACCTACAAGGGTTAGATAACATGCAAGATACAAATATATCCAAGACATAAGATTTTCATCATAAGAGAAATATCAAGGATTAGTCATAAGCTCATGTCTCGCATGTATCCAATGGAGTTTCTACTCCAAGTTTGAAGCATCGATGATGTTCAATTCTCCTCTTAACCTGCAAAACACTTTCTCATCAAGAGGTTTAGTGACTATATCCGCTAATTGCTTTTCGGTGCGAACATGCTTAAGATCAATGTCACCCTTAGCAACATGATCTCGAATGAAATGATGACGAACTTCAATATGCTTAGTTCGAGAATGTTGCACAAGATTATGACCAATTTTGATAGCACTTTCATTTTCACAAAGCAATGGAACATGCCTCACATATATCCCATAATCTTTAAGAGTTTGGGTCATCCAAAGTAATTGAGCACAACATGAACCAGCGGCAATATATTCAGCTTCGGCGGTGGACAAGGATACCAAGTTTTGTTTCTTGGAGGACCAAGACACAAGAGATCTACCAAGAAATTGACAAGTACTCGAAGTGGACTTTCTATCAACCTTGTCTCCGGTATAGTCTAAGTCGGAATAGCCAACAAGATCGAAAGAGGCCCTCTTAGGATACCAAATGCCAAAACTTGGTGTATGGATTAAGTATCTCACTATCCTTTTCACGGCCTTAAGATGACATTCTTCAGGAGCAGCTTGATATCGTGCACACATGCATACACTTAGCATGATATCGGGACGTGAAGCACATAGATATAACAATGAACCAATCATAGAGCGATAAACCTTTCGATCAACCGGTTCACTATCTTTGGTCAAGTCAATATGTCCACTAGTAGGCATGGGTGTAGACATACCTTTGCATTCTTGCATATTGAACTTCTTGATTAAGTCCTTGGTGTACTTCGTTTGAGAAACAAAGGTACCCTCCTTAGTTTGCTTGATTTGCAACCCAAGAAAGAATTTGAGTTCACTCATCATAGACATCTCAAACTTCTCCGACATTAGCTTCCCAAACTTTTCACTAAAATGAGGGTTAGTTGAACCAAATATAATATCATCAACATAGATTTGGCACACAAATAGTTCTCCATTAACCCTTTTAGTAAAAAGAGTAGAATCAATTTTCCCAATTTCAAAGCCTTTTTCAATAAGAAACTTGGTCAAGCATTTATACCATGCTCTAGGATCTTGTTTAAGACCATAAAGAGCTTTGTGAAGTTTGTAAACATGATTGGGTTTCTTAGGATTGACAAAGTCGGGAGGTTGCTTAACATAAACTTCCTCCTCTATTTCACCATTTAGAAAAGCACTTTTAATGTCCATTTGGTACAAGGTAATATCATGATGATTAGCATAGGCAAGTAAGATGCGAATGGACTCAAGTCTAGCAACGGGGGCGTAAGTCTCACCATAGTCCATACCTTTGACCTGTGTGTAGCCTTGGGCGACAAGACGTGCTTTGGTGCGAACTACTTGTCCATCTTCATCTTGCTTGTTGCGAAACACCCATTTGGTACCGATGACATTGTGGTTGTTGTCGGGCTTCTCAACCAATGTCCAAACTTGGTTCCTCTCAAAGTTGTGTAGCTCTTCATGCATAGCATTTATCCAATCCGGATCTTCCAATGCTTCTTCAACCTTCATAGGTTCAATGCTAGAGATGAAGGAATAGTTTTCACAAAAGTTAGCTAAACGAGTTTTAGAGTGAGTGATTCTCCCGGTTTGAATGTCATTGTAGATTTGCTCGACAGGATGATCTTTAGCAATTCTTGCTCGAACTCGTGAAAGCTTTTGCTTGGGTCTTCGTTGAACATCTTCTTCATCTTGTTCTTCTTCTTCTTGGCCTTCTTCATTGTTGGCGTTGTCGTTCTCTTGTCGTGGTGGAGAAGGAGGTTGTTGACGTTCATCTTGATGCACTTCCTCGTTTTCCTCATCTTGGTGTGTCCCACTTGTGGATGCTTCCGTATCAACTCTTGGTTCACCTTGTCGTGAAGTAGAAGCTTCCACTTGGATGGACGAGGTACTCTCCTTCACCTCCATTGGAAGAACCTTGCCAATAGACAAGTCTTGGATTGCTTCCGAAGGATCTTTGTCACCTACATCAATTGGCAATTGCTCTACTTGCGAGCCATTAGATTCATCAAACTTCACATCTACCGTCTCTTCAACCTTTTGGGTGAAATTGTTGTAGACATGGTAAGTGTGAGAGTTTGAGCCATAACCTAGTAGGAAACCTTCATGAGACTTAGGAGCAAATTTAGAGCGACGATGCTTATCAAGAATGTAGCACTTTGAGCCAAATACTCGAAAGTATCCAACTTGGGGTTTGTTACCGGTGAGGAGCTCGTATGCCGTCTTACCGAGTAGCTTGTGAAGATACAAGCGATTTGTTGCATGACAAGCTGTCTCAACCGCTTCTGCCCAAAAGTGCTTTGGCGTGTTGTACTCATCAAGCATCGTTCTCGCCATTTCGATGAGCGTCCGGTTCTTCCTCTCAACAACTCTGTTTTGTTGAGGTGTGTACGTAGCCGAGAACTCGTGTGAAATCCCTTCTTCGTCAAGAAAGGTGTCCACATTTGCATTCTTGAACTCCGTTCCGTTGTCGCTGCGAACCTTCTTGATCTTTACTTCAAACTGATTTTGGGCCTTCCTTGCGAAGTTTTTGAAGATCTTTTGGACCTGCGATTTATCATCGAGAAAGAACACCCACGTAAATCTTGAAAAATCATCAACTATAACTAGACCAAAAGAATTTCCACTGAGACTCTTGTAAGAGTTGGGTCCAAAGAGATCCATGTGAAGTAGCTCGAGTGGTCTCCTTGTGGTCATGATGTTCTTCACGGGATGCCTTCCTCCAACCTGTTTACCTACCTGACAAGCACTGCAAAGTCTATCCTTATCAAATATGACATTGTTAACACCAAGGATATGATTTCCTTTAATAAGCTTGTCAAGGTTTCGCATACCAACATGACCTAGTCGTCTATGCCATAACCAACCTTTTGAGGATTTAGCAATGAAGCAAGTTTTAGGTTGAGCCTTTTTAGTGAAATCAACAATGTATAGATCACCACTACGGACACCGGTAAAGACCATTTTATGATTGTCTCGACGAAACACTTGGCAATCTACTTTAGTAAATAGAACATTGAAGCCGAAATCAGCAAGTCTAGAAACTGAAAGTAAGTTGTATCCAAGAGATTCAACGAGCATGACATTTTGTATGGAGCTATCATGTGATATGGCCACCTTACCGAGGCCAACCACCTTACCCTTTGAGTTGTCACTGAAAGTGACATACTTTCGATGACTATCATTATCAGCAAGCTCACGAAACATGTCTTTATCTCCGGTCATGTGATCGGTACATCCACTATCAAGAACCCATTCCTTTCCTCCTGACATATATCCCCGAAGATTTGCCATAAGACCAAAGTGTCTCATTGCATCATCAAGGTCGAAGTCACTATCATCATCCTCATCATAGTATCCATGTTCAACATCGTCATGTGGTGGATCAAGTCCTAGAGAGGGTACTTCATTAGAGTGAGTTTGACAATGATCTTGCTTATGAATTTTTATAGCTTCAGAAATAATATCACTAATAATCCCAACATTTCCTTTGGCACGCATAAGGTTTGTAAGCTCAAATAGACGATCACCAAACATAGGATCACTAGAATTCATCTTACTCAAGGCAATAGACTTATGGAGAATTTCATCAAGATTTTTCAAGGAATAATCTGGAAATCGTTCCTCAAGAAATTTCCATATGGTGTAGGCACACTTAAAAGTAGGCAAACATCCAATCAAGTTTCTAGGCAATCCTCTAACGATAAGTTCGGCAGTTCTAAGATTCCTAATCATGTCAATTGACTCATCATGGGTAGGGTGCATAGGATCAACATAAGGAGCACAAGGGCTAGCAATGTACTTGTTCAAATGATATTGATTGAAAATAACAAGCACCTCATTTTTCCACTCATGAAAATACTCTTCATCAAGAATAGGCACTCTATGTCTAAGACTCCCAATAGTAGACTCATCCATCTTCCTCCAATGGTGATTAAACCAAAGCAATGGAGACCAATGCTCTGATACCACTTGTAGGACCTTGAGAAGAGGTGTCTAGAGGGGGGGGGGATTAGACACTAAGTACCAAAGTTACAGTTTTTAAGTTTCCTTAAGTTTAAGTGCAGTTTAGGCACAAGTTCAACATTCACAATACATATCAAGCAAGCATGCAAAGAGTGTATGAGCAGCGGAAAGTAAAACATGCAATTTGCAAGAAAGTAAAGGGAAGGGTTTGGAGGATTCAAACGCAATTGGAGACACGGATGTTTTTGGCGTGGTTCCGATAGGTGGTGCTATCGTACATCCACGTTGATGGAGTGTTGGTGTCAAAACCGGCGGATCTTGGGTAGGGGGTCCCGAACTATGCATCTAGGCGGATGGTAACAGGAGACGGGGGACATGATGTTTTACCCAGGTTCGGGCCCTCTCGATGGAGGTAAAACCCTACGTCCTGCTTGATTAATATTGATGATATGGGTAGTACAAGAGTGGATCTACCACGAGATCAAGGAGGCTAAACCCTAAAGCTAGCCTATGGTATGATTGTTGTAATGTATGTTATCCTACGGACTAAAGCCCTCCGGTTTATATAGACACCGGAGGAGGCTAGGGTAACACAGAGTCGGTTACAATGGTAGGAGATCTACATATCCGTATTACCAAGCTTGCCTTCCACGCCAAGGAAAGTCCCATCCAGACACGGGACGGAGTCTTCAATCTTGTATCTTCGTAGTCTTGGAGTCCGACGGACGATGATAGTCCGGCTGTCCGGACACCCCCTAGTCCAGGACTCCCTCAGTAGCCCCTGAACCAGGCTTCAATGACGATAAGTCCGGCGCGCATAATGTTCGGCATTGCAAGGCGGGTTCCTCCCTTGAATAATCCAGAGAAGATCATGAACACCAGGATAGTGTCCGGCTCTGCAAAATAAATTCCACATTCCACCGTAGAAAGAATAAAATGTACACCAGTCCAATCTGCTGACGTATTATGCAGCGTGACATCACACCGCTACCAGGCTTTTACTTGAATTGTTTTTTTACTATACCACCTCAGCACGTTTAGCGAAGCGGTTTCCTTGGCACGTCTTGTCGAAGCAGAGATCATGTTCCCCTTATTCCGGGATTCTCATCAATACGGACGTGGGTAACCCAACCACGCCATTGATGGTGGCGCTTGGGAGATAAGCGAGTTTTACCAGGCCGGTGGGGGACGCACAGTTTCGTCCGCCTATATATAAGGGATAAGGATTTACCTTCTCACCTACGCCTTCTTCCTCCTTTGCTTATCCATCTCCGCGCACTCAAGCTCCAACGCCCAAGCTCGCGCATCTCACCTCGACCTTCTCCGAATATGTCCGGAGCGGGAGGCAAATGGTTGGCCTCCACCGTTAAGGAGGAGCACATCACCAAGCTGCGCAGTGCCGGATACCTCTCCGGCGATATCGCGCATCGGCTGCCCGACGAGGGGCAGCTCATCCCTACCCCTGGGCCTCATGAGAGGGTCGTATTCCTTCCCCACTTCCTCCGTGGACTGGGCTTTCCACTCCATCCATTCGTCCGGGGGCTCATGTTCTACTACGGCCTGGATTTCCACGATCTGGCGCCGAACTTCATCCTCAACATCTCAGCGTTTATCGTCGTGTGCGAGGCCTTCCTCTGCATCCGGCCCCACTTCGGCCTGTTGCTCAAGACCTTCAACGTCAAGCCGAAGGTTGTGAAGGGCACGCAAGCGGAATGCGGAGGCGCCATGTTGGGTAAGTTGCCCAACGTTCTTTGGCTCGAAGGGGCCTTCGTGGACTCCGTCAAGGGGTGGCAATCGGGGTGGTTCTATATCACCGAGCCGCGCAAGCCCACATGGGCGGCGGCCCCCGAGTTTAGATCTGGCGTCCCCACGCAGCTCACCTCCTGGAAAGAGAAGGGCTTGCTGTGGGGCAATCCGAAGGAGGTGACAGGACTCCGAGCCTGCATCCAGAAGCTGGTGAGCAATAAGCTCAGGCTCGTCGACGTGGTCCAAGTCATGCTCATCCGCCGGATTCTCCCATGCCAAGAACGGGCATTCAATCTGTGGGAGTTCAATCCGGAACAGCACCAGGCGCTGAGCGGGCTCTTCGATACGACATACGAAGGCGCCTGGAGGGTGCTGTTTAAGGGCGCCGAAGCCCCCGTATCCGCGACGGAAGATCACGGATTTCGCTCGCAGCATTCGGCTGACGAGGTAAGTGATTCAACCCCATTACGGGACACTTGTGATAATTGAATTGATTCTAAGAGGGTTTCGTTCTTTCTTTTCCTTTGACAGGAATGGATGGAGAAGGCCGAGCAGCTTATTAGCCCGGATCCCATGCCAGAAGACCCAGTGGACGCCCGTTTAGCAGGGCTGCAGGTTCCGGCACCGCATGTGGTGCCGGAGAAGAAGGCCAGGAAGGTGGCCGCGGGGACTCGAAAGAGTTCCCGCAATCAGGTGTCCGATGACGAGGCGGACTCCTCCCCCGAAGACGAGGAGGAGGAGGAAGACTCTCTCCCGGAGGAGGGAGAGAAGAAGAGGAAGGCTTCACCAATAGGGGAGGCCGAAGGGTCCAAGAGGGGGAGGACTATCCCCCCGGACAGTTTCGCCAACACCACCGTTGGCGAGGATGAGTGGCCTCCAAGGGCCAGGCGTCTGGCAAGATCGCAAGTATCCGGATCCTTGATATGCAATTTCTTTCGTGTCGCGTAGTGTCCTTCTAATGCCGCATTCTGTCCGTAGCCCGGCTGATGATGATCTCCCCGCTTCATCAAGCGGGTCACTGGCCCCGTCGGATGTGGATTCACTTCCGACTGCCACTATCCCCCGCGCCGGCGAGGACGCCGAGGTGGGATCCCAGAGAGGGACCCATCAGGAGGAGGCTCCGGAGGCGCCGTCAGGATGCCTCCCGGACTTTGTGCCGGACTCTACATCGGAACCCGCAGTGGTTCCAGAGTCTGGCGGGCGGCCCCTTCGAAAGAAGGGCAAGACCGTGACACCGGCGACCTCCGTCCAACCGGAGGCACCGGATAACTTGTTGGAGGCGCTTAAAGGCGCTTCCATCGAGGTAGAACACCGCACTATCATGAGTGCGGTGATTCAAAAGGTTCAGCTTGCCAAGAGCGGGCTGACCGAAGCCTGCAGCAGCCTTTTAACAGGCTTTGAGGTAAGAAGTTAAAATTATGTAATGTAATACCGCATAGACAGTAGCCCCTGATGCTCAGTTCGGTGTTCGGAAAGAAAAGCCAGACTGAGGATCTAACAAGATATACGCAGGGTTGCTTAAAATATGTCAATATGGGTTTGCAGGCTGCGCTGCTGACCTCTGCCACACTATCGGTGGAGGTCGATGTGTTGAAGAAGGATCTCGAGCGGTCCGAGCAAGAGCTCGGCCATGCCAAGAAGCAGCTCGAGGACAAAGAAGGTGAGTAACACCACTTTGAATAGTTACCTTACAGAAAAAGGGTTTTGGTTGCAATAAAGTTAACAAGGATAATATGGGTATTGCAGGGGCCACTAACGAGGTGGCAGCCCTGAAGGAGGCTGTGTCCGCGGCCGAACGCAGTGCGGCGGCGGAACGGGCAGAGCGAGAAAAGCAGGAGGCACGGGTGGCAGAAGTTCGGCAAGAGCTCTAGGCTCTCATGGAGAAGCATGAGAGTTTGGAGCGTGACTCCAAGACTCAAGAGTCCGAGCTTGCCTCGGCTCTCGAAAGTGCCAAGTCCACCAAGGCCGAGGCCCATAAGGCCCTTCAGGAGGTTGAAGATATAAAGAAGATAGCGGCGGGTAAGGCATTTTTCATGCAAAGCAGGCATGTTAATGTAAACTACCTGACACTTACCCGCATTCAGAGCTCTCCAGGGGCGTTTGCAGATCTGCCGCGTAGTGCGTCTGATGCTGCCGCATTCTATCGTGGCGAGGAGGGGAGCTCGACGGAGAAAGTCTTCTGGTCTCAGTACGCTGAGGCCGGACACCCGGTGCCCCCAAGCGACCAGCTGAAGCAGCTGATCGAACTCCACAAGGTAGCTGAGGAGGCCATGAAGGGCCTTATAGTCCGGCTGTGGCCTGGACAGGCCATGCCTGGGAGCTACTTTGGCCTCGTGCGGCGGCTGGTGGATGCCTGCCCCTGGGTGGAGGTCGTCAAGCGCTCCGCCTGTATTGAAGGTGCTCGTCGGGCCCTTGCCCGCACAAAGGTGCACTGGGGCAAGTTGGATGCGGAGAAGCTTCTCACGGACCCACCGCCACCGGGCAAGGAGTATCGCACGCCTGAAATGTATTATAAAACTGTCTTGAAGGGAGCCCGCGATATTGCGGATGAGTGCCCCAGAAATGTAATCTTTGAGTAAACTCGTTATGTATTATCCTGTGCGCTGAAACATTGTTCATGTGCGCATTAAGCAACGCTTGTCTAATTTAAAATATTACCTTCTGTGCGGCCGTTTATAAAATCTGAGAGATGGCAAGTCGTTGGCTTCAGCCCCCAAGCCACGAGTGCTAGGGTGTTCGGGATAAACTTGAGCACTCTTGTTCCCATTTTTGGGTCCATCTAGGGAGGCGCTCAACACGACGAACAAGGCAACCGGACTTATAATGCTTGAACACTCTCACTTAGCCATAGAATTCTATAATTTTAAATTTCGGCGAAGCCCCTGGTATTCGGAAGACCGAACCCGGGGCGCTATCCACGCCTTCGTCGGACATGGTCCGAAACTTCGCTCGAAGCAGCGTGAGTCTTTAAGGACCCGAAAAGACCTCTCGAACAGCGACCAGTCTCTCGCCTTATCATGCCAGTCAGTTTTAGCTTTCTCCACTGAGGCGCTCGCCCGGCTCAACCGGGGCGCAATCGCAGTGGTTCTCCCAGTGCCACCTTAGCCGACAGAACGGAACGTAAGGCACCAAAACGTGGGAGCCGGGCAAACCCAACTATTGACCCAAGACATGATTCGGAGCCGATTCATATAATGCTATAAGTTCGGGGTGCCGCACTTATGAAAGTGTTCGGACTTGTCACACCATAGTGTGGGGAACATAAGCCCCTGGCGTATTAGGCCGTACCAAAATATATGGGTGCAAGATGTCATGTAATGAGCATATATATGTAAAAGGTAATGTAATTGCAGTCAAAAAGGTGCTGCATTATTTATGAAAGAAAGTCTGCTATGAATGCGGACTGATACAAATAGTGCGGTAAGCAAGGGATTTGGACTAAGTAAACATGTCCCCCTCCAGGGGTGAGCTGCGGACTTGGTGTATATAATCGAATATAATGCTCGTAATTGAGACCACCTCAGTGTTCGTCGCAGCCTTCTTTAGTCCCTGACTGTTGCATCATGAGTTCGGCAGGTTCGCCGCCGGACAGGGCTTCTGGTTAACGGAGTCCTGTGTACATAAAGAAGGAAAATAAAAAATAAAAAAAGGGGGGCACACTTGCGAGCCCCTGGTGTGGTCGAACCGCACTCTGGGTCCATTGCGATCGTGCCCCTTCCCCTGTGCCCATGGTATCTCCAAAGCGCAATGATGTACGCGGAGTGTTATTCTTGCGATCATGCGCGGGCGAGGGTTGGGGCTGCATTGCTACGCGTGCTCTGATCGCGCCAGGTGGTCTTGGTTGGTATTGCTTCGGGCGCGTTTTGCTGTATCCGGCCGTTTAACGGCCGGACTTGAGAATTGCCTTAAGAGGCTACTCTGTACTTCTGCTGCGAGAGCCGTTGTATGTTCCTCCGTTCGGAGGGAGCGTTCCATATTCCCGTTGACCGTGATGACTCCACGAGGGCCTGGCATCTTGAGCTTGAGGTATGCATAATGCGGCACCGCGTTGAATTTTGCAAACGCGGTTCGTCCGAGCAGAGCGTGATAGCCGTTGCGAAACAGGACTATGTCGAAGATTAACTCCTCGGTCCGAAAATTATCCGAGGATCCGAAGACCACTTCCAGTGTGACTGAGCCTGTATAGTTGGCTTCCACTCCTGGTATGACACCTTTAAAGGTTGTCTTTGTAGGTTTAATCCTTGAGGGGTCTATGCCCATTTTGCGCACTGTATCCTGATAAAGCAGGTTTAGGCTACTACCACTGTCCATCAGGACTCTCGTGAGGTGAAATCCATCGACGATTGGGTCTAAAACCAATGCGGCGAATCCGCCATGGTGTATGCTGGTCGGATGGTCTCTTCGATCGAAAGTGATCGGACAAGAGGACCATGGATTGAACTTCGGGGCGACTGGCTCCATCGCATAGACGTCCCTTAGTGCGCGTTTCCTCTCCCTCTTGGGTATATGGTTCGCGTAAATCATGTTCACCGTCCGCACTTGTGGGGGAAAACCCTTCTGTCCTCTTTTGTTCGGCAGTCGGGTCTCTTCCTCGTCGTCGCTGTTTAGCCCCTTGTCATTGTTTTCGGCAATTAACTTGCCTGCCTGCTTGAACACCTAGCAATCTCTATTAGTGTGATTTGCTGGTTTTTCAGGGGTGCCATGTATCTGGGATAAGCGGTCGAGTATTCGGTCCAAATTGGACGAGCCCGGAGTGGTTCTTTTGAATGGCTTCTTCCGCTGACCTGGTTTAGTGCCTCGGAATCCGGCGTTGACTGTCGTATCCTCCTTATCGTCGCCGTTAATGCGGCGTTTGTTTTTTGTTTCGACGTGACCTGCCGTTGTTGTCCTTAGTATCCAGACTACCAGAATTTTTACGGAGATTGTTGCTGCGAGCTAGCCAGCTGTCCTCTCCCGCGTAAAAGTGGGTCATTAATGATGTGAGGGCTGCCATGGATTTCGGCTTTTCCTGCCCCAGGTGCCGGGCTAGCCATTCGTCCCGGATGTTATGTTTGAAGGCTGCAAGGGCCTCTGCATCCGGACAGTCGACGATTTGGTTTTTCTTTGTCAAGAACCGTGTCCAGAATTGTCTGACCGATTCATCTGGCTGCTGAATAATGTGGCTTAGGTCATCGGCGTCTGGTGGTCGCACATACGTGCCCTGGAAGTTGTCGAGGAATGCGGCTTCCAGGTCTTCCCAGCACCCAATTGACTCTGCGGGCAAGCTGTTTAGCCAATGCCGAGCTGTTCCTTTAAGCTTGAGTGGGAGATACTTGATGGCGTGGAGATCGTCGCCGCGGGCCATATGGATGTGGAGAAGATAATCTTTGATCCAAACCGCGGGGTCTGTTTTGCCATCGTAGGATTCGATGTTTACGGGTTTAAACCCTTCGGGGATTTGATGATCCATTACTTCGTCAGTGAAGCATAGCGGGTGTGCGGCGCCTCTGTATTGAGCAATATCGCGAAGCAGCTCGAGAGAGCGCTGTCTGCTGTGTTCGGCCCGGCCGGGGTTATTGTATCCGGCGCGACGGTATTCGTCATGGGTCGTGGGGCGCCCACGTGATCCGTAGATGGATCTGGATTGCCTTGCTTTGTACTCCAATATGTCTCGCAAGTCCGGCGCATTCCCTCTTGGCTTCGTACTTTTGGAGTGATGCCGGGGTACGGTCTTGGCTGGGGGCCTGGATGCCTCTCTGTCACGACCACGGGGTGGTCGGTCAGCCATATCGTGCGCTGGTGATGGAGGTATGTATGCTTCCTCCTCTAATCGGGGGAGCAGCTTGCGTCTTGGGTAGCTTTTGGAGGGGCATTTGAGTTTATACTCTTCGGCCGCGAGGACCTCGGTCCATCGATCGGCCAGCAGGTCCTGATCAGCTTGAAGCTGTTGCTGCTTTTTCTTTAGGCTGTTTGCCGTGGCGATAAGCCTGCGTTTAAAACGCTCTTGTTCGACGGGATCCTCAGGTACGACGAATTCGTCATCGTTGAGGCTTGCTTCATCTTCGGAGGGAGGCATATAGTTATGATCCTCAACCTCTTCGTCTGCCGCCCTCTCGTGAGGGCTTGCTTCTGCATCCTCTTGCGCTGAGTCTTGCTGGAGGGGATTGTCTTCGGCACTCTCTGGGGTATTATTATCTTTTGTGCCGGAATCTCCATTCTTGCTGTGGCGGGATTTAGAGCGGCGCCGCTGACATCGGCGTTTGGGCTGCTTCTTTAAAGAGTCCGCCTCTGCTATTTCTTCGCCGTCCCCGTCTTTTGGGGTGTCCACCATGTATATGTCATATGACGAGGTGGTCTTCCAGTGCCCTGTAGGCGCTGGCTCCTGTTCGTCTCCGGCATCGTCGTCCATAGCGTCGATGTCTTCGGAGTCGTAGTCTAGCATGTCGGTTAGATCGTCGACAGTGGCTACAAAGTGGGTGGTGGGTGGGCTCTGAATTTCTTCGTCGTCCATATCCCAACCATCCTGGCTATAGTCCGGCCAGGGCTCTCCTGATAACGAGAGATGCTTTAGCGAATTCAGGATGTCGCCAAAAGGCGAGTATTGGAAGATGTCCGTGGCGGTGAATTCCATAACCGGCGCCCAATCCGACTCGATTGGTAGGGGCGCGGGAGGTTCGGAGTCCGGCAAGGAGTCCGGCACCTCGGAATCACGAGTTTCGCGGGGGACAAGATTAATGTTCGGCTCCATCGCCGTGGAAGTTGAATCCCCCGAGGCGGCGTCTATCCACCGATCCTCGATCTGGGCGATCGGCTCCGGACTGATGGCCGAAGCGGATTCGTGTGCAGCCACCAAGGCACTGTTCGGCGGCAGAGCTAGATCATTCCCATCGTCACAGTGCGGCGCGCTTGGCTGTGGCTCGAGTCCGTTGAAGATCAAGTCTCCGCGGACATCGGCCGTGAAGTTTAGGCTTCCGAATCTGACCTGACGGCCGGGGCGTAGCTTTCGATCTGCTCCAGATGGCCAAACGAATTAGCCCGCAGTGCGAAGCCGCCGAATACGAAGATCTGTCCGGGGAGAAAAGTCTCACCCAGGACATCGTCGTTGGTTGTAGATGCCATCAAGCCTATCGGTGACGGCACAGAGGAACTCTCAATGAAAGCACCAATGTCGGTGTCAAAACCGGCGGATCTCGGGTAGGGGGTCCCGAACTGTGCGTCTAGGCGGATGGTAACAAGAGACGAGGGACACGATGTTTTACCCAGGTTCGGGCCCTCTCGATGGAGGTAAAACCCTATGTCCTGCTTGATTAATATTGATGATATGGGTAGTACAAGAGTGGATCTACCACGAGATCAAGGAGGCTAAACCCTAAAGCTAGCCTATGGTATGATTGTTGTAATGTATGTTGTCCTACGGACTAAAGCCCTCCGGTTTATATAGACACCAGAGGAGGCTAGGGTTACACAGAGTCGGTTACAATGGTAGGAGATCTACATATCCGTATTGCCAAGCTGGCCTTCCACGCCAAGGAAAGTCCCATCTGGACACGGGACGAAGTCTTCAATCTTGTATCTTCGTAGTCTTGGAGTCCGGCGGACGATGATAGTCCGGCTGCCCGGACACCCCCTAGTCCAGGACTCCCTCATGGAGACTTCAACCCACGAAGGGTAACGGTTGCGCGAGTCCACGGAGGGCTCCACCCACGAAGGGTCCACGAAGAAGCAACCTTGTCTATCCCACCATGGTCGTCGCCCACGAAGGACTTGCCTCACTAGCGGTAGATCTTCACGAAGTAGGCGATCTCCTTGCCCTTACAAACTCCTTGGTTCAACTCCACAATATTGTCGGAGGCTCCCAAGTGACACCTAGCCAATCTAGGAGACACCACTCTCCAAGAAGTAACAAATGGTGCGTTGATGATGAACTCCTTGCTCTTGTGCTTCAAATGATAGTCTCCCCAACACTCAACTCTCTCTCATAGGTTTTGGATCTGGTGGAAAGAAGATTTGAGTGGAAAGCAACTTGGGGAAGGCTAGAGATCAAGATTCATATGGTAGGAATGGAATATCTTGGCCTCAACACATGAGTAGGTAGTTCTCTCTCAGAAAATGTATGCTGGAAGTGTAGGTTCAGTCTGATGGCTATCTCTACGAATGAAGAGGAGGTGGAGGGGTATATATAGCCTCCACACAAAATCTAACCGTTACACCCAATCTACCAAACTCGGTGGGACCGAATCGTTAAACTCGGTCAGACCGATTTAGCAGGTAATGTGACAGTTAGGTTTTTCGGTGGGACCGAAACGCAACTCGGTGAGACTGATATGGTTATGGTTAGGGCATAACGTAATCTCGGTAAGATCGATTACACAAACTCGGTGAGACCGATTTTGGTAATAAGCTTTCCAGAGAGTTGGTCAGGCAAACTCGGTTTGACCGATTACACAAACTCGGTAGGACCGATTTTGGTAATGAGTTAACAGATAGTTTGCATTGTAATCTCGGTAGCACCGATTGCTCAAACTCGGTGAGACCGATTTTGGTAATGGACATACACAGAGAGATTACAATCCCATCTCGGTGAGACCGAGATCCCTATCGGTGAGACCAATTTGCTTAGGGTTTGTGGCAGTGGCTATGACATCTGAAATCGATGGCGCCGGATAGAAAGAATTGGTGAGACCGATTTTGGCTTTGGTTTTATGTCATTTGTGGAAGTGGGAAAGTAGCTGAGGGTTTTGGAGCATATCACTAAGCACATGAAGCAAGAGGCTCATTAAGCAACACCTCATCCCTTCTTGATAGTATTGGCTTTTCCTATAGACTCAATGTGATCTTGGATCACTAAAATGTAAAATGAAGAGTCTTGAGCTTGAAGCTTGAGCCAATCCTTTGTCCTTAGCATCTTGAAGGAGTTCCCACATCCTTTAGTCCATGCCACTCCATTGTTGAACTTATCTGAAACATACTAGATAAAAGTGTTAGTCCAACAAGAGATATGTTGACATTAATTACCAAAACCACCTAGGGAGCACTTGTGCTTTCAATGTGTCTCAGGAGAACGTAAGGGAATTTGATGAGTTTCTTTGCCGGTGAAGTATGTTTTCTTTAGGTAATTCAGATACTGCCACCAAGCATTCTTGAAGATAGGAAAGGTATTAGCATAGGTTACCTCATCCTGAGTTTCCAAATCGGTCCTTCTCTATAGAGAAAAATGGGAAAATTTGCTGTATTATAACCATCATGGAGGTAGGATGTATGGGACGAAGCAAAGTAATTGCCATGAATATCATTACTTACACATAACTCCTGGACAAACACCTGCAACTGGCATTTTCCTTCATCTTCAGTATAATATTTCCAAGATGGGAAGATACGCATATATGATTTAACAACATCAAATGCGATAGATGCTAAACTACGACTAGCTGGTTGTGCTTCCTCCATAGGAATAGGCGTACTAACTGGTGGAGTTGGGGTTCGCCGTGATAGTACTGGCCCTTTGGGCACTGGAGCTGCCTTACTAACTGCTCTTGTTTGGGAGCTCTATGGTGGAGATGGTGTTGTGTCAACATGAACTGGGTTACTATCGGCTGGGGTTGGGGTTTGATTGGGTGAAGCTAGTTCTCTGTCCATCGTAGTAGGGGTACAATCTGCGAGAGTTTGGGTTATGTGTGGTAGAGCTGGTTCTTGTGCATGTACAACCGGGGTGCTATCTCCACCAAGAGGTAGCACTGTTTTATTTGAAGACCGTGTTTTTAGTCCGCTAGATACTGGCATCACCCGCTCCAATTCAAATGGCTGATAAACAGGAAACATAGTTGAATGTACAGATATTGTATGAGAGACAGATGCAATAGATAGTGTGGAAAAAAGAGGGCATGAAATAGTTGACATGTATATTGTTTAACTAAAATGGATAGCCTGACATAATTTCACATATATGATGTCTATCTAAAATGGATAGCATAGCATAACATAATTCAAAGATATGATGAATAACTAAACAGGATCGCATGACATAATTCACCTACATGTTATCTAAGTAATCAGGATCGCATCATCTAATTCACATATGTGATTTATATGCTAAACAGAGGGCATTCGATATGATGTCTGAACTAAGAACATGGTGTTGAATATTGTGTATATGATGTCTAAACTATGCAATGCAAGACACCATATGCATGATATGAGTAGTATAACCGTGCCAAGTTAGAGCATACACCTCAGTGGGGGAATAGGACTGGTCATCTGTCTCTGAATCCATCTCCGAGGAGCTATCAGGACCGAACAAGAGATCTGCTTCGACAAGTAGCACTGTCTGCTCTGAAGGCCTTGTTTTCACTCCAGATTTTCCATCTCCCACCCAAATGGCTGATTCACAGGAAGAGTAGTTTAATGTACAAACATTGTCGACAAATGGAAATGTAATGAAGAAAAGGATGGGCAAGATATCATTCAAATATATGATGCCTGGTTAAACAGGATGGCATTGCACATTTCACATATATTATGGCTGGCTAAAAGACATGAGACTGCATAATTCCCATATATGATATAGAAACTAAACATGTGGCATTACAGAACATGTCTAAACTAAGCAGATGACATATACGATGTCAAAAGTAGGCACTGCAAGGCAACATATGCATGATATGACTAACATCATCATGCCAAGGTAGAGCAAACATCTTGGGGGTAAATAGGAGTGGTCAGCGGCATCTGAATCCGCCTCAGAATAGATATCTTCCTCTGGATTACAATCTGGAGAGGGGTGGGGAGGGTTTGCCATTGAACCCACCATGGAGCAATGTCTGCATGACATTGTATTGTCGCGCAAAACTCTTCTCTTTTTCTCTACATGTTCAGCATGACTGTGTACAATATCTGACATGCATACGAAAAAAATATGGTGAGATTATGTAAGGAGAGCATGCAAAAATTTAGAGTGATGGTAACAACCAGTGGATGGATCCAAAAATAATGATAGCGGGCTGATGATTGCTTTAAATTAATAAAAAGACAGATGATGATTGCTTTACTATTTGTTTCCCACCCAAGATGAACAACATAGGCATACCCTAGGTGAACCAGATATTAGACAGACATACTATTCATTGTTGTCTCGATATGTGCCCCACAACTAATTTAGAACTCAAGTTTGAACATTAATTTGGACCTGACTTGGGAGTCCAAGAGCTGAACAGGACGATGAAGTAGCAAGTAAGTTTAAGCAATGCATAACATAAGTAGAAACAAAAGAGTGCGACCTCTCTTGTGGACCAGTGTACTCCTCAGGTTCATCTGCTGAGTCGATGATGGTGATACCATTGCGGTGGGTGCCGACGGCAGGGAAGGAGATATGAGGGGGCGAAAGATGGTCAGGAGTCGTGATGTCTGGTTTGGTGGATGCTTCTGTCGATGGAGCAGCTCAGGTGAGGTGGACGATGTCGCGGCAGGAGCAGGACAAACCACACGAAGTTCCCTTCGACACGTACCTGTAACTGAAGTAATTCTATAAGGGCTCATTTGGCTTGCATGATTCTTAAAACGCAGGGATAGGAAAAACACCGGAATAGGATAGGAATGCACATGGTAAACAGAGCATTTGTAAACATAGGATTTCTGTCAACTTGGGTGTTTGGTTTACAGGAATTGGAAGAGGAGAGGAGTGCAAAGAAACATGGCCAAAATAAAGTGAAACCATATGAAAGCGTGTACAGTTAGAATGTTATTCTGGCACTAATGCACTTGGTCTTGTTTTCATGCATAAGATTTTGAAAAGTAGGTCCAGGTGGATGTTTTGCTTCATTCCTTTCAACAAAATGCATGAATAATTGAATAGTAGAGTGCCATTGGAAAATTCCCTATTGCTATGTTTTTCCGTTGAACCAAAATAGCCCTAATGGATCGACATGAATGTATAGTAATAAGTGATGCAACAAGTGTACAACCTCTTTGCCATAGCTATGTCGACCTCAGCATCATTGGGTTGGTCGCTGAAGCAGTTGAGGCAGAGGTGGCTGTCGGAGGTGTGGAGGAAGATCTGAGGAATCTGTAGACGGCGTCCAGGGCACTGCTCTATTGTGATGGATCGTTCTGTCGTTGGAGCATCTCCGGTGAGCCGTAAGACGTCAAGGCTGAAGCAACACAAGACAGACATCGTCAATATCAAGTGGGATTCTAATAGCATCTCCAATAGATGATGTAAAATAGATGTAAAATTTACATCACCAAAAAACACTTGACTACAACAGATGAGGTAAAAACTGTTGACTCTGAACTTAACTATCGAAACTGAAATTTACTGTGTCTGAATGCTACTTTCGAAACTGAACGCAATGGTAGCAGAGAGGCACTTGACATGTAGTTTAGGGAGGGCCTGCAGTTCATCTTCAACCTGCACCCCCCTGAGCCGCCAGCCACCACCGACCGAACTGCCGGCCCCAGCGCCGCCTCGCCGCCCTGAAACAACTCCCCACCACTGCCCCGGTCAGCCCTCTAGGCCCCCCGCCCCCACCCTGAACCCTAAGATAGATAGTGGGGTACCTCTCCGGCGAGCCCCCGTCCCCGCTGCGGGTGGTTCTTCCTTAACTCCGGCGAGCCCCCCCAACCCTTGAAAATCGACTGACCCAAAAGTCGATTCAGTCGACTGAAGTGTGGCTAAATCGGAGCAGAGCAATAGCACAAGCGAGGGGGAGAGCAGCAGCAGTAGCTGGGCAAGCGAGCGATCGAGCGGGAGCTGGAACAGCAGCAACAGCGCGAGCAAGCGAGCGAGAGCCGGAGCAGCAGCAGCAGATCTGGCTGGTATGGACGCCACCGCCGAAGGGGCCTCGCACTGGGGGAGAGCCTCCATGGAGATGTCGCCCGCGGTGCCGGCTTCAAGGTAGCCGCTCCATGGGGGTGCGGGATGGAGCACCATCGGTGCCGGGAGGTCGACTTAAGGAGAAGGTGTGATGTGATGAGTGTACAACCTCTTTGGTGGCGCCGAGTAGGCCTCGGCTTCGTCCGAGGAGTCGGTGAGGATGCTGCGGTTCCGGTGGAGCAGGTTAAGTTGGCACTGTGGGGATGGAGCAGCTACGATAGATGAGGCGATCGTTGGAGCAGCTCCTTAGAGGTGGAGGATGGGGTGGCTGAACCGGCGGGACAACGAGATGGACGACGGATCCTCATCCGGGGAGGTGGACGAGGGACGTCGAGCTGTTGCGGTGGACGATGTCGTCAGGGAAGAGGCTTCGGCTGGGCAGTGGTGAGGTGGTGGACGAAGGAGGGTGGGGTTTTGCGGCTGGAGCGGAGAGGTTATGGCAGCCTGGGATTTCGAATGGCGAAAAGGGGGCGGTGGGAGGGGGTGAAGCATGACTTAGGGATGCGCTTGTCCAAATTGTAGGGTGTGTTACAAAAGTACCCCCCACCGATTTGAACTAGCGGCCCTTTCGGCTCAGGGTTAGAAGTGGGATTTCACGTGTGAGGATTTGGCAGTTGGAGGGAGTTTTTGCGCGCGTTGTAATTTCGAGATAGCAAGGCGCGGGTTGTGAAGGCGCCAGTTTTGGGAGCACGATATCTGAATTTTCGGGATATAACAAGACGCGGGTTGAATTTTAGGGACAAGCCTAACGTGTAGTAATATTGTACTTGTACGTACCAAATCAATTCGCACTTCCCTCAACCAAAAATAAAATGAAAAAAATAAAACTATTCACACCACACAAAGAGAGAGTCTTGCCCCATTTTACTATACAAATGCTATTCAAAGCTACTCCCTCCTTCGATCTATATAGGGCCTAATGCATTTTTCGATGCTATCTTTGACCAAATATTAGAGCAATAATATATTACATGCAACTTACACAAAGCACACTGTTAAATTCGTTTGTGAAAGGTTCTTTCAATGATATAATTTTCACATTGTGCATGTCATGTACTATTAATCTTGTCAATAGTCAAAGACGGTCTTAAAAATCTCATTACGCTCTATATAGATGGAAGGAGGGAGTATGAATCCATGTCATGTCCTATTAAATTTTTTCGCTTGCTGTATAATGCATGTAACCTACTCATACCAACATTGTAGTGCATTCCAAATGTCTATACTACCGCTGCAATTCGAACTAAATTTGAATTCATTTCTCTATTTCAATAAGAATCTACAATCCTTGAGGAGATCATCTTGCTTCTCCCCACCAAGGATTGCTGCTGCACACAAGTCCTCTCAACTCGGTGGCACCCTCTATGACGCACCGCGCCCCTCAATCTCGACTGTCGTCAGATATCCGTCCTTCCTGAATTTGATCTCCTCAGAGCCATCGTCTCTTCTCACCAGCAGGGCCCCGTTCAATGCCTCTGCATCCCGACACGCTACCTGCTGTCCATACCCGGTAAGGTGGACGCTTGGCTGACATTTCCTGAATTCAGAAAACTCCAGCAGTTTGAGTAGTACCATTACCACAAAAGTTTCATACCACGAACACACCAAGAATTCGTGCCCAAACCACCATTGTCCATCTCGCGGTTTTCCTCCTCTCTCCACACCTCCACCTTCGCCCGGTGCCATCTACCAGACGATCTGGTACAAATGCTTCGACTCCCGCTACTATAAAAACTTTTGCTTGTGGTGGTTTATCTGTCGGAGGCCTCACTGCACAACATCATCCACTCCAGTTGCCCTGCCCTGGAGCGCTTGCTGTTTGTTTTGGGAATAGAAATCGGTATCAGTTGTCTCCAAATAAAGTCGCCTCACCTTAAAAGCATTGGAATTTGTTTTAAAGGACAGCAGCTCATCATAGAAGATGCCCCTTCACTTGAAAGGTTGCTCCTTCATAATTGTTATACACCTTTAGAAATAACCGTCGTCTCTACGCCCAAACTGGAGACCTTGGGTGTAATTCGTGACCCATTTAATAATCACAAGGAGTTGGTGTTTGGCTCCTCACTTTTTCAGGTACCGTATATTATCATCTACACATTTGTAATCATATGCTGCATTTTTCATTTGTGCGCATAAGTTTTATATCATCTTGGAGTACACTTTGGGTACTAATAGTATGTTATATGCTCAATGAAGAGTTCGTCCATTGATAGCCTATCAATGCTGCTGGATTCTGTCAAGATCATATATATCAGAATGTATAGTTTTGATCTGGACATAATTATTGGCTTGCTGCGATGCTTTCGATCTTTGGAGAATTTATACATAGAGGTGATGATTTCATGCACATTGAAAGCCCGTATATATTGTACTAGAATTAACTGTTCAGCTGTCGTTCTTTCGACATACTCTTTTTTCAGACCTTAACTATTTTCAATCTTCATGCCTACTTAGGTAGAACCACATGGAGAAAAACATATAACCAATCGGTGGCGTAATAAGCACAAGTATTTTCTCAATTCTCATGACATTCGTTTGAGGACGATAACGATGGGACGATATGCATCCAACCAGGCAAACAGAAGCTTTGTCACATTCTTCCTGTTGAATGCGAGGTTACTATTTCCATGAGGCTTAATTTTTACAGCAAGAGATTCCTCACGGACGAACATGTTGAACAGCAAAAAATGAAGTTTCAGGTGGACAAATGGGCTTCTAAACATGCTTGGCTTCTATTTACAACAAGTTGTAGAGATCCAGAAACAATTTTTTTTGCATAGGATGTTGATTTTATGGATCAGACTGATCCATTTGTTTGTGACTGCAAAAAAGAATGGTTGGGTTAGATGTTACTGTCATGTTCAATCTCGGTTTTGTCTAAAAATTTGATGAACAATTAATCCTTGGGCTTTTTGTACCATTTGTATGTTTGACTTGCATGTTGTTGCCCTCGTACTCCCCTCCACCTCCACTACACTGCCGCATCTTCCATGGCTGCTGTTCGTTCCCGTCCGAGGCCTTGCCGTCGTTCTCCGCCTTGGTTCGCTTGCTGTGCCTGCCACCATCTGGCGTTGTCAACATGGCCAACAACCAAGAGGAATCAGGAGATGACTGTACATGGAGAGGCTGACAGTAGGGACCCACCAAGGTCATTGCATTTTGCAAGCAGGTGCCTCGTTATTATAAGCCAAAAAATACTTCCTCCTAATTGTTTGACAACTAGGTCCCATGCCATTGTCAATGTAGTCAATAAACGAGAAAATTACACAACGAGCGGATAACACCAGGGACCCAGCGGCTCGCCCAGTTGTTTTTCAGTTTCAGAGACGGAGCTCAACTGCGCACTGTGGGGGGGCTGTGTCACATCCCTAATTCTGGTCTGACCTATGCGAGCTTCCATGTGAGCATCATGTTTAAATTCAAATGAAACTTGAATTGAGGAATTTTCAAAAGCCTCAGAAAACCTCTAAAAATAACCAACATTTAAATCTCATCAAATGAGTCCAAGAAAATGTTCCTGTTATTCTGTGAAAATATTGGCATGAGGTAAAATTCAAACCAATATTTTTGGAGTCACAGAAATATTTTATTTTGGGTCTTTGATTTAAATCAATAATATATTTGGGTTGAACTTATTTCTGCTATATAAATAATGTTCAAATATTTTGTAAGTTTGCATGTGACCTTGGACTAGCTCACTGAGGTCACATAAAAATTTACAGGAAGTTTTAAAACGGTTTAGTTTCCAAACTAAATCAAAACAAAATAACAGAAATAGAAAGGAGGAATAAAAGAGAGAGAAAGGGACTTACCTAGCCTCACTGTGTTGGGGAACGTAGTAATTTCAAAAAATTTCCTACGCACACGCAAGATCATGGTGATGATATAGCAACGAGAGGGGAGAGTGTTCGTCCACGTACCCTCGTAGGCCGTAAGCGGAAGCGTTATCACAACGCAGTTGATGTAGTCGTACGTCTTCACGATCTGACCAATCCAAGCACCGAACGTACGGAGCCTCCGAGTTCAGCACACGTTCAGCTCGATGACGTCCCTCGAACTCCGATCCAGCCGAGTGTCGAGGGAGAGTTCCGTCAGCACGACGGCGTGGTGACGATCTTGATGTTCTACCGGCGCAGGGCTTCGCCTAAGCTTTGCGATGATATGACCGAGGTGGACTATGGTGGAAGGGGGCACTGCACACGGCTAAAGAACGATCCGTAGATCAACTTGTGTGTCTATGGGGTGTCCCCCGCCCCCGTATATAAAGGAGCCAGGGGGGAGGAGGCCGCCGGCCTAAGGGGGCGCGCCAAGGGGGGAGTCCTACTCTGGAGTAGGAGAGAATGGGGAAAGATGGGAGGAGGGGAAGGAAAGGGGGGGCGCCGCCCCCCTTCCCTTGTCCTATTCGGACTAGGAGGGGGAGGGGCGCGCGGCCCCCTCCTTGCTCCTTCCTCTTCTGCCTCTTGGCCCATGTAGGCCCATTAACCCCTCGGGGGGTTCCGGTAACCTCCCGGTACTCTGGTAAAATGCCGATTTCACCCGGAACCATTCCGATGTCCAAACATAGGCTTCCAATATATCAATCTTTATGTCTCGACCATTCTGAGACTCCTCGTCATGTCCGTGATCACATCCGGGACTCCGAACAAACTTCGGTACATCAAAACTTATAAACTCATAATAAAACTGTCATCGAAACGTTAAGCGTGCGGACCCTACGGGTTCAAGAACTCTGTAGACATGACCTAAAACCATTCTCGGTCAATAACCAATAGCGGGACCTGGATGCCCATATTGGTTCCTACATATTCTACGAAGATCTTTATCGGTCAAACCGCACAACAACATACTTTGTTCCCTTTGTCATCGGTATGTTACTTGCCCGAGATTTGATCGTCGGTAACCAATACCTAGTTCAATCTCGTTACCGGCAAGTCTCTTTACTCGTTCCGTAATACGTCATCTCATAACTAACTCATTAGTTACATGCTTGCAAGGCTTAGGTGATGAGTATTACCGAGAGGGCCCAGAGATACCTCTCCGACAATCGGAGTGACAAATCCTAATCTCGAATTATGCCAACCCAACATGTACCTTCGGAAACACCTGTAGAGCACCTTTATAATCACCCAGTTACGTTGTGACGCTTGGTAGCACACAAAGTGTTCTTCCGGTAAACGGGAGTTGCACAATCTCATAGTTGCAGGAACTTTGTATAAGTCATGAAGAAAGAAATAGCAGTATACTAAATGATCAAGTGCTAGGCTAACAGAATGGGTCATGTCAATCACATCATTCTTCTAATGATGTGATCCCACTAATCAAATGACGACACATGTCTATGGTTAGGAAACATAACCATCTTTGATTAATGAGCTAGTCAAGTAGAGGCATACTAGTGACTATAGTTTTGTCTATGTATTCACACATGTATCATGTTTCCGGTTAATACAATTCTAGCATGAATAATAAACATTTATCATGATATGAGGAAATAAATAATAACTTTATTATTGCCTCTAGGGCATATTTCCTTCACACTGTGCAGCCACCAAGTCGGCCCAGCTGTGGCCCAGCACCGTAGAGAGCCCAGCCCACCACCCCACCACGTCGTCTTCCTCCTGCCAGTAGGAGCAGCTCGCTGTCGCGCGCGCTTGCCCCTGGCCACCTCCTGCTTCCTCCCCGGGCCTTCTAGCGACACCACAGAGACGCCCCGTGGCCCCTCGCTGCTCTCCCTCACTCTCTGCTCTCTCCCTCGCCCTCTAGTTCCTTCCCCAAGCTCGACCGAACGCAGCCGTCGCCGCCGACGAGCTCCACCATGGCCACAGCCATCTCTGAGCCTCTCCGACGCGCCCCCGAGCTCCTCTGTGACGTCCCTGTCCTCTCCGCCGAGCCACATGACGCTGGACGCCCTAGAGCCCCGTCATCGACGCCATCTTCGTCCTCTGCACCGACAGTTGCGTCGACCGATTCGTCATCACTAGGCCATCCCCGAGCCCGCTGAGATCACCTACGACCCCGCTGTGAGTTCCTCTACCGCACCCCTCTCTCCTCGCCGTCGTTCTCCTCCTCTAGCCCCGCTGTCCACCGGAGCCGAAAGCTCACCGCCGCCGTGGTTCCTCACTGCCGTGGCCAGGGCCACCGCAGCCCGCGCCTGAGCACGTCACCGTGCTCGGTGAAGCCCCAGGAGCGCGTAGCACCTGCCAGTTTATCCCCTAGCGCCCCGTAGCGTCGACCCCGTCCACACCCGAACTCCGGCCGCCGCAAAAGTGCTCACCACCGTCAACTCCGGCCATCCCAGCCGCCGCCGCCACCACCACTAGATTTGCGACAACTCCAGCAAGTCGTAGCAACAAACTGCGCTCAAAACGGAGCCCCATAGTGAAATCCCGACTCCCTCCGCTGCGGATTTGGTCGCCGGCGGTTAAACGCCAGCAGCTGACGTGGCACCATTTAGCCTAGGTGCTAATCATGCTTAGTTAGTGCCATGTGACAATGACATGTGGGTCCTCGAGCTTAATTAGGTTAGTCTAAATATCCTGTTTAGATTAGTGCTAATCTTATGGACCCCACATGTCAGCTTTGACTCTAGCCCAGTCAGCGTTGACTGGGCCCACCTGTCATCCACCCAAGCCATCCCTGAGTCACTGACCAATGGGTCCCGCAGGTCAGGTTTGATCTGGACCAGCCCTGTTGAGTCGTTGACATCATGCTGAGGCTATGCTGACGTAGTTAATCCTTTCTGCAATTAGTTTAATTTCGAAATAACCAGAAATTCCAGAAAAGGACCCAAACTTGAAAAAATCATAGAAATTAATCTATAGCTCAGAATGAAAAGATTTATATATGAAAAATGATCAGAAAAATCCAATCTATCCATCTGTACTGGTTTCATGCATGTTAAAGAACCTTAAACCTGCTGTTTATATCAAAACATGATAATACACTTTATAAATTCATAGGTTGAGTTTAAACTTGAACCTTGGGTTCAAAATAACTCAAACCCATCTGGTTGTAATTGCATTAGGCCAACACAATCATATTGCCATGTCATGATCATGCATCATATTGTGCATTGCATTGATTGTGTTTCCTTTCATGTTGCTGGAACTTGTCCCCTCTTGATAGACGTGATTTCGATGATGTGATCGATGACACCGATGAAGAACTATACTATCTTCAGAAGTGCCAGGCAAGCAAAACCCCCTTGTTCATTCTGATACAATCCCACTCTCTCGCTCCTGCTCTCTTTTATTGCATTAGGACAACAACGATTCATCTGTTACTTGCTGCGGTAGTTGAACCCCTTTTCCTCTGCATGACCTGTCATTGCCACAGTAAATAGATCAAACCCACTAGCATGAGTAGGAGTTGTTTGAGGCCTGATGTGCCTACTCATTCATGCTTGTTTGTCATGCCTGCTACTGCTTAGAGTTGAGTCAGGTCTGATTCATCGGGGATGAATCGGAGGTGTGTAAACATGTCCTACTGTGTGTGAGCTAAGTGTGTGAACATGATTTGGTAAAAGTAGCGGTGTGACGCCATGTAGGAGTACATGATGGGTTGTCTCATTGAAGTCGTCCTCAGGAACTGAGTTCTATGTTTGTGATCCATGAACAGCTACTACCACTCATTGGGATCCTTAATTAACCATCTCTACTTCTTAATCACCCTTGTCCTCTATCCAGGAGTTGCAAGTAGTTTCTGGTGTTTGTAGTATGCTGGAGGCCATGGGCAGCGCTGACCCGAGGGGTGGGATGTGATGCGATAGGCACATGGCGGGGTATGCCGGGCACCCGTTTGGTGTCGCGGAACCCTATACACATCGTTCGGGGCCGTATGTGGAAACCTTGGCCGGACTCCCTGCGGATGGAACCTAAATTGGCGATAAACCTGGACTAGAGACTTGAGTGTTTAGGTAGGCCGTGGCCGACACCCTTGCCAGGCTCCCGCTTGAAGGTTGCCAAGATACATGACGTGTACATGGCGGTAAGTGGCGAGAGCGTGTGTGAAGAAGTACACCCCTGCAGGGTTAACATCATCTATTCGAATAGCCGCGTCCACGGTAAAGGACCTCTGGGTTGCCTATACAGTTCATAGACAAGTGAAAGTGGATACTCTAAAATACGCAAGATAAGCGTGAGTGCTGTCGGATTTCGGGTTCCGGCAGACCCTCAAGGTTCGAACTCTAGGGTGCGCGCGGAGATCACACCTCCTGCCTACCCACGTCTCGTCGCCTCGCAAGGATCTAAAACTACGCGAAGAACAACACAAGGGACACGAGATTTATTCTGGTTCAGGCCACCATTGTGGTGTAATACCCTACTCCAGTTTGTGGTGTGGTGGTTTGCCTTAGGGGCTGATGATGAATAGTACAAGGAAGAACAGCCTCGCGAGGGGCTGTTCTTGGCTGGTGCGATGAACTACTTGGGTGAGTTTAGTCGCCTCTCTCTCTAGTCTACCCAAAATCCTTCCTCCCTACTCTGCGGTGGCTAGCTCTATTTATAGAGGGAGGCCCTGAGCCTCTTCCCAAATATTGAGCGGGAAGGGCGCCAACAATTGGCCATTTTGAAGGGGAACATCCAGTACACTTATCCTAACTAAAGTCGGTCCTCTCCTGCCAAAGACCCTGACGGTGACACCGCCTTGGGCTCCACGATGACCTCCATCCTGTCATCCTACTGATGTTGGTCTTGTTGCACCGAAATGGTTGCCTTTGCTTGATACTCTTGCCTGCGCTTGCCCCCTTTGCACCAAAGAGGAAACAAGGACTCTGCGCAGGCCGGCGCCCGCCTGGCCTCGGTCGTCATGGCTTACGTCATGGGCACCTCGTGAGGTACCCCGCCTTGATCTCTCCGCCTCCTCGTGAGCCACCTGACGAGGCTGTGCCCGAGGGAGCCTCCTGTCGTCCGCCCCGTGAAGCTTGGCCTCTCGCGAGGGTCTTGAGCATGTGTTGGTGAAGATGGGCCGTACCGGGCCACTCCCTGAGCCACACTGCAGGCCGCAGACAGGAAAGTCTGGGTACCCCCGTTCCCAGAACGCCGACAGTAGCCCCCGGGCCCAAGGCGCGCCCGGACTTGGCTTAGCAGAGAAGCGAAGGGGCAAGTGCGAATGGCTACGGGCCCCAATAGCCTGCGGCCTTGGGCGCCGCGTGGCGGTTGATTGGACGTGGGCGTCCCTGTTTCCCCATGCCTCCTTATTTTGCGCCCAGCTAGGCGGACCCACGGTTGCACACAGTCATCCCTCTTCTCGCCGCTCGCGTGTCTCCTGCTCTTCCTCCTCTCGAGATCCAGCCTCTGCTTCCAATCCAATCTTGAATCCTCCCCCTTCCTGTCGCCATGGCGCCGATGAAAAAGGGGAAAGGGCAGAAGCCTATGCCCTCGCCCCACTCGCCGCTATCGACGGCTCCTGCTGTCAATCAGTCGATCATACTCAACCTGGAAGGCTTGGACAAGGTCAGTTCTGCCCTTGCCACCATCTTCAACGAGTGTGGGAGGATGACGGTCTGGCCCGCGTCTCACTTCTCCATTGACAGAATAGCCACCGAAGTCTGGTACTTCGCCGACGCCCTGTGGGCGGGACTGGTTCCCCCCTTTTCCGATTTCTTCAATGCCGTACTTTCCCATTACCAGATCCACATGATGCATTTGGGTCCCGAATCCATTACTCTTCTTGCCGTTTTTGCTTTTGTTTGCGAGGCGATGGTGGGCATTCCTCCTTAAGTTGCCTTGCTGTGCCACTTCTTTTCTTTGCACCTCAGTGACCCCTCCCAATGCTCGGGGTGCGTGAGCTTCCTCGCCGCACCAGAAACGACGGCCTCGGGAATTGATTTTAGTCTTCCTCCGCTTGCGAATGGGTTCCGAGAGCGGTGGCTGTACGTGGATGTCGGAGTGCCCAACCCCCTGCTCTTGGAGCCAACCTTGCCCGCTATCCCCAATTCGGGCTAGGGCCAGGAGACGCTCACGAGCCCCCAGCTCGTCTTCGTCTGGCATCGCTTTGCGAACTTGAGGGTGATTCGTGTGATGGCACCCAAGGTGGTGAAGGAGTTCCTCCTATGCTGCATTGCCCCTCTCCAGTGCCATTCCCGCCGGATGTGGGCCTTCGGGGGCCATGAAGATCGCATGAGGCTCCAGGAGGAAGATCTGGCGCCTGAAGTGCTGAGGAAGGTTCTCATGATCCTGACTGGGGACCCTTCCCCTGGCAGCCTCCGGCAAGGGGGTGCCCTGCTGGACCTTTGCTCAAGCAGGGCTGATTTTGTGAAGCAGATGCCCAGCTTTGATGAATGGGGGCTGCGCCCCGCAGGCCTCATGGGACCTCGTGAGAACCCAGTTGTGGTGGTTGCTCTTCCGGTTGCCCGCGGCGGTCCTTCCTCGAGTGGTGGAGCTGGGAGGCAAGGGCCGCCAGGGGCTGAGGGGGCCGCCGTCGGGATGACGATGCCATGCGGAACTCCTGAGGCGGCAGCTCCTGGGGCCCGCCCTATGGCGGCTGAAGGTGTTGAGCCGCAGCCCGCGGCTTGCGTGGCAGAGGCTCCTGAGGCCCCGGCCACCCTTCATGGGGCGGCGTCTGGCGGCGTGCGCCAGGGCAATGCCCCCGACGCTGGTCATATTGGCGCTTCTTCCTCGTCGCAGGCTGACCCTTGCGCCAAGCTCCTAGGCCGCTTCCGCGTGGACTTCGAGGCTCTCCGAAAGAGAAAGGAGGCCTTGGGTGATTATTACCCTTGCCGCCTATTGAAGCGCAGGAAGTACTTCACCATTGATGAGTAAGCCTTCCCCTTTCTTAGTCCCTTACTTTCCCGTTGCTTCAGCTGATCATTGCCTTGCAGGGCCCTTCCCGCCGAGTTCACGGAGACGGCTGAGGAGCCATCCCTCCAGGCCTCGCCCTCTCCATCGTCCCCAAGCGCCCCGAGCTCAAGCACTGCCCTTGTGGTGAGGCCGGTTGGAGAGGTGAGCCATCCTGTGATGCATCATGATTCTATGCACCTCGCGACCCTCCTTCGCGAGCCCTCCCGGGGTATAGCCAGCCTGCCCTGGGCTCTTTGATTGGTCGTGGATGGCGACTGGCTGAGGTCGGTCTTGCGTTCTTCCTTGGAGGATGAACCGGTTCTGGGCCAGGCTTCTGGCGAGGCGCGTCCGGCCATCGCGAGGGCACCAGCCCCCAGCCCCCTGCCCAGAGGGGGAGTGCTGGTTCGTGGCCCCCCGCGCGCGCCTGGGGTGGAGGATGACACGGAAGACGTGCTCGAGCGCGCTCGGGAGCGCCGCGCCCTTCGCCAAGGGTTTCTCCGGAGGGCGTTTGACGCAGTGAGCCAGCTCGGTGTAGAGCTTGCTGACGAGGACGTGCGCCTTGAGGCCGAGGGCCTGCGCCTAGCTGAGGAGAGGCGCAAGCTGAAGGTGGCCATTGCCCTTGCGCACCACCAGCGTGACCTCAACAATGAGAAGGTCGAGGTGTTGCTAGCGGCTGCTCGGGAGGCCTGCTCCCGGGCCGTCGAGGAGGCCCAGGAGGCTGACCAGCGGCGCAGGGCTGCAGAGGAGCGGGCGTGGGAGCTCCGGGCCTGGAGTAGCTCCCTGGAGCAGCAGGCGGAGTTGCATGAGGCGGCCCTTGCGTCGATGATGGGGGCCTCGGTCGACCGGGCGGAGCTCCAGAGACGTGAGGAGGCAGTGACACTGGAGGCCACCGAGCGCACCCTGGACCTCGAGCGGTTGGAGACGAGGGAGCGCGTGGTGGCATAGGCGGAGGATGATGTTGTCGCGAGGGAAGCCCGAGCCTCAGAAGTGGTTGATCGCCGGGTGGCGGCGGCCCGCTCGAACCTCGAGCGCGAGTTCGAGGAGAGGCTGGAGTTGATCAGGGTCGAAGCAGAGGGCAGGACCGCCGCCCTGAAGGCCAAGCTGGATGAAGTGACGCGGTGTGCGGACGCCGCCGGGGCCGCCCTTGGCGTGGCACAGGTGGAGCTGGCTTCCTCCCGCGCCGAGGTGCTTCTTCTCCGTCAAAGGGTGGACGCGGCTGAGGCCGTCGCACGGCGGAGCGAGGATGAGATACGCCAGTGGCAGACCTTGGAGCAAATGCATGGCCCCATGCTCCGCACGCTCCGGGAAAGAGCTAACACGGCCTTGGGCAACATCTACGAGGCAGCCGTCGGGGAGCCTCATGTGGTTAACTATGCTGGTAACCTTCAGTTCTTCATCGATGTGGTGACGCAACTGGAGACTCGGTCGGTCAGAGCCGACAGGTTGGTCGAGGAGAGGAGCCGTGCTCTGCTTGGGCGTGCTTTTTCTCGCGTCTTCAGTCATCTCAGAACATGGACCCCCATTTTGACTTTGATGCCGCCATCGCATCGGTACCCCTGGCAATCTGGGGCGATTTGGCGCATTGGGTGGAAGACAACGTGGACGCCCTTGTTAGGGCCTTCACCGCTGATGACGACGGTGTGGTTGTAGCTGCTGATGAGGGCGGAGTGGTGAATGGCCCAGGTGCTGATGACGGCGGTGTAGAAGGCGACGGCGAGGCCAGCGCTGCCAGTGGCGACTCCGGAGGTGCCCCTGAGGATGCATTGGGGGATTTATCCAATTGACCGCGTGCTGTTCCTGATTTTTACCCTGCGCAGAGAGAGTTCGGGCTTGGCCCTGAGGATTGTAAGAGCATTTTGGGAGGGGGAGCCCCTCGTGTAAAAACTTGCAGTTAGCCTGTTTGTAGACATGATATCACCCGCATGCCTACGCCAAGAGGTTGTTCTTGTGACGAGTCGACTGGCTTGTTTACCTTCAAACCGCGTGGGCCCTGAGTGAGCCTGCGGAGGGCCGTGGTGTCCTTAGTGCCTCCTAAACGAGCCCATTGAACCTGTAATGAGAACCTCCTGAGAGGGCGTGGCGATGGCAGTCCGGGCTGCGTGTATGCTGGGCCTGGCCCGGCTCGCGAGGGGCTCATGAGGGGAGGCAGCTAAAGATGGATGGACGCAAAGCGGTAACCAGAATGCGAGAGATTGCTCGAACGAGACTAAACACCCCTTCCCCGAACACACGCAAGTCTCAAGCTCAAATCCAACTTAAATCCGAACAGGGGAAAAATGACAACCAAAGGAAAGGCAAAAAGAAACAGAAAGGCCGCGTCCGGCACCTAGTCTAGTCTTCGACGTCTTCTCACCACCGCGGAGCTAAGTGCTGCCACTGGGTGTGGGCGAGAGCCCCCGAGGCCCGAGGGCGGCTCTCCGGAGACTCCGGGGCGTGTACGGCCCCACTCATTATTACGTGAGAGTGTCACGGGGCGGCGAGCTTCACAGGCACTGGGCCTTCTTCACAGGTACCGGCCTTGCTTCATATCGATGAGGGCCCCACCTTGCGCCACACTCTATTGCCATCGGCAACGGCTAGAGACCGATGACGCCACCGATGGGATAGAGCGGTCGCCAGCGGTTCCCCCGACGACCACGGGTCCTCTGCCGGGGGTAGGCCCTGAGGCACCTCCCCGGCAGAGGGCCTACCTCCTGAGGACGCCTTGCTCCGTGCGCCGCATGGGCGAGGCCGGATCTCAGCCCCCCTCCTGCAGCCCCCAGTGCCCTCCTCCTAAGGGGTAGGAAGCTGCTGGATTGGGGCGGCCATCTGCCGCGACAGCCTGTAGCTCCTGTGATCCATGGTTAGCGTATGCCTATTCCTGAGGAATTAGCGGTACCTGATAGTCGCTGCCTCCGGCATGGTCGACGAGGCCTTCCCTGGGATCCTGAAAGAGCTCAGCTTCGGGTGTCTCTTCCCCCCAGCCTGGGCAGAGGAACGAGCCATGGTCTTCCTCCTGCACGTGTCCTTGATCCACCATGTGGGGCACATACGCTTCCGGGGCCGCCGCCCCGAATGCCTCGCTGTAGTGCCCCGCATGCCACGCAGTCGTGCTCGAGGTGCCCACCTGGGAGTGGTAGCATGGCGGCCCACTGGGACCGTGGGCTGTAGTGGATCCCCCTTCGCCGGTTGGAGGCGGAGGTGACACTATTGGCAGCCAGGCGCCAACAACCAGGTTGGCGTTGGAGTGGCCCTCGAATCCGCTCGGAGCTATGCGGGCGCGTGGGGGGCCTCCGTGCGGTACGCCTTGGGCCTGAGGCGGTGGCTGGGCACAAAAGGGGTGAGCCCCCGAGGCGGCGGAGCCCAGGAGCTCTGCCACCCGCTCTAGTAGCACGTCGTGGCCGCCCTCCAGCAGCCTGCATTGCAGTAGCTCTTGGGCTACCGTGAGTGCGACCCTTGAGTTTGCCTGCTCCCGTAGGGTGTATGGCTCCGTGGCCGCGGCGTGGCTTGAGGCCCTTGCTGCCGACCGCACCTGCCATGACGTGAGAGCTGGCGCCACCTGACCGCGTCGCACGTGGCCCACAGCGCCCTGCGGACCGCGGGCTGCCTAGGGCACAGGGTTGAGGTCGCCCTAGGCAAGCGGCTCTGCGCGGGTGGGCCAGGCCGCCCAGGGATCGGGATTGCCATTGGGTCGCTGGACATGATGACGACGATGCGACGATACGCGAGGCAGCGGGAGAAGGATTCCGGTGCACCCCTACCTGGCGTGCCAAATGTCGGATTTCGGGTTCCGGCAGACCCTCAAGGTTCGAACTCTGGGGTGCGCGCGGAGATCACACCTCCTGCCTACCCACGTCTCGTCGCCTCGGAAGGATCTAAAACTACGCGAAGAACAACACAAGGGACACGAGATTTATACTGGTTCAGGCCACCATTGTGCTGTAATACCCTACTCCAGTTTGTGGTGTGGTGGATTGCCTCAGGGACTGATGATGAATAGTACAAGGAAGAACAGCGTCGCGAGGGGCTGTTCTTGGCTGGTGCGATGAACTGCTTGGGTGAGTTCAGTCGCCTCTCTCTCTCTCTCTAGTCTACCCAAAATCCTTCCTCCCTACTCTGAGGTGGCTAGCTCTATTTATAGAGGGAGGCCCTGGGCCACTTCCCAAATATTGAGCGGGAAGGGCGCCAACAATTGGCCATTTTGAAGGGGAACATGCAGTACACTTATCCTGACTAAAGTCGGTCCTCGCCTGCCAAAGACCCTGACGGTGAAGCCAGCTAGGGCTCCACGATGACCTCCATCCAGCCGTCCTGCTGGTCTTGGTCTTGTTGCACCGAAATGGTTGCCTTTGATTGATACTCTTGCCTGCGCTTGCCCCCTTTGCACCAAAGAGGAAACAAGGACTCTGCGCAGGCCGGCGCCCGCCTGGCCTCGGTCGTCATGGCTTACGTCATGGGCACCTCGTGAGGTACCCCGCCTTGATCTTTCCGCCTCCTCGCGAGCCAGCCTGACGAGGCTGTGCCCGAGGGAGCCTCCTATCGTCCGCCCCGCGAAGCTTGGCCCCTCGCGAGGGTCTTAAGCATGTGTTGATGAAGATGGGCCATACTGGGCCACTCCCTGAGCCACGCCGCAGGCCGCAGGCAGGCAAGTCTGGGTACCCTCGTTCCCAAAACGCCGACAAGTGCTATGGATGGCGTTCTCGTAGGGAGACGGGAGCGGATCCATTGCGGTGTATTGATATGGTGAATATGTGGACTCATGTGCGCCACCTCAAAAGAGTTACTTGCAGTCGTAGTTTAGGATAGCCACTGAGTCAAAGCTGGCTTGCTGCAGTTAAACCCCACCATCCCCTTTGTTGATAATGATGCATATGTAGTTAGTTCTGATGTAAGTATTGCTAGGTATATTTGTACTCACGATTGCTTAATTTATGTTTTGCAGAGAGACTTCAGTCTTGCTAGTAGTTCCGCATGGACTTCGACGTTTAGCTTGTTACCTCAGCTACGATCTTGTACCCTCGGCAGGATCTGGAAGATAGTCGGGCTTCTCAGCCTTTTTCATTTGTAGTTGTCTGTACTCAGACATGTTAAGCTTCTACCTGTGCTTTGACTTGCATGCTCTGAATGTTGGGTCGTGAGACCCATGTTTGTAATATCTCGCTCCTCGCAGCCTATTGAATAGAACACTTGAGTTGTAGAGTCATGTTGTGATGCCTTGTTGTATTTGCACATATCGAGCATATTGTGTGTATGTCATTGAAATGCTTGGTATGTGTGGGATCTGACTATCTAGTTGTTTATCCTTGGTAGCCTCTCTTACCGGGAAATGTCTCCTAGTGCTTCCACTGAGCCTTGGTAGCTTGCTACTGCTCTAGAACACATAGGCTGTCCGGCATGTGTCCTTCTTCGTTCCTGTGTCTGTCCCTTCGGGGAAATGTCACGCGGTGTCTATTGGAGTCCTATTAGCCTGCTACAGCCTGGTTTACCAGAGTCCTGCTAGCCCAGCTGCTACAGCCCGGATTCACTCACTGATAACCAACACGTTCGTTGCTGGGTCATGTATGCATGTCCCTGTAAGTTAGTGCCACTTTGGGTTCATGACTAGCCATGTCAGCCCGGGCTCCTTGTCATATGGATGCTAGCGACACTATCATATACGTATGCCAAAAGGCACAAACGATCCCGGTCCTGGTAAGGATACACCTGTGGGACTACCATGCGTGAGGCCGCAAAGTGATATGAGGTGTTACATGCTAGATCGGTGTGGCATTGAGTCGGGGTCCTGACAGGCTGTGGCCCGTCTAGCCCACGCTTACGCTTTTATTAAGCACATGACAAGCCCAGCTGATATATTTTTTCTTTCTAAAATTGGCTAGGCCAGTTCTTTTTTTTGGAGAATACCAAAACCGAGGCCTACTTGCTTTTCTCAGCCCTGCTGGGCGGCAAATCTTTCAAGACGAGGAGGGATGTAAGTAGTAAGAAATGGGCTTCCCTAGAAAACGGGCTATAAGTTGTAAGAAGTGGGATGTAAATTTTTAAACCAAAGCCAACTGGCAATTGCATTAAAATATCATTTTTTTCAGGATTTCTCTACTCTCTACTCATATAAAAACCAAAGCCAACTAGCAATTACACTAACATATCATCTTTTCTCCCACAAGATAAATTACTCATACAAATGCATCTTCATGTTCTGTGCAACGAACGGGCATCTTGCTAGTTAAGATTCTAAATTTCATTCATTTTTTTGCGGAGAATTTTTTTGAATTTTATTTTGACATAATTTTTTGAAAATCATTTTTAACGTGACTTGAAATTTCATGATTAAAAGAGTTCGGACCCCACCAAAATATGCAAAATTTCGTTGAATTTTTTAGCAGTGCCTAGAATATATGGTGTGTAATGCTAATAAAAAGAATATGGCCTTCAAATATCCTTAAGAATTAGCAAATGGGCTGTAAATTATTGAAAATAATGGCTAATGGGCCGTATGCAGTTTTCCACAGATTTGGAGGCTGACTTCTGGGCCTACTAGGTTGACGATGACGCTGTCCTAAATTTTTTTTGACGCGTACGCAAGGCTTTGTCAGTCAACACACAGCAGTGACTGTTGGATGTCCATCCAACGACCGCCGTGTTTCTTCAATATCTGATCTTTTTGCTCCAGGCGCCCAAACCAGCACCGGTGGGACTGCCTACTCCCTCCTCCCGTGGCTGGCTGTGCTGCCGCCAGGCCATCCCTATAACCACACACATATCTTGTTATTTTCCTGTGACGTCAGCCTCACCCCGCAGCCGACCAGTCAGCGCTCATACTCCACTCAGCGTGGGCATCCACTACGGTGGCTTCGCCGGCTCCGGGTGGTTCTCTTCCTGGGCCTTGCCCTCGTCCATCGCGTTTGTGCTCTCGACGCGGCGAGGTCAACATGGTCAACAAACAACAGCCATCGGAAGAGGCTGACAGTAGGGGCCCACACAGGGAAATGCCTCCTTATTACGCGCAAAATAATGATTCCTCCACCTGATAGCTGGGACCCATCGGAAGGGCCTTTGTATTTCGCGAAAAAATGTTCCCCCCGCTGTCAGCTCGGACCCACCGGAAATGCCTCCTTATTACGCACAAAAAAAATGAATACTCCCCCTGCTAGCTGGGACTCACCTTGGTGGGAGGCTGACTTGTGGGCCTACTAAGTTGACGGGGACGGAGGGCTTTGTCAACTTAGTCAATATGAACGATTCTAGCTCCAGTGACCGTACGATGTCCATCTAACAGCCTAGAGCTTCTTCAACCTCTAGTCTTCGTGCTCCAGCCACCCAAAGCAGCGCCGGTCGTGCCGCATGCTCCTGCCTCTCGTGGCCGGCTGTGATGTCGCGGAGGCCTCATCGCCCCCTACTACTCCCACCGCTGGCTAGGCCATCCCTCTACTCACCCACACCCCCTGTTATTCTGCGGCGACAGTAGCCTCACACCTCAGTTGAACCAGTGAACCCTCGTACTCCTCTTCGCATGGGCATCCACTGCTGCGTCTTCCCCGGCTCCGCGTCGTCCCCTTCCGAGGCCTCGCCGTCGTCCACCGCCGTGGTGCTCTCAGCGTGGCGTGGTCAATGTGGTCAACGAGCGACTACCATCGGAAGAGTACTGTGCGTGGAGAGGCTGACAGCTGGGTCCACGGCGGCCGCAAGGAAGCGCCTCCTTATTACGCACAAAATAATTATTCCTCCACCTGACAGCAGGGACCCACCGGACAAGCCACTGTATTTCACGAAAAAAATGTTTCCCCCCTAATTGCTGGGACCCACCAGCTACACCTTCGCACGCAAGGAAGTGCGTCCGGGCAAAAAAAACGATTCGCCCCCCTGACTGCTGGGACCCACCAGCTACATCTTTGCACGCAAGGAAGTGCGTCCAAAAAAACAATTCGCCCCCCTGACTACTGGGACCCACTAGCTACATCTTCGCACGCAAGGAAGTTCCTGACAGTCGGGACCACCTGGTCGAAGCGTACGTAGCGTTGTCATTTTGGTTGTGAACGTGTACGTACATATATACTGGTCGATGAAGAGGCGCGCACGTGTCGTAGTAGAGGCGCGCACGTAGCATGTACACGTACGTACAGCGGCCAGTGTGCAAGAAAGAAAATACGGCCACGTATGTGTACATACGGGCGGGGTCTCGAACGCCTACTCGCGCATACGTACGGCCAGGGCTCGTGTACATGGCTGGGTCGGAACAGAGAAACAGCGTGGTCATCGTGTTCATGGGGAACCAACCGACTGGGTCGGAACGGAATGCGTCGTCGTGTTCATCGGGATGGCCTGGACGGAATAAGCGATGGAAATGAGGCCTGGCGTACCGCAGAACAGAGGAAACGGCCTTGTGTTCGACCGGCCACATTCGAAACGGGATCCTGTTCATCGGGAGGGGTCTGGCATACCGCAAAACGGAGGAAACGGACCTCCTACGGTCGAAACGGGGGTCCTGTTGATCGGGAGGGGTGTGGCGTACCGCAAAACGGACGAAACGAACTTGTGTTGGAGCGCTACGATCGAAACGGGGGTCCTGTTCATCGGGAGGGGTGTGGCGTACCGCAAAACGGGACTCCACGGGATACTGTTCATCTCCACCATCGACCTCCTCCAGCATCCACGGGCTACCGTCGACCTCCTCCAGCCTCCACGGGCTCCTCTTCATCCAGCCTCCACCGCGCGCTACTCCACTGGCTACTGTTCAACCACCCCTCCACGGTCACCCCTCCACTGTCTACTGTTCATCCAGCCCTCCACGGGGTCGTCCTATTCATCCAGCCCTCCACGGGGTCCTGTTCATCCAGCCCCAACCGGCTCGACCGATCGGGGTCCTGTTCATCCAGAGGCAACACCACCGCTCACTGTTCATCCACCCCCCCCCCCCCCCCCGCAGCGCTCACTGTTCATCCCAATCATCGATCGGCTTCAGTTAGCAGCAGTAGCGAAGGAATTGCTCGGTCGGGTTCAGTTAATAGCCATCGATCGATCGCTCGGGTTCAGTAACGCGTAGCCTGCAATGCAATCGCTCAGGTTTAGTTAGAACCCAACGCCCCGCTCAGGTTCAGTTAGAGCCAACGCCTCGCACACACGCGCGTACGTGTATGAGAGAAACGCGCATCGTTCGGCCCCCGACCACCCACCGTAACCGGGAACTCCCCGAAATTTTCCTTGCCCTCGCTTCTACCATGGTTTTTTCCGTCATGGACGGCCCAAAGAATGTCACACAGCTGCGTCTCCGGCCCGTCCAGGATGAAAAGCCCATTTTCTGTCATGATTTTTTGTCATAGAAGTAGGAGCCCACAACATCTATGATGATACCGGGTTTTGTAACAATTATCATCATAGAAGTGTCATAAGTATGATAGAAAAAAAATTGTTCGGCCCAAAATGTCACGGATGTGTCTTTTTTTGTAGTGCTCTGGGCCCTCTCAGTAATAAACATCATAAGAAGCCTTGGAAGCAAAGTCAAGTTAGTTGCAGGATGATGTATTATGTAACGAGTAAAGAGACTTGTCGGTAACGAGATTGAACTAGGTATGAAGATACCGACGATCGAATCTCGGGCAAGTAACATACCGACGACAAAGGGAATAACGTATGTTGTCATAATGGTTCGACCGATAAAGATCTTCGTAGAATATGTGCGAGCCAATATGAGCATCCAGGTTCTGCTATTGGTTATTGACCAGAGAGGTGTCTCGGTCATGTCTACATAGTTCTCGAACCCGTAGGGTCCGCACGCTTAATGTTCGATGACGATATTGTATTATATGAGTTATGTGATTTGGTGACCGAATGTTGTTCTACAGGTATCATCCTGCAACTAACTTCAGTTTGCTTGCAAGGCTTCTTATGATGTGTATTACCGAGAGGGCCCAGAGATACCTCTACGATACTCGGAGTGACAAATCCTATTCTCGATCTATGCCAACTCAACAAACACCTTCTGAGATACCTGTAGAGCATCTTTATGATCATCCAGTTACATTGTGAAGTTTGATAGGACACAAGGTATTCCTCCGGTATCCGGGAGTTCCATAATCTCATAGGTAAAGGAATATGTATTTGACATGAAGAAAGCAATAGTGTTGGGGAACGCCGTAATTTCAAAAAAATTCCTACGATCATGCAAGACCTATCTAGGATATGCATAGAAACGAGAGGGGAGAGTGTGTCCACGTACCCTCGTAGAACAAAAGCGGAAGCGTTTCAATAATGCGGTTGATGTAGTCAAACGTCTTCGCGATCCAACCGATCCAAGTACCGAACGTACGGCACCTCTGCGTTCAGCACACGTTTAGCTCGATGACATCCCTCATACTCTTGATCCAGTTGAGGCCGAGGGTGTGTTCCGTCAGCAAGATGGCATGGTGATGGTGATGATGATGCTACCGGCGCAGGGCTTCGCCTAAGCTGCGCAACGGTATGATCGAGGTGTGTAACTGTGGAGGGGGCACCGCACACGGCTAAAAGATCAACTTGTGTGTTCTAGGGTGCCCCCTGCCTCCGTATATAAAGGAGGGATGGGAGGCCGGCCAACCCTCCTTGGTGCACCCCCAGAGGGGGGATCCTAGTAGGACTCCAAGTCCTAGTAGTTTTCCACCAAGAAGGAGAGAGGGGGAATGAAGGAGAGGGAGAGAGGGAGAAGGAAAGGGGGTCGCTGCCCCCCTTCCCTTGTCCTATTCGGACTCAAGGAGGGGGGGCAGCCCTCCTGCAGCCCTCCTCTCTCTCCACTAAGGCCCATCGAGGCCCATTAGTCCCTCGGGGGGGGGGGGGGGGAGGGGGGGTTCCTGTAACCCTCCGGCACTCCGGTTTTATCCGAAACTTCTTCAGAACAATTCCGGTGTCCGAATATAGTCGTCCAATATATTAATCTTTATGTCTCGACCATTTTGAGACTCGTCGTCATGTCCATGATCACATCTGGGACTTCGAACAACCTGCGGTACATCATATCACATAAACTCATAATACCAATTGTCATCGAACGTTAAGCGTGCGGACCCTACTGGTTTGAGAACTATGTAGACATGACCGAGACATGTCTCCGGTCAATAAAAAATAGCGGCACCTGGATGCTCATATTGGTTCCTACATATTCTACGAAGATCTTTACTGGACAAACAGCATTACAACATACGTTGTTCCCTTTGTCATCGGTATGTTACTTGCCCGAGATTCGATCGTCGGTATCATCATACCTAGCTCAATCTCGTTACCCGCAAGTCTCTTTACTCGTTCCATAATACTTCATCCCACAACTAACTCATTAGTCAGAATGCTTACAAGGCTTATAGTGATGAGTATTAGCGAGAGGGCCCAGAGATACCTCTCCGAAACACGGAGTGACAAATCCTAATCTCGATATATGCCAACCCAACAAACACCTTTGGAGACACCTGTAGAGCACCTTTATAATCACCCTTTTACGTTGTGATGTTTGGTAGCACACAAAGTGTTCCTCCGGTATTCAGGAGTTGCATAATCTCATAGTCTGAGGAACTTGTATAAGTCATGAAGAAAGCAGTAGCAATGAAACAGAAACGATCATAATGCTAAGCTAACGGATGGGTCATGTCCATCACATCATTCTCCTAATGATATGATCCCGTTCATCAAATGACAACACATGCCTATGGTTAGGAAACATAACCATCTTTGATTAATGAGCTAGTCAAGTAGAGGCATACTAGGGACTATATGTTTTATCTATGTATTCACACATGTACTAAGTTTCCGGTTAATACAATTCTAGCATGAATAATAAACATTTGTCATGAATTAAGGAAATAAATAATAACTTTATTATTGCCTCTAGGGCATATTTCCTTCAGTCTCCCACTTGCATAGAGTCAATAATCTAGTTCACATCACCATGTGATTTAACACCAATATTCACATCTGTATGTGATTAACACCCATAGTTCACATCGTCATGTGACCAACACCCAAAGGGTTTACTAGATTCAATCGCATCGCTATGTGATTAACACCAAAAGAGTACTAAGGTGTGATCATGTTTTGCTCGTGAGAGAAGTTTAGTTCAACAGGTCGGTCACATTCAGAGCCGTATGTATTTTGCAAATATACTATGTCTACATTGCTCTCCATGGAGATACTCTAGCTAATTGCTTCCACTTTCAATATGTATCTAGACTGAGACTTAGAGTCATCTGGATCGGTGTAAAAGCTTGCATCGACGTAACTCTTTACGAGAAGCTCTTTTATCACCTCCATAATCGAGAAATATTTCCTTAGTCCTCACTAAGGATAATTTTGACCGCTATCCAATGATCTACTCTTAGATCACTATTGTACCCCCTTGAAAAAACTCATGGCAAGGTGCACAATAGGTCTGGTACACAGCACAACATACTTTATAGAACCTATGACTGTGGCATAGGGAATGACTTTCATTCTCTTTCTATTTTCTGCGGTGGTCGGGCTTTGAGTCTTACTCATCTTTACACCTTGTAATATAGGCAAGAACCCTTTCTTTGACTGATCAATTTTGAACTTCTTCAAAACTTTATCAAGGTATGTGTTTTGTGAAAGTCCAATTAAGCGTCTTGATCTATCTCTATAGATCTTGATGCCTAATATGTAAGCAGCTTCACCGAGGACTTTCGTTGAAAAAAAACTCTTATTCAAGTATCCCTTTATTTTTATAGAAGAGAGCAAACATAATTACAAGAGGCTAGGCATAGATGCGAACATCATGCTAGCATAACCCACTCAACACCTACTGGAATAAAAAGGTCTAACTTCTCACAAGACGATGTATTCTTCCCACTCCGGCCTCGTCCCATTCTCTAAGCTCGTCGAAGATTTGGTGCACCAATTGTCTCGGCCTCCTCTGTTGCTCCAGCCACACAAAGACTCTGGCTTTCCTTTGTTTCCATAGTGACCAGGCGATGAATATGACAATAGTGTCAAAACCTCTTCTATCCCTTGTCACAATTTCATTCCTCACTTGAAGCCACCATGTCTCAAGTGAATCACCAGGTTGCGGTTGCCTCATGGTGACTCTGATTTGTGTGAAGCATAGATGCCACACCTCCCGAGCGTAGGGGAAATGAAGAAGTATGTGATCGACCGTGTCTTCTTCTTGTAAGCATGTGTAGCAAGCCACCGTACTATCCTGCAGGCCGTGCCTAGCTCGCCGGTCCGAAGTCCAAAGTCTATATTGCACCGCTAGCCATGCAAAGATTTTGCATTTGAGTATCGCCCCACTCCTCCAAATGCACTCATACGTTGGAGAGGTCGCAAGCCCAAGATGCAGAGCCCAATACATGGACCGAGCTGTGTATTCCCCCGAAGCGTCCCAGGGCCATGTAAACATATCCGGCGCTTGTGGGTCACAAAAAGCATCCATAGAAGCCACTCTGAGGTGCATGAGCTGTATAAGGGCCATGAAAGGTGGTTCTCCATTGATATCCATCTCCCACGTGCTATCCACCATGGCCTGACCGACTGTCCGCTTGTTTTGCACTCTGGTGGGAACCAAAGGCAAGATGGCCGGCGCAATGTCTTCAACCGCCAAGCCATTCATCCATCGATCCTTCCAAAAGAGCACTCTGTTACCGGCACCCATCGTGATTTGAACGAGTTGGTTTTAGAGCTGCCTCGCTTCTTCATCGACCAAGAACGGTATGCCTTGCCAGGGTCTATCCAAGTCCGTTCGCCTCAACCATTCCCATCTCACCCGGAGTGCCATAGCTTGCAGCTTCAGATTCTTAAGTCCGAGGCCTCCAAACCTTGTTGGGCGACATACGGTGTTCCACGCCACAAGGCATTGCCCGCCGTTCACCTTGTCTTGCCCAGCCCAAAAGAACGACCGCATCCTGGCGTTAATCTCATCAAACACCCAATCAGGAGTGTCGAGCACCATAAGTTGATGAATGGGCCTCGCCACCACCACTGATTTGATGAGAACAAGGCCGTTGAATAAGACCTTGTTGCCAGGATGGTAATAAACTCCTCACTTGATCGACGAGAGGCTGCCAGTCCGCTCTGGACAGTTGATGGATCGCCAGGGGAATGCCCAGATACTTACAAGGGAACTGCCCAAAGTCACATTGCAGATGCGCGGCAACTCTGCGCAGGTCGTCCTCCGTGCCCCGAATCAAGATCGCCTCAGATTTCCTATAGTTCACCTCCAAGCCTGAAGCATGTCCAAAGCTTGCTAGCGCTTGCTTGACAAAAATCAAGTCCATCTCCGTTGGCTTGATGAACAACGCAACATCATCCGCGTAGATTGATAACCTTTGAGTTGGGGAGATCCCAGTGAGGTTGCTGATCACACCTTCCTCAGCGCCTTTCCTAAACATCACTGTTAGGGCTTCCATCGCGATGACAAACAATAGTGGTGAAACTGGGTCCCCTTGGCGAAGGCCGCAAGCGTGAACAAAGCTCTGACCCGGACATCCGTTGACCACCACCTTAGTGCTAGCTGTCTGAAGCAGAATGGCCACCTACCTGATCCACGCCTCCCCAAAGCCTTTCTTTCTCAGCACTTGGAACAAAAACGGCCAGGATAAGGAATCAAACGCCCGCGTAATGTCGAGCTTTAGGAACACTCCGGGTGTTTTTCGTGCGTGAAGTTTCCTGGCGATCTGTCTGACCAGGAGATAATTGTCGTGTAAGCATCGTCCGGCGATGAAAGCTGATTGATTGGCCTGGACAATTTCCTTCATTCGTCTCCTCACCCTGATAGCCAGCGCCTTGGCGAAGAGTTTCGCAAAGCTATGCGTCAGGCTAATCGGGCAAAAATCTCCCACCGAATCAGCCTCCGCGCGCTTAGGAATGAGAGTGATCAGCGCCTTGTTTAACTTGCCAAACCCGCGGCTGTCTCCGACATACAGCTTCATAATGGCGGCCATAATATCCTGCTTGATAATAGGCCATGCCTTCTGGTAGAACATGCCAATAAATCCGTCCTGCCCCGGCGCTCGATTAGCCGGAAGGTCTTTAATTACATTCCAAATCTCCTCCTCCGTAAATATGGCGTCTAGATCATGGAGATCCACAGCTTCCATCTCAAGGTAATCAAGGTTAAGGGTGAAATCCCTAGCTTGGTACTTTCCCATTCTATTCCCGAATTCAGTGGTGAACACCTCTTCCTTTTGGAGCTGCTCAGTGATAATATTATCTCCCTCCTTGACATGCGCAATGTAGTTCTTGGTGCGCCTTCCGTTAGCCACTGCCTGGAAAAGTCTGGTGTTGGCATCGCCAGCACCCAGCCATCTAATCCTCGAGCGTTGCCTGGCAATCGTCCTCTCAAGCGACGCCAGCCCAAGCACCGTCATCTTCTAGGTTCTCCGCAACCAAAGCTCTTCCACGGTGAGGGTGAGAGACTCCTGCGCTTGCTCTAGCCTTAAGATCACCTAGTTTGCTACTGCCAACCTAACTTTGATGTTACCCGTTTTCCTCTGCCCCCACGATTGCAGAGACATGGCCGCGTTCTGAAATAGGGCGTCAAGTCTTTTGAAGGGATCCCCGATGGCCTCATCACACACCCAGGCCTCTCGGACAGCCTCCTCAAACCCGTCCAGCTTAGTCCAATAGATCTCGAATCTAAATCTCCGCTTGGGGGTGCACATGGCCTGCAAACATAAGTGAAGTGGGGCGTGGTCCGAGACGTTTGTTCCCAGCGCCTGGATAAAGCAGTCCGGGTTCGGAAGATCCCTGTCCACAGAGACTAGGACATGGTCGATTTTTGTAAGTGTAGGGTTGTCCCTCTCATTGGACCACGTGAAGAGCCTCCCATGCATGTACAGTTCTTTCAGTTCTAGATCATCCACGAAAGCTCTGAAGTAGTTCATGGTGCGCCGATTAAAGTTAGAGTTGTTCTTCTCCGAGGCCCTGAGAATCATGTTAAAGTCTCCCAGAAGCATCCAAGGACCGGGGCATGCCGTCCTTCGATGCCGCAGCTCCTGCAAAAACTCTAGCTTCTGCTCATCTCCTTGCAGAGCATACACTACTGTGATCCACCATAAGCTCCCGTCAAGGTTATGCACCTGACCGGTAAGAGCGTGTGTATCCAGCACAACATGATCCACCTGCACCACGGTCGAATCCCATGCCAAGACCACACCCCCACAGGTGTCTGTCGCCGGAAGGTAAGCAAAGCCATCATACGATGGTCCGATACATTGCATGATAGTAAATTGGTCTACAACATCCAGTTTCGTCTCCTGGAGACACACCATATTACACTTGACTGATGAGATGAACTCCCTCACCGCCTTCTTCTTCGTCGGGTTATTCAAGCCTCGCACGTTCCAACATGTAATCGAAGGGCTTGGATCCATTCAAAAACATGTGAAAAAACTCCAGCTGCCCCACTGGACAAGACTACGCAGCCAATGCCAACGTGTTGCCTCCCTCAAGCTCGGGCCGTGGTGGTAACATCTTACCGAAGATTGCCGCAATCACGCGCACATGTTGCTCATGGAGTGGTGAGTCAAACAGCTCCTTGAGCTCTTCCACAGTCGCCTCATCTGGCTCCAGGTCCTCTGGAACCAAGCCAAGTGCCCTCAACAGAACATTCTCCGCCGGCGTCGCTTTTGATGTAGCATGCATCCCGGCCCTCTTGGCAGGTCTTGTCGTGGGACGGGGGGTGAAAGGCTCCGCCTCTGATTGAACCGACGAAGCATTGACTTCCTTTAGGATGGGTGGTGCTAGCCTCTTGATTATGTTAGAGCAGAATGTCTTCATCCGTCCATACGCAACCTCCTCCTGTCGCAAAACTCCCTTGGCGCCCGAGGAGTCCTGCTCCAAATGCACCGCTGACTGCAGAGCCACATCCGTAGCGCCCTGAGCTTCAACATACACTCCTTGAGCGTATGCATGGTGGGAACCATCGCCATGCATGGGTGATGAGACAGCCACGCCCCGCATCTCCAGGCATGCAGGGGCATGCGCCAATGGGCCCACCTCGCACCTCGACGAGCCAGCAGGTGGGTCCGTGCCTCCAGCCGAAGCATGCTGGCAATCATTGCCAGACAGGGGGGATAGGCCGATCGCGTCCTGCCCCACCATGCATGGATGCGGACCGTTGCATGCAGAGGGGGCATGCACCAATGGGTCCCTATCCGCAGCCTTATCCACCTCCGGGGCGGCATCAAACAGCATATGCGTATCTGCACTCGGTTCCTGGCACCGCACTGTCTCGAAGCCCAACTCCAGCGGTGTGGGGTCGGAGGCACGTCCACTCGAGCTGCTATGCCCCACCTCCATCATGTCCCCTTCCGAAACTGCCAGCACTGCGGCCGGGCCCTCCTGCGACTGTGGAGTGCACTGGATAGGCTCCTGCTCCTCGACCCCAGTGATGGACGCATCAGCCTGGACAGGGGTTTGAATCATGCCTGCACCCCCACTGCATCCTTGGGATCCGAGGCGGGGTCCACGATCAGGGTCACCTCGGGAACCACCACAATTGAAGCCAGCTGTTGCCGTTGGTCCTCTACCTCTTCCACCACTGAAACTCCCACATGCACAGAGCCATGATCCACTTCCAAAGCGTCTGGCGAAAGCTCTCTGGGCCCCGAGCAAGCTGTGCCTGTCTGATCCTGAACCTGATCCTGATCCTGAGCTAGCCCAGTCAACCGGTCAAAGGCTGAGGTCCTGACCGCAATACGGTCGCTTACGTGGCCCAGCTGGTGCACCGGGGCCACCACCGGCGAAACCTCCATCGCGGGCAGCTTCCACTCCATGGCCGCCATTGCCGGACCACGGCCGTTGCCGGCCGCACCCGCACCGGAGCCGGCACTCCCCGAACTCGGCCCACCCCGTGAGTCCCGAACACCGAACTGCCATGACCGGCAGCGAGCGACGGCTCCACCGCCACTGAGGGAGTCCTGGACTAGGGGGTGTCCGGACAACCGGACTATCATCGTCAGCCGGACTCCAAGACTATGAAGATACAAGATTGAAGACTTCGTCCCGTGTCCGGATGGGACCGCAATACGGATATGTAGATCTCCTACCATTGTAACCGACTCTATGTAACCCTAGCCCTCCCCGGTGTCTATATAAACCGGAGGGTTTTAGTCCGTAGGACAACATAACCATTACAACAATCATACCATAGGCTAGCTTCTAGGGTTTAGCCTCCTTGATCTCGTGGTAGATCCACTCTTGTACTACCCATATCATCAATATCAATCAAGTAGGAGTAGGGTTTTACCTCCATCGAGAGGGCCCGAACCTGGGTAAAAACATCGTGTCCCTTGTCTCCTGTTACCATCCGCCTAGACACACAGTTCGGGACCCCCTACCCGAGATCCGCCGGTTTTGACACCGACATTGGTGCTTTCATTGAGAGTTCCTCTGTGTCGTCACCGATAGGCTTGAATGCTTCTTCAATCAACAACGCAGTCCTGGGTGAGAATTCTCTCCCCGGACAGATCTTTGTATTCGGCGACTTCGCACTACGGGCCAATTCACTTGGCCATCTGGAGCAGATCGAAAGCTACGCCCCTGGCCATCAGGTCAGATTTGGAAGCCTAAACTTCACGAAAGACATCCGCGGAGACTTGATCTCCGATGGATCCAAGCCGCAGCCGAGCGTGCCGCACTGTCACGATGGGCATGACCTAACTCTGCCGCCGGATAGCACCTTGGAGGCCGCACACGAACCCGCTCCGACCCATAGTTCGGAGCCGATCGTGCAGATCGAGGACGGGTGGCTGGACACCGCCTCGGGAAATGCAACTTCCACGGGGATGGAGCCGAACACTGACCTCGTCCCTTATAAAGCTCGTGACTCCGAGGTGCCGGACTCCCCGCCGGACTCCGAGCCTCCTGCGCCCCTGCCAATCGAATCCGATCGGGTGCCGATCATGGAGTTCACTGCCGCGGACATCTTTCAACACTCACCCTTTGGCGACATCCTAAATTCGCTAGAATATCTCTCACTATCAGGAGAGCCCTGGCCGGATTGCGGCCAGGACGGTTGGGATACGGACGACGAAGAAATTCAATGCCCACCCACCACCCACCTTATAGCCACTGTCGATGATTTAACCGACATGCTAGACTACGACTCCGACGACATCGACGGTATGGACGACGATGCTGGAGACGACCAAGAACCAGCGCCTACGGGGCACTGGAAGAAAACTTCAACCCATGATGTATATATGGTGGACACCCCAAAAGGAAGCGATAACAAGGAACACCGGGAAGCGGCAAAGGATAATTCCGCCGAAAAACAGCCAAAACAGCGACGTAAGCGCCGCCCTAAGTCCCGCCTCGACAACAACAGCACTCCTAAGGACCCAGCAACAGAGCAGGGCAAACCAGTGGGCGTCGAACACGCAACCAAGCAACCATCCAAATAGGATGAATCAGATAATCAATCTATGCCCGGCGAAAACAACAGTCCAGACGATCTCACGCCGGACACACCACCGGAGCATAAGAACCTTCACAAAAAACTTCTCGCCACTGCAGAAGCCTGAAGAAGGAAAAACGGAAGCTCAAAATAGTGGAAGATACACTCAGAATGAGGTGGAGCAAGGTACTCAAGACCGCGGACAAATATGGCAATGGCCACCAAGCAAAGAGCTACCCAAAGCGTAAGTTTCTGCCAGAATTTGACGAGGAAGCCATAGAGCCCCCACAGTCAAAAAATAAAGAGACCGCCTGGTCGGATAGACGACCAGATGACAGGCCGAAAACGACAAGCGGCGCCGCACACAAGCCGACTCATGATCCTTGGAAAGCAGACGGCCCGGTCAGGTCCATTTATGGGCCAAAAAAGAGGGCCCCAGGAAGCAACACAGCACGTCAAGTGTTCGAAGACAATGTCACACCCAAATACAGGGGCGCCACGCACCCACTATGTTTCACCGATAAGGTGCTGGATCATGAATTTCTAGCAGGGTTCAAACCTGTAAACATAGAGGCATACGACGGAACAACAGACCCTGGAGTCTGGATCAAGGATTACATCCTCCACATACACATGGCCAGAGGAGATGATCTCCATGCCATAAAATATCTACCCCTGAAGCTCAAAGGGCCAGCTCGGCATTGGCTCAAAAGCCTCCCAGAAAACACTGTTGGAAGTTGGGAAGAGCTCGAGGACGCATTTAGAGCAATTTTTCAGGGGACTTACGTCCGCCCTCCGGATGCAGACGATCTAAGTCATATAACTCAACAGCCCGGAGAGTCAGCGTGCAAATTCTGGAACAGGTTCCTTACCAAAAAGAACCAAATAGTAGACTGCCCGGACGCTGAAGCCTTAGCAGCTTTTAAACAAAACGTCCGAGACGAATGGCTCGCCAGACACCTCGGCCAAGAGAAGCCGAGGACAATGGCCGCGCTAACAAGCCTCATGACCCGCTTTTGCGCGGGGGAAGACAGCTGGCTAGTAAGATGCAGCACCAGCGACCCAAGTACATCCAAGATCAAAGATGGAAACAGAAAATCACGGCGCAGAAAGGATCAGTGCCGGAATAAAGAAAAAAGCCCAAAGAACACGGCGGTCAACGCCGGATTCAAAAGCTCGCGGCCAAACAATAAAACACTGCCTCTTAAGGACAATAGTGATGAGCTATCCAACTTAAAAAAAAATTTGGATCGGATATGTCAAATCCACAGCACCTCCGAAAGGCATGCAAACCACACCCACCGAGATTGTTGGGTTTTCAAACAGTCCGGCCGACTCAACGCCGAACACAAGGGGCTCGACGTGCCAAGCGAGGACGATGACGAACCCCACCAGCAGAGCACCGGAAAACAAAGGACTTTCCCACAAGAAGTCAAAACAGTAAACTCACTCCATGCGATAGTACGGAAAAACAATGCGGCACCCGCCAAGGTAGGTGTCGCACGGTCCACCCCAGCGGAACCTCGAAATTGGATGTCAAAACCAATCACTTTCAACCACCTGGATTATTCCAAAAGTATCCTAAACGCAGGATGGACTGCTTTGATGTTGGATCCTATAATCAATGGACTACAATTTACACAAGTCCTGATGGACGGCGGCAGCGATTTAAATCTGCTATATCCGGACACAATCCGCAAGATGGGGATAGACCTTACTAAAATTCGATATAGCCGCACTTCCTTCAAAGGAGTGACGCCAGGCCCTTACGCCAAGTGCACAGGCTCCTTACTACTAGAAGTTGTGTTCGGGTCACCCGACAACTTTCGACACGAAAGGCTAACCTTCCATATCGCCCCATTCAAAAGTAGCTATCAAGCACTATTGGGACGTGAAGCTTTTGTCCGCTTCAACGCAATACCACATTACGCGTCTCTTACACTTAAAATGCCCGGTCCACGTGGCATCATTTCATTAAAAGGTCGTTCCAAGACCCCAGACACGGCTAGACGAGTCCGGCATAAATAGGCTAGGGGCTCCCTAGCCGCACACCCCTTCACAAGGGGTTGTGTGCATAAGCAATAATGAGCTGATATCGGCTCAGCTTTATTCATTCATTAATATTTCCATTTTTTATGCACTTTTCGCATGACTTCCTTTCAAACTAAGTTCCTCTCTTTTTACAGATGAACAACGTGCACACCCGTCCAGGATACGGCACAACGGAGACACAGGCGCAGACGTGCAGCAGGGACCCGTTGCAAGGATTCTTTTCAGATTAAGACCCTGCGTAAACCTTTTTTACTGTCTCTTGTTGCTGTAATCCCCCGGTTTCTCATTATAACCAGAGAGGAGACTGACGTTTTGGCATCGGCCGCGTCAAAGGACCTTGCCCGTACCTGGACACTAGGGGCTCAAGGCATTGTTCTGCCCATTATTATAAAGACCGAACACCTTAGGGAGTGTTCAGCTTCTCGAGTTAGGCCTTATATGCATCAGCTCCGAATCATGTCTTTGGTCAAATGTTGGGTTTGCCCGGCTCCTGTGTTTTGCTGCCTTACGTTCCCTATCATCGGCTAATGCGGCACCAGGAGAACTACTGCGATTGTGCCCCAGTTCGGCTGGGCGAGCACCTCAGTAGAGAAAGCTAAAAACTGACTGTCATGATATAGCGAGAGACTAGTCAACCACTCGATCGACCACTGGAATGTCTAGAATTCCTCCGCTTTGACGAAGGGCCATTTCCCGGTCAGGCACACACGCGCCCCGAATTCAGAGAGCACGATGTCACTAGGGGCTATATCATAGCCCCACCCTCGAACTCCTATGGCCAAGTGAAAGTGATAAAGCATTATAGTCCGGTTGCCTCGTTTGCTACGCTACCACCTCCTTCACAGGACCGAGACATCGGATTAAGTGTGAAAATGCGCTATTTTTTGCGAACACCCCCGCACCTTGTGCGTGGGGGCTAAAGCCGACGACTGCATCTTTCAGGTTATACACACGTATACATAACGGCCGCACAGGAGATATTTCACTACTTGGACGCACAAGTATAAAAAGCGCTTACATCATAAACATCGTGTTACAAACCTAAATGTTCATTTGAACGTGACATTTTTTGAGCACTGCGACTATTACACGAGCACCACACAGAACTTCTCCAAAATAGTGCTTGGTGGGTAACCGGCTCTCGTCCGAACCCTGGGTCGCAACAGCGGTGGCATCCATCTCTGTCCAATGTGTCTTCACACGGGTGAGGGCCATCCGTGCACCCTCTATGCAGGCCGACCGCTTCATCGCCTTGATATGTGGCATCGCCCCAAGAAATTGCTGCAATAAGCCAAAATAGCTCTTCGGCTTGGGCCTATCCGGCCAGACATGAGTCACGATATCCGTCATGGCAAGTCCGGACAACCTATTCAGCTCAGCCCACTCGGCCAACCGATCGGTCAGCGGAAGTGAACGATCCGGACTATGGAATTGAGACCAAAATAGCTCTTCCGTCTTGTGATCCTTCTGACTTCGGAAGTGCACAACAGCATCCGCCACACTCGCCGCTAAGTCCATATAAGGATCCTCCGGACCCCACAGCTGGCCAAGCTGAGCATACTTTGGATCCGTAAACCTTCAGCGCAGCAGAGAAGGCTTGCCAGCCACAATGTCTCCGGCTTGGCGCAGCTCCTCCTTTATAGCCTGCATTGCAGAACGGGCATCCTTGGCTTCGGCGGTGACCTTCCCTAGGTCTTCTCGCCCCGCTAGGCGCTCCTTTTCAAGAACCTCATTGCGGTCGGTAGCATATTTTAACTTCACGGCCATTTCGGCCATCTCTTCCCTGCTTCGGCAGTGGGCAGCCCTTTCGGCTTCTAATTCCTCGGCCGCCCTCGAGGCAGCCGCATCACTCCTTCTGGCCTGCTCCTTGGCTTGAGCAAGCTCTGCCCGAAGGCTCTCTACAGCAGCGGCACCATCTGCGTCAAGCACACATATTGTAAGAGGTGGGCTTCGGCTCTCTTGCTAGGTGACCGCAAATAAACACATACCTCGCCTATTGACTAGCGCGATGTCCGCATCCGCAACGTCGAGTTGCCGCTTTAGTTCAGCAATTCCATCAGTCCGGCTGGCCCCCGGACGATCCGCCACCTACATAAGAACGGCGAAAATTAAAACCTGCGATTTTGATCCTCGGCACGCTATCGTTTTCAACAACCTACCGAGTCTCAGGGGCTACTATCTATACAGGGCGCACTTTATGTGCAAAACTGTCAAAAAGGTGTGTCATTTTTACGTACCTTAAACCCCGCCAGCAAACTCCTGACGGCATTGTGCAATCCGCTTTCGGCGGACGAAATCCTTCCAATCACCATACTCATCAATGCATGGTGATCTTCTGAGATGGACGCCCTCTCAAACAGATCCTTCAGCTCCCCCGGCCGAACACTAGTCGGCGCCGAACTCTTCGGCTCTACCGGGCTCGGGGACACCCTCCGCGATGACACTTCAGGCTCGTCCGCCCTATCCAATGGCTCAGCAGACGGAGGCGTCTCGCTCTCCACCATCTCCGGACGAAGGTCCCCCGAAGACGAGCTCATCTGAGAAGGTCGGAGATCCGAACTACAAGGTAAAAACTTCGGTTATCCTCAGAAGCACAAATAGGGATGTCTCTTATTATCAAATTCCCCTTTCTCTACTTACGGCTCGTTGGAGGGCTGATTCCTTAGGGGAGACTGTGTGGCCGGGGCCTCCCCGGACGCAGGACCCTCTGGTGAATATTTCTTCCCCCGCTTAGGGGCTTTGGCCTCTGGGTCTCCGGAGGCAGTCCTCTTCTCCCCTTGGAGGGAGGGATTCTCGATCCCCCCTCTTTCAAGAGCCTCCTTTGGTGAGGCGGTATCTCCTCTATTTTCCCCTTCGCCTTCTTCTGAAGGCGCAACCTCCAGCATCCTGACCAGCACGGAATCTGGCGCAGTCTCTGGGAGGGGGGCCGGACACCATATCAGCTTTGCTTGCGCTATCCACTCCTGTTAAAGGATAACGGGTTAAAAGGCGAATTGTAGAAAGGCAAACAAATGGTATGTCCAAACACCGAGCTACTTACTTGAGTATCCGGGTGATTGCAGCTTAGGCTGGCGTCCTCGGTCAATTCCGGACACACCTCCCGTGATCCGAAGAACAATTTCTACATCTCCACGGGTGTCGTACCCATGAAGTGTTGGAGAATCCACGGTCCCTCCGGATTAAACTCCCATAGCCGGAGAGGACGGCGTTTGCAGGGAAGGAGACGCCTAATCAGCATAACCTGCGTCACCACGACCAGATCGATCTCCCTCGCTTGGAGGTCTCGAATCCGGCCCTACAATAGGGGCACGTCCTTTGATGGCCCCCAGTTGAGCCCTTGGTTGACCCATGACATCAATCGTCGTGGAGGTCCCGAGCGGAATACGGGCGGCGGCTTCTGCCTGCTGCCCCTGGAAGCGGTAATATAAAACCACTCCCGTTGCCACAAACCGAGCTCCTCTTGGAAGGAGCCCTCGGGCCACGGGGCATCAGCCCTCCTGCTTATGGCCGCCCCGCCGCACTCTGCTTGACGCCCCTCGATCATCTTCGGCTCCACTTTGAAGGTCTTCAACCACAGGCCGAAGTGAGGGGTGATGCGGAGGAAGGCTTCACAAACGACGATGAATGAAGAAATATGGAGGATGGACTCCGGAGCCAAGTCATGGAATTCCAACCCGTAGTAAAACATGAGCCCTCTCACAAAACGATCCATCGGGAAGCCTAAGCCCCGACGGAGGTGGGATACAAAAACGACGTACTCGCCGGGCTCAGGGGTGGGGATGACCTGCCCTTCGGCGGGTAGCCTGTGCGAACTCTCGTAAGTCAGGTACTTGGCCTCTCGCAGCTTCAGCATGTCCTCCTCCGTGACGGAGGAGGGCATCCACCGGCCCTGTAGGTCGGAGCCGGACATTGTTGGAGGTCCGAAGCGCTTGAATCTGGGGCTCTGGGTGTTGGAACCTGGGGCAAGGAGAAGATTCGAGGGAGGATTGAAGAAAAGAAACAAGCCTTGGTCCCATTATAAAGAGGGAGAATACCAAGAGCCGTCAACGTGACCGTTCGGGACTCGCCTCTGATGGAGGAGGCGTGGCAACGGGCACGGTTGGGTTACCCACGTCCGTATTGATGGGAAATCCCGGAATAAGGGGAACACGATCTCTGCTTCGACAAGACGTGCCAAGGAAACCGCTTCGCTAAACGCGCTGAGTTGGTATAATAAAAAATGATTCCAGTAAAGGCTTGGAAGTGGCGTGACGTCATGTTACAAAATACGTCAGCAGATCGAACTTGTGTACACATTATTCTCTCTACGGTGGTATGTGGAATTGTTTTGCAGAGCCGGACACTATCCTGGTGTTCACAATCTTCTATGAATTATTCGGAGGAGGAACCCGCCTTGCAATGCCGAACAATATGCGCGCCGGACTCATCGTCATTGAAGCCTGGTTCAGGGGCTACTAAGGGAGTCCTGGACTAGGGGTTGTCCGGACAGCCGGACTATCATCGTCAGTCGGACTCCAAGACTATGAAGATACAAGATTGAAGACTTCGTCCCGTGTCCGGATGGGACTTTCCTTAGCGTGGAAGGCAAGCTTGGCAATACAGATATGTAGATCTCCTACCATTGTAACCGACTCTATGTAACCCTAGCCCTCCCCGGTGTCTATATAAATCGGAGGGTTTTAGTCCGTAGGACAACATAACAATTACAACAATCATACCATAGGCTAGCTTCTAGGGTTTAGCCTCCTTGATCTCGTGGTAGATCCACTCTTGTACTACCCATATCATCAATATCAATCAAGCAGGAGTAGGGTTTTACCTCCATCGAGAGGGCCCGAACCTGGGTAAAAACATCGTGTCCCTTGTCTCCTGTTACCATCCGCCTAGACGCACAGTTCGGGACCCCCTACCCGAGATCCGCCGGTTTTGACACCGACAGCCACCATCCAATATATAATATGTTCAAAAATTTATATAAACTGTATAAACTATATCCCTTTATGATTTCCAAAAAATTTATATCATTTCCAATCAACAATATGTCATCCACATATAATATTAGAAATGCTACAGAGCTCCCACTCACTTTCTTGCAAATACAGGCTTCTCCAAAAGTCTGTATAAAACCACATGCTTTGATCACACTATCCAAGCGTTTATTCCAACTCCGAGAGGCTTGCACCAGTCCATAAATGGATCGCTGGAGCTTGCACACTTTGTTAGCACCCTTTGGATCGACAAAACCTTCTAGTTGCATCATATACAACTCTTCTTTAAGAAATAACCATTTAAGGAATGCAATTTTTATATCCATTTTCCAGATTTCATAAAATATGGCAATTGCTAACATGATTTGGACGGATTTAAGCATCGCTACAGTTGAGAAAATCTCATTGTAGTCAACACCTTGAAGTTGTCGAAAACATTTTGTGACAGGTCGAGCTTTGTAGATAGTAACACTACTATCAACGTCCGTCTTCCTCTTGAAGATCCATTTATATTCTATGGCTTGCCGATCATCGGGCAAGTCCACCAAAGTCCACACTTTGTTCTCATACATGGATCCCATCTCAGCTTTCATGGCTTCAAGCCATTTCAAGGAATCTGGGCTCATCATCGCTTCCTCATAGTTTGTAGGTTCATCATGGTCTAGTAACATGACTTCCAGAATAGGATTACCGTACCACTCTGGTGTGGATCTTACTCTGGAAGACCTACGAGGTTCTGTAGTAACTTGATCTGAAGTTTCACGATCATCATCATTAGCTTCCTCGCTAATTGGTGTAGGAATCACTGGAACTGATTTCTGTGACGAACTAGTTTCCAATTCGGGAGAAGGTACAATTACCTCATCAAGTTTTACTTTCCTCCCACTCACTTCTTTCGAGAGAAAACTCTCTCTCTAGAAAGGATCTAGTCTTAGCAACGATCTTGACTTCGGATCTATGATAGAAGGTGTACCCAATAGTTTCCTTTGGGTATCCTATGAAGATGCATTTCTCTGATTTGGGTTTCAGCTTATCAGGTTGAAGCTTTTTCACATAAGCATCGCAGCTCCAAACTTAAGAAACGACAACTTTGGTTTCTTGCCAAACCACAGTTCATAAGGTGTCATCTCAATGGATTTTGATGGTGCCCTATTTAAAGTCAATGCAGCTGTCTCTAATGCATAATCCCAAAACGATAGTGGTAAATCGGTAAGAGACATCATAGATTGCACCATATCTAATAAAGTGCGGTTACAACGTTCGAACACACCATTACGCCGTGGTGTTCTATGTGGCGTGAGCTGTGAAACTATTCCACATTGTTTTATATGAAAGCCAAACTCATAACTTAAATATTCAGCTCTACGATCAGATCATAGAAACTTTATTTGCTTATTACGATGATTCTCCACTTCACTCTGAAATTCTTTGAACTTTTCAAATGCTTCAGACTTGTGTTTCATTAAGTAGATATACCCATATCTGCTCAAATCATCTGTGAAGGTCGGAAAACAGGGATACCCGTCACTAGCTCGTTCCATTGTTCCGGAGAACGGAGTTTTAGTCATCTTTCCCATAAGGCACGGTTCGCAAGCATCAAATGATTCATAATCAAGTGATTCCAAAAGCCCATCAGTATGGAGTTTCTTCATGCGCTTTACACCGATATGACCCAAACGGCAGTGCCTCTAATAAGTTGCACTATCATTATGCATCTTTTGGCATCAATATTATGAATATGTGTATCACTACGATCAAGATTCAATAATCCATCAACATTGGGTGTATGACCATAGAAGGTTTTATTCATGTAAACAGAATAACAATTTATTCTCTGTCTTTAGATGAATAATCGTATCACAATAAACATGATCTAATCATATTTATGCTCAACGCAAACACCAAATAACATTTAGTTAGGTTCAACACTAATCTCGAAAGTATAGGGAGTGTGCGATGATGATCATATCAATCCTGTAATCACTTCCAACACACATCGTCACTTTACCCTCAACTTGTCTCTGTTTATTCTATAACTCCTGTTTTGACTTACTAATCTTAGCAACCGAACAAGTATCAAATACCTAGGGGCTACTATAAACACTAGTAAGGTACACATCGATAACCTGTATATCAAATATACCTCTGTTCACTTTGCCATCCTTCTTATCCACCAAATATTCAGGGCATTTCCGCTTCCAGTGACCATTTCCTTTGAAGTATAAGCACTCAGTTTTAGGCTTTGGTCCAGCTTTGGGTTTCTTCACGGGAGTGACAACTTGCTTGCCATTCTACTTGAAGTTCCCTTTCTTTCCCTTTGCCCTTTTCTTGAAACTAGTGGTCTTTTCAATCATCAACAATTGATGCTCTTTCTTGATTTCTACCTTTGTCGATTTCAGCATCACAAAGAGCTCGGGAATTGTTTTTGTCATCCCTTGCATATTATAGTTCATCACGAAGTTTTAGTAACTTGGTGATGGTGACTAGAGAACTCTGTCAATCACAATGTTATCTGGAAGATTAACTCCCACTTGATTCAAGCGATTGTAGTACCCAGACAATCTGAGCACACGCTCACTGCTTGAGCCATCCTCCTCCATCTTTTAGCTATAGAACTTGTTGGAGATTTCATATCTCTCAAATCGGGTATTTGCTTAAAATATTAACTTCAACTCCTGGAAAATCTCATATGGTCCATGACGTTCAAAACGTCTTTGAAGTCCCGATTCTAAGCCGTAAAGCATGGTGCACTTAAACTATTAAGTAGTCATCATATTTGAGCTAGCCAAACATTCATAACGTCTGTATCTGCTCCTGCAATAGGTCTATCACCTAGCAATGCATCAAGGACATAATTCTTCTGTGTAGCAATGAGGATACACCTCAGATCACGGACCTAGTCTGCATCATTGCTACTATGATCTTTCAACTTAGTTTTCTCTAGGAACATATAAAAAACATTGGGAAGCTATAACGCGAGCTATTGATCTACAACATAATTTGCAAAATACTATCAGGACTAAGTTCATGATAAATTAAAGTTCAATTAATCATATTGAGGGAGTCCTGGATTAGGGGGTATCCGGATAGCCGGACTATATACTTCGTCCGGACTATTGGAGCGTGAAGATACAAGACTCAAGACTCCATCCCGTGTCCGGATGGGACTCTCTTTTGCGTGGAAGACAAGCTTGGCGATCCAGATATTATATTTCCTTCCTTGTAACCGACTCCGTGTAAAACCTAGCCCTCTCCGGTGTCTATATAAACCGGAGAGATTGGTCCTTAGAAGGCCGATCACAATTACAATCATAACCATCATAGGCTAACTTCTAGGGTTTAGCCTCTATGATCTCGTGGTAGATCTACTCTTGTACTACTCATATCATCAATATTAATCAAGAAGGAAGTAGGGTTTTACCTCCATCGAGAGGGCCCGAACCTGGGTAAACATTGTGTCCCTTGCTTCCTGTTACCATCAGCCTAAGACGCACAGATCAGGACCCACTACCCGAGATCCGCCGGTTTTGACACCGACATTGGTGCTTTCATTGAGAGTTCCTCTGTGTCGTCACTGCAAGGCTTGATGGCTCCCTCAATCGTCAACGACACGGTCCAGGGCGAGACTTTTCTCCCCGGACAGATTTTCGTGTTCGGCGGCTTCGCACTACGGGCCAATTCGCTTGGCCATCTGGAACAGATCGATAGCTACGCCCCTGGCCAGTAGATCAGGTTCGGAAACCTGAACTACACGGCCGATATCCACGGAGACTTGATCTTCGACGGTATCGGGCCTGTGCGAGGAGCGCCGGACAGTCATGAGGAGCACGGCTTAGACCTGTTGTTGGACAATGCTCGGAATATCACCCCTGCAGCAGCCCCGGACCTAGATTCGGAGCAGACTGCATGGCCCAAGGATGGGTGGATGGACCCCGCCCCGCCGATCGCACACTCATCGGCGGTGGAGCCGAACACAGGCCTCACCTCTAGGGAAGCCTGTGACTCCGGACCCCTGGACTCCTATCCGGTTGTAGGTCCCAGTCCGTGCGCTCCTGAGCCCGCCGAGCCTGGTTGCGCTCTGGTAATGGAGTTTACCGCTGCGGATATCTTCCAGCACTCACCCTTTGGTGACATGCTGAACTCGTTAAAGTCTCTCTCTTTGACAGGAGACTCTTGGCTGAACTATGTCTGGCTCGAGTGGGAAGCATGCGACGAAGGAATTCGTTCCCCACCCAACACCCACTTCATTGCCACGGTCGATGATCTAACCGGCGTGCTTGACTTCGACTCTGAAGACATTGACGGTATGGACGACGATGCAGGAGAAGAACAGGAACCACTGCCCACAGGGCGGTGGACAGCCACCCCGTCGTACGACATATACATGGTGGACACGCCCAAGGAGGACGATGACGACAATCCGGAAGATAAAACCCCCGGGCAAAAACCAAAGCGATGGTGCAGATGCCGCTCCAAGTCCAGCAACAGTAAAAATAGCGACAAAAGCGCCAGAAAGATCGACACCCTAGTCAACTCCGAAGGCAACAATGACCATACGGACCCAGCGATGGAGCATGACGAGCCAGGTCACGCCGAACACAGTTCGGAGCAGACGCCAGATCACAATGATCCCGAGGGACGAGTTCATCAAACCGCCCTCGGACAAGAACACAGTCCGGATGATGATGCATTCAGCATCCCGGAAAAATGCATGGAACAAGATAACCTCCACAGAAGGCTTATGGCCACCGTGAGAAGTCTAAAGAAGCAGAAGCAACAGCTAAAAGCCGCACAGGAAACGCTCAATCGCAGATGGAATAAAGTGCTAGACACTGAAGAAAGATACGGCAACGATCGCCATACAAAGAGCTATCCAAAATGCAAGCTACTGCCAAAAATCGATGACGAGGCCGTTCCATCAAAGAATAACACGACTAGGAGGCCGGACGTACCATTTCATAACCGCAACAGAGCAGCTACCGACGCCGTGCACGATTTGCATGAGCACCTGGATAAGAAAGCCGGCGCGGCTAGGTCCATCTACGGATCTAAAGGACACACCCCGGCGCGGGACTATGGTCACCAAAACGATCATACCAATCGAATACCAGTTGGGAATAAACACCGGACACAACAACATTCGATGACATGCCACAGCACGTCCAGATACAGAGGGGCTGCTCACCCCCTGTGCTTCACTGAAAAGTACTGGACCATGAATTCCCACAGGGTTTTAAACCTGTGAACATAGAGGCATACGACGGAACGACAGACCCAGGCGTCTGGATCGAGGATTTTATCCTGCACATACACATGGCTCGTGGGGATGACCTGCACGCCATCAAATACCTTCCCCTCAAGTTGAAGGGACAAGCTCGACACTGGTTGAAAAGCCTCCCCGAAAATTAAATTGGGAGTTGGGAGCAACTCGAGGACGCTTTCAGGGCCAATTTTCAAGGGACTTATGTCCGGCCTCCGGATGCGGATAATTTAAGTCACATAATCCAACAGCCCGAAGAGTCCGCCCGCAAGCTTTGGAACAGATTCCTCACTAAGAAGAATCAAATTGTCGATTGTTCGGATGCCAAAGCCTTATAGGCATTCAAACACAGCATCCGCGATGAGTGGCTCACCAGACACCTCGGACAAGAAAAGCCAAGGACAATGGCAGCCTTAACAAGCCTTATGACCCACTTTTGCGTGGGTGAAGATAGTTGGTTGGCGCGTAAAGGCACCAGCGACCCAAGCACATCCAAAATAAGGGATGGCAACGGGAAGCCACGGCGTAATAAAAACAAACATCAAAACAAGGAAGAGAGCCCGGACAACACAACGGTCAACACCGGATTTAGGGGCTCTCGACCCGATCAGCAAAAGAAGCCATTTAAAGGCAGTAAGGAGGGACCGTCCGGTCTGAATGGAGTCCTGGATAGACTGTGCCAAATTCATGGCACCCCCGACAAACCTGTGAACCACACGCACAGAGAGTGTTGGGTCTTCAAGCAAGCCGGCAAATTAAATGCCAAACACAAGGGAAGGGAAACACCAAGTGAAGACGAGGATGAACCTCGCCAGCCAAACACTGGGGGACAGAAAAAATTCCCACCAGAGGTTAAAACAGTAAACATGATCCATGCGACTCACACATCCACGAGAAGGCACAAACACGCGCTCAGAGATGCGTACGCTATAGAGCCCATCGTACCCACACCTAACTACTGGTTGGCTCATCCGATCACCTTCGATCACATGGACTTCCTGACTAGTATTCGGCGCGGAGGATCAGAGGCCTTGGTGCTTGACCCAATAATCGACGGATACCATCTCACCCACGTACTCATGGACGACGGCAGTAGTCTCAATTTAATATACCAGGACACTGTCCACAGAATGGGGATAGACCCATCCAGAATTAGCCAAAGCAACACCACCTTTGAAGGGGTGATACCAGGTGTTGAGGCCTACGGCAGGGGCTCCGTCGTACTGGAGCTAACATTCGGCTCCCCAGGCAACTCCAGAAGCGAAGAACTACTCTTCACCTTCGCACCCTTCCAAAGCGGCTATCACGCATTGCTTGGAAGAGCGGCCTTCGCCTGCTTCAACGCAGTACCACACTATGCCTACCTTACACTCAAGATGCCCGGTCCACGTGGCGTCATCACCGTTAACGGAAACACAGATCACTCTTCACGCGCGGAGGAATACGCGACGGCTCTAGTGGCCGGACTCTAAGCGGCCTCCGATACCAAAAAGCATGACTGGTCGTTAAGACCACGGACATGGTTAGACGAGTCTGGCAGCCCGGATAAAAATGAGCCAGGGCGCCGTATATGTAATCCCATAGAGGACACCAGGGGTTATAAATATTTAATAAAACCCCACCGTTGGCCTGAGCTTATCTACATGCCAATACCTTACACTTTACCATCCATCGCACGCTTACGTCATACTCTTTTACATGAGTTTTTCTTTTTTATAGACACATTGCGTGTGATACCCTTCTAGGAAACGGCACAATGGAGACAAAGGCGCAGACGTGCAGCAGGGCCCCGCTCAAAGGTTTCTCTTTAGATTAAGCCCCTGTGTAAACCTTTTATATTGCCTCTTGTTGTTTACACATCCCATGGGTACTATACCCACAGAGGATACTGCCGTTATTGGCATTTCACCATGATAGACCGATGCACGTACCTGGAAATACAGGGTTTATAATGAAAGGGTGCTATTCAGCCCATTTCCTATTACAAAGTCCGAATACCTTCGGGAGTGTTCGGCTTCACGAGTTTGGCCTTATATGCATCAGCTCCGAATCATGTCTTTGGTCAAATGTTGGGTTTGCCCGGCTCCTGGGTTTGCCGCCTTATGTTCCGTTCTTATCGGCTAAGGCGGCCAAAGGAGAACTACTACAATTGTGCCTGGTTATTCCGGATGAGCACCTTAGTAGAGAAAGCCGAAAACTGACTGTCATGATACATCGAGAGACTGTTCAACCACTCAAAGACTTATCGGAATCTTTAGGATTCCTCCGCATTGACGAAGGACCATTTCCCGGTCATGTACACATGCGCCCGTATTCAGATGCACGCGAAGGTACCAAGGGCTACATAGTAACCCCATCGTTAAATTCGCATGGCTAAGTGAAAGTGTTATAGCTATATAGTCCGGTTGCCTAGTTCGACGTGCGATCACCTCCTTAATGGCCAAGATGTTGGACCAAGTGTGGTTATGCATATTTTTCACGAACACCCCCGCATTGTATGCGTGGGGGCTGAAGCCAACGACTGCTAACTTTTGGATTACATTCAGGAAACACAATAATACTTTCAGGCAAAAAGTGTAAATACAACCTTGTAATCAAAATAACATTGTTTTTACAATGATTCAATTTGTCACTCGAACAAGACTTTCTTCGAGCACTGCGCCTCTATTAAGCGGGCACCTTCTGTTACCTGCTCCAAGTAGTGCTCGGCTGGATCCTGGTCTCCCACCGTATTCTGGGTCGCTACAATGGTGGCCTCCATATCTGTCCAATATGCTTTAACGCGGTCAAGAGCCATTCGTGCACCCTCTATGCATGCCGACCTTCTCATGGCGTCGATCTGAGATACGGCCCCAAGGACTTGTTGCACCAAACCAATGTAACTGTCCGTCTTAGGCCCCTTCGGCCAAAGATGGTCTATTACAGACGACATTGCAAGCCCGGACAGCCTATGAAGCTCCGCCACAGCAGCCATCTTCTCACTTAATGGCAGCGGGCACGCGGGAGCATTGAATTGCAACCAAAAAAGCTTCTCCACTTCTTTATCACCTTGATCCTCGAAAAACTTGGCTGCATCAGTTGTACTCTTTGCCAAGTCCGCATACGTGTCTGCAGGACTCCAGCGTCCATCCAGGGGAGCATACTTCGGATCCAAAAACTTCGTCTGCAGTAAGTAGGAGCCCCCAGCCGCTATTTTACCGGCCTGTTGAAGCTCCTCCCGCACACTGAATTCGGTCCGCATCTCCTTGGTGGCATTAAGTGCCTTGTTTAGGTCAGCCGAATTAACCTTATTCTCCTTTTCAAGGAGTTCATACCGGTCGGCAGCATTTTTCAACTCCACGGCCATTTCGGCTATCTTTTCCTCGCTTCGGCGATGAGCAGCCTGTTCAGCTCTCAATTCTTCGGCCGCCTTTAGGGAAGCCGCATTGCTAACCCGAGCGTGTTCCTTGGCCTGGGCAAGTTCCGCCCTCAGGGCTTCCACGGCAGCAGCACCATCTGCAGTCCAAACATATTGAATTAATATTATGCCCCTCTCATATTTTCCTATACAACATAATAAGGAAAGTAGGGCACATACCTTGTGACTCGTCCAGCCGCTCATTCACCAGCGTGATATCGACATCAATAGATCAGATCTGCCTTCTTAGTTCGGCAACTTCAATGGACTGGTCGACTACCGGACCCTTAGATACTTGCGCATATGTATAGTGCAATCATTACTTATGAAATATGATCCTCCGATTGCCGCCTAGGGTGGGCAACCAGAGTCTCAGGGCTACTATCCATATGGAGCACACCTAGCATGTGCCTCACAGCCAATAAGTCGGGTATTTTTCACCACATACCTCAAAGCCTCTGAGCAGGCTCGTAAATGCTTCATTCAAACCACTTGTGGAGGATGAAATCTTCTTGAGCACCGTGCTCATTAATGAGCGGTGCTCCTCCGAGAGCGCAGCTCGCTCCAGAAGGCCCGTCAGTATGTCTGGCCGGACACCGAACTGTGCCGGACCCTTCTCATCGCCCCCCGTGGGAGCCAAACGCTCCGGGCTCAGGGCGGCCGACGGATCAACTTCGGGCTTCGGCAAATCCGGACTCCTCCGTGATGACACCTCGGTGTCACCCGCCTCATGAGGCGGAGAGGCTGGTGGGGTCTCACTCTCCATCATCTCCGGAGGAAGATCCCCTGAAGACGAACTTTGTTGAGAAGAGCTGCTAGCCGGACTATAAAGAATGTATCCTGGTTAGTGTACTCGGAGAAAAGTAGTACCTTCGAATTTACGATTAACTTACAGCTCGGTGGAGGGCTGGCCCATTGGCGGGCATGACGCGGTGAGGTTGCCCGTCGGGGCGGATCCCCCTGGTGATACCTTTTTCCCTTGCTTGGGCATCTCCGTCGCCAAGTCTTCGGAGGCGGCCCTTTTCTTCCCGTGCGGGGAGGAGGCTTTAGACTCCCCTTCCCGACTACTCTCTTCAGGGGAGGTAACAATTCCCCCGGTTTGAATGCGCAGCGCGTGAAGTTCGGTTTCTCTGTTCTTCCCTTCGTCTTTCCCTGAGGGCATTTTGCTGAGCACCCGGTCAAGCATCTTGGCATGGTTGGACTAGGCGAGCCTTCGGGAAGTGGCGCCGGACACCAGATTCTCTGCCTTGCTGAGCATTCCTGGCCACGGAGGATTTTCAGAATAATGACTATGACAAATATAAATGAAGTGTCTGGTTTCAAGGTTACTTACTTGGATATCTAGGAGATTGCAGCTTAGGCCCGCATCCTCGGTGGTGTCCGGACACCTTACTTGTGGTCCGAAGAATAATTTACACATCCCTTCGAGCTTCAGGGCGAAGAAGTGCTTAATAGTCCGCGGACCCTCTGGATTGAACTCCCACATCCGGAGAGGCTGGCGTTTGCACGGCAACATTCGTCGGATTAGCATTACTTGAATTATGCTGACAAGGTTAATGTCCTTCTCAAGAAGCTCCCGGATATGGCTCTGCAGTATTGGTACATCACTAGCGGGCCCCCAATTCCATCCTACGTCGGTCCATGACGCCAGTTGTGACGGAGGGCCCAAACGGAAGTCGGGGGCGGCCACCCACGTTGTGCCTCCGGGAGCCATGACGTAAAACCACCTCTGCTGCCACACATCGGATACTTCTGGGAAAGAACCCTCTGGCCATGGGGCATCGGCATTCCTGCTTATTATGGCACCTCCGCACTCCGCATGTCGCCCCTCGATCATCTTCGGCTTCACATTGAAGGTCTTGAGCCATAAGCCGAAGTGTGGAGTGACGTGGAGAAAAGCCTTGCACACAATGATGAACAACGAGATATGGAGGATAGCGTCCGGGGCTAGATCGTGAAAATCTAGCCTGTAATAGAACATGAGCCCCCTCACAAATGGATCAAGGGTGAGGCCCAAGCCGCGGAGGAAGTGAGGAACAAATACAACACTCTCGTTAGGCTTGGGAGTTGGGATGACCTGCCCGGGAGCTAGAAGACTGTGCTGGACGTCGGCAGTCAGATATCCGACCTCCCTAAGCCTCGCAATGTCCTCCTCTTGGATTGAGGAGGCCAACCATCGGCCTTGAGGGTTGGATCCGGATATATTGGAGGATCTGGGGTGTTTGAGTTTGGGTCTCGGGTGTTAGAACTCGAGATGCGAAAGGGCGCAAGGGTGATGGAAAAGAGGTATAGGCCTCGGCCCCTTTATAAAGGGGGTTGAGGGAGTCCTGGACTAGGGGGTGTCCGGATAGCCGAACTATCATCTTTGGTCGGACTCCTAAACTATGAAGATACAAGATTGAAGACTCCGTCCCGTGTTCGGATGGGACTTCCCTTGGCATGGAAGGCAAGCTTGGCGATACGGATATGTAGATCTCCTACCATTGTAACCGACCCTGTGTAACCCTAGCCCCCTCCGGTGTCTATATAAACCGGAGGGTTTTAGTCTGTAGGACGAACAACAATCATACCATAGGCTAGCTTCTAGGGTTTAGCCTCTCTGATCTCGTGGTAGATCTACTCATGTACTACCAATATCATCAATATTAATCAAGCAAGAGTAGGGTTTTACCTGCACCGAGAGGGCCCGAACCTGGGTAAAAACATCGTTCCCTTGTCTCCTGTTACCATCCGCCTAGACGCACAGTTCGGGACCCCCTACCCGAGATCCGCCGGTTTTGACACCGACATTGGTGCTTTCACTGAGAGTTCCTCTGTGTCGTCACCTTTAGGCCCGATGGCTCCTTCGATCATCAACAACGACGCGGTCCAGGGTGAGACTTTTCTCCCCGAACAGATCTTCGTATTCGGCGGCTTCGCACTGCGGGCCAACTCGCGTGGCCATCTGGAGCAGATCGAAAGCTACGCCCCTGGCCATCAGGTCAGATTTGGAAGTTTGACCTATACGGCTGACGTCCGCGGGGACTTGATCTTCGACGGGTTTGAGCCACAGCCAAGTGTGCCGCACCGTCACGATGGGCATGATCTAGCTCTGCTGCTGGATAGTGCCCTAGAGGCCGCACAAGTGTCCGCTCCGACCCTTAGCTCGGAGCCGACTGCGCCTATCGAGGACGGGTTGTTGGACACCGCCTCGGGGGCTGCTACCTCTACGGTGATAGAGCCGAATACCATCCCTGTCCTTCGCAAAGCCCGTGACTCCGAGGTGCCAGACTCCTCTCCGGACTCCGAACCTTCCGCGCCCCTGCCAATCGAATCATATTGGGTGCTGATCAAGGAGTTCACTGCCGCGGACATCTTTCAGCACTCGCCCTTTGGTGACATCCTGAATTCACTAAAGTCTCTCTCTTTATCAGGAGAGCCCTAGACGGACTATGGTCAGGAAGGTTGGGATGCGGACGACGAAGAAATTCAATGCCCACCCACCACCCACTTTGTAGCCACTGTCGACGATCTAACCGACATGCTCGACTTTGACTCCGAAGACATCGACGGTATGGACGATGATGCCGGTGACGACCAAGAACCAGCGCCTACAGGGCACTGGAAGGCCACCTCAACTCACGATGTATATATGGTGGATACTCCTAAAGGAAGCGATAACAATGAACAACGGGATGCTGCGAAGGATAATTCCCTCGAAAAGCAGTCAAAACAGTGATGTAAGCGCCGCTCAAAGTCCCGCCTCGACAAAGACAGCACCCATGCAGACCCAGCCATAGAGCAGGGCGAACCGGTGGACGACGAACATGCCCTCGAGCAACCATCCGAACAGGATAACTTGGATAAACAATACGTCCCCGGTGAAGACAACAGTCCGGACGATCTCACGCCGGACACATCGTTGGAGCAGAAGAACCTCCACAAAAGGCTCGTCGCCACTGCACGTAGTCTGAACAAGCAGAAGCGGAAGCTCAAAACAACGGAAGACACACTCAGAATGAGATGGAGCAAAGTACTCAAGACCGCAGACAAATACGGCGATAGTCGCCAAACAAAGAGCTACCCAAAGCGCAAACTACTGCCCGAATTTGATGAGGAGGCCGTAGAGCCCCCACAATCAAATAACAAAGAGGCCGCCCTGTCGGATAGACGACCACAGGGCAAACAAAGAGCGGCAAGCGGCGCCGCACACAAGCCGGCACGCGATCCGCATAAGGATCCGCACCAAAAGGATGGCCCAGTCAGGTCTATCTATGGGCCAAGAAAGCAAGCTCTAGAAAGCAATACAACACGTCGAGTATTCGAACATCATGGCACACCCAAATACAGGGGCGCCGCACACCCCCTATGTTTCACCGATGAGGTGCTGGATCATGAATTTCCAGCGGGATTCAAGCCCGTAAACATAGAGGCATACGACGGAACAACAGACCCTGGAGTCTGGATTGAGGATTACATCTTGCACATACATATGGCTAGAGGAAATGACCTCCACGCCATAAAATACTTACCCCTCAAGCTCAAAGGGCCAGCCCGTCATTGGCTCAAAAGCCTCCCAGAAAATACCATTGGAAGTTGGGAAGAGCTCGAGGATGCGTTTCGGGCAAATTTTTAGGGGACTTATGTCCGCCCTCCGGACGCAGACGATTTAAGTCACATAACTCAACAGCCCGGAGAGTCAGCCCGTAAATTCTGGAACAGGTTCCTCACCAAAAAGAACCAAATAGTCGACTGTCCGGACGCTGAAGCCTTAGCAGCTTTCAAACATAACGTCCAAGACGAATGGCTCGCCAGACACCTCAGCCAAGAAAAGCCGAGAACAATGGCCGCACTAACAAGCCTCATGACCCGCTTTTGCGCGGGAGAGGATAGCTGGCTGGCAAGATGCAGCACCAGCGACCCAAGTACATCCGAGGTCAGGGATGGAAATGGGAAACCACGACGCAGCAAGGACCAGCGCCGGACCAAGGGAAACAGTCCGAAGAGCACGACAGTCAATGCTGGATTCAAAAGCTCTCGGCAGAACAACAAAAAACTGCCTCTTAAGGACAACAGCGACGAGCTATCCAACCTAAACAAAATCTTGGACAAGATATGCCAAATCCACAGTACCCCCGGGAAGCCTACAAACCACACCCACAAAGATTGTTGGGTTTTCAAACAGTCCGACCGACTTAACACCGAACACAAGGGGCTCGACACACCAAGTGAGGACGATGACGAACCCTACAAGTAGAGCACCGGAAAACAAAAGAATTTCCCACAAGAGGTCAAAACAGTAAACTCACTTCAAGTGACAACAGGGAAGAATAGAGCGGCGCCCATTGAAATACGCGCCGCATGGTCCACCCCAGCGGAGTCCCAACATTGGATGTCAAAACCAATCACCTTCGACCATCAGGATTACTCCGGAAGTATCCGGAACGCAGGATGGACTGCTTTGATATTAGATCCTATAATCGACGGACTACAATTTACACAAGTCCTAATGGACGGCGGCAGTGATCTAAACCTGCTATATCAGGACACAATCCACAGAATGGGGATAGACCCAACCAAAATTCACCATAGCAACACTTCCCTTAAAGGAGTGATGCCAGGCCCATATGCCCATTGTGCGGGCTCTCTACCACTAGAAGTAGTGTTCGGCTCATCTGACAACTTCCGTCGCGAAAAGTTAGTCTTCCACATCGCCCCATTTAAAAGTAGCTATCAAGCACTATTGGGACGCAAAGCTTTCGCCCGCTTTAACGCAATACCGCATTATGCATCTCTTACACTTAAAATGCCTGGTCCACGCGGCATCATCTCATTAAAGGGAAACTTCGAGTATTCCTCGAATACGGAAGAACGTGAGACTTCCTTGACAGCCACACACTAATCCGGCTTTGCTGATCAAAGCATCTAAACAGGTCATTCAGTCCCCGGACACGGAAAGGCGAGTCCGGTATAAATAAACAAGGGGCTTACTAGCCGCGTACCCCCTTACAAGGGGCTCCACGCATGTACAACACGAGACAATAAAGCTCAATTTTATTCATTTTTTGAATCATACTCTGTTTATTTTAAAATACATTTTTCGCACGATCTTTTTCTCCAACTAAGTTCCTCTCTAATACAGATGAACGTCGTGCTACACCCGTCCAGGATACGGCACAACGGAGACACAGGCGCAAACGTGCAGTAGGGACCCGTTGCAAGGATTCTTTTCAGATTAAGACCCTGCGTAAACCTTTTTTACTGTCTCTTGTTGATACACATCCCCCGGTTTCTTGCTATAACCGAGGAGGAGGCTGGCGTTTTGGCATCGGCCGCGTCAGAAATTGTTGCGCGTACCTGGACACTAGGGGCTTAGGGCATTGTTCTGCCCGTTTTCATAAAGACCGAATACCTTAGGGAGTGTTCGGCGTCTCGAGTTAGGCCTTATATGCATCAGCTCCGAATCATGTCTTTGGTCAAATGTTGGGTTTTCCCGGCTCCTGTGTTTTGCTGCCTTATGTTCTGCTCTATCGGCTAACGCGGCACCAGGAGAACTACTGCGATTGTGCCCCAGTTCGGCCAGGTGAGCACCTCAGTAGAGAAAGCCGAAAACTGACTGTCATGATATAGCGAGAGACTGGTCAACCACTCGATGGACCACCAGAATGTTTAGAATTCCTCCGCTTTAATGAAGGACCGTTTCCCGGACAGGCACATACGCGCCCCGAATTCGGGAGAGCGCGGTGCCCCTAGGGGCTATATAGTAGCCCCACCATCGAACTCCTATGGCTAAGTGAAAGTGATAAAGCATTATAGTCCGGTTGCCTAGTTTACTACGCTATCACCTCCTTCACAGGACCAAGACGTTGGGTTAAGTGCGAAAATGCGCTTTTTTTGCAAACACCCCCGCACTATGTGCGTGGGGGCTGAAGCCGAAGACTGCCATCTTTCAGGTTATATACACATATACATTAACGGCCGCACAGGAGGTACTTCAATACTTGAACGCACAAGTATAAAAAGCCCTTATATTATATTGAAACATGGTCTCACAAATCATACATGTCATTTGAACATAATATTCTTCGAGCACTACGTCTCTATTAAACGAGCGCCCTGCAGGACTTCCTCAAAATAGTGCTTGGCAGGTACTCAGCTTCTGTCCGAATCCTGGGATGCAACGTCGGTGGCCTTCATCTCTGCCCAGTATGTTTTCACACGGGCAAGAGCCATCCGCGCACCCTCTATGCATGCTGATCGCTTCATTGCATCTATATGCGGCACCGCACCAAGGAACTGCTGCACCAAGCTAAAATAACTCTTCGGCTCGGGCCTTTTCGGCCACAAATGAGTCACGACATCCTTCATGGCAAGTCCGGACAACCTATTCAGCTCAGCCCATTCGGCCAAATGATCGGTCAATGAAAGCGGACGCTCTGGACTATGGAACTGCGACCAAAAAAGCTCATCCATTCTGTGATCCTTTTGGCTTCGGAAGTGTGCGACCGCGTCTGCGGCACTCGCCGCCAAATCCAGATAAGCATCCTCCACACCCCACAGCTGGCCCAACTAAGCATACTTCGGATCCGTGAACTTCCTCCGCAGCAGAAAGGGCTTTCCAGTCGCGATATCCTCGGCTTGACGTAGCTCCTCCTTTATAGCTCTCATCACGGAGCGGGCATCCTTGGCTTCGGCAGTGGCCTTCTTCAGGTCCTCTTGCTCCGCTCGACGTTCTTTTTAAAGAAACTCGCAGCGGTCGGCAGCATTCTTCAACTTCCCGGCCATCTCGGCCATCTCCTCCCTGCTTTGGCAGTGAGCAGCCTGTTCGGCTTTTAGCTCCTCGGCCGCCCTCAAGGCAGCCGCATCACTTTTTCTGGCTTGCTCCTTGACTCGGGCTAGCTCCGCCCGAAGGTTCTCCATAGCAGTGGCACCATCTGCATAAAGCATACATGTTGTAAGGCATGGGCGTCAAGCTCCCTTACCAGGTGTCCGCGGAGAAGTGGCATACCTTGTGACTCGTCAAGCCGCTTATTGACAAGCGCGATGTCCGCATCCGCCACGTCAAGTTGCCGCTTTAGTTCGGCAAATTGATCAGTCCGGCTGGCCACTGGACGCTCCGCCACCTATATAGGACAGGTGACATCTTACAACTGAGATTATGATCCCTAGCGCGCTGTCACTTTCGACAACGTACCGAGTCTCAGGGGCTACTATCTATACAGGGCACATTCTATATGCAAAACTGTCAGAAGGTATATCATTTTCGCGTACCTCAAACCCCGTCAGTAAAATTCTGACGGCTTCATGCAATCCGCTGTCAGCGGATGAAATCCTTTCAATCACCGTACCCATTAACACACGGTTATCTTCTGAGATAGACGCTCGCTCGAGCAGATCCTTCAGCTCCTCCGACCGTACACCAGTTGGTGCCGGACCTTCCGGCCCCGCCGGACTCGGGGAAACCCTCCGTGATGACACCTCAGGGTCGTCTGCCCCGCATGACGGTACGGCAGATGGAGGCATTTCGCTCTCCATTATCTCCGGATGAAGATCGCCCGAAGATGAGCTCTGCTGAGAAGGGCTAAGATCCGAACTACAAGGTAAAACTTCGGTTATCTTCAGATATAAAAGCAGGGTTGTCCCTTATTACAAAACTCCCCTTTCTACTTACGGCTCGCTGGAGGGCTGATTCCCTTGGGGAAATAGTGCGGCTGGGGCTTCTCCTGGCGCGGGACCCTCTGCTGAAGATTTCTTCCCCCGCTTTGAGGCCTTGGCCTCCGGATCTTCAGAAGCGGTCCTCTTCTCCCCCTGGAGGGAGGGATTCTCGATCCCCCCTTCCTTGAAGGCCTCCTTCACGGAGGCAGTAGCTTCCCTGTTCCCCCCTTTGCCCTCTTCCAAAGGCGCAGCCTCTAGCATCTTGGTTAACACAGGATCCGGCGTGGTCTCAGGGAGGGGAGCCGGACACCTTATTAGTTTTGCTTTCGCTATCCACTCCTGTTCAAGGGACAGCTCTTTAAAGGGCAAGTTTATGATAAATGTACGGATAGCGTGTCCGGGCACAGGACTACTTACTTGAGTATCCGGGCGATTGCAGCTCAGACCTGCGTCCTCGATCAAGTCCGGACACATCTCTTGGGATCCGAAGAATAGTTTATACATCTCCACGGGCGTCGTGCCCATGAAGTGTTGGAGAGCTCGTGGTCCCTCTGGATTGAATTCCCACAGGCGGAGGGGGCGACATTTGCAGGGCAGAAGGCGCTGAATCAGCATGACCTGCGCCACTACAACCAGATTGATCTCTCTCTCTTGGAGGTCTCGAATACGGACCTGCAACAGAGGTATGTCCTTGGACGGCCCCCAGTCAAGCCCTTTGTTGACCCATGACGCCAGCCGTTGTGGAGGACCCGAGCGAAAGGCAGGTGGCGCCACCCATCTAGTGCCCCTGGGAGCGGTGATGTAAAACCACTTCTGTTGCCACAAACCAAGCTCCTCTTGAAAAGAGCCCTCGGGCCATGGAGCGTCAGCACTCTTGCTTATAACATCCCCTCCGCACTCTGCCTGCTGCCCCTTGATCATCTTCGGCTCCACATTGAAGGTCTTGAGCCACAATCCGAAGTGAGGGGTAATGCGGAGGAAGGCTTCGCATACGACAATGAATGATGAGATGTGGAGGATGGACTCTGGATCCAAATCGTGGAATTCCAGCCCATAATAAAACATGAGCCCCCTCACGAAGGGGTCCGTCGGGAAGCCTAAACCCCAAAGGAAGTGAGACACGAACACCATGCTCTCACCACGCTCGGGAGTAGGAATAACCTGCCCTTGGGCAGGCATCCTATGCGAAATTTCGCCGGTTAGATACCTGGCGTCTCTCAGCTTTAGCACGTCTTCTTCCGTGACGGAAGAAGGCATCCATCAGCCTTGCAGGTCGGAGCTGGACATCGTTGAAGGTCCGAAGCGCCTGAATCTGGAGCTTTGGGTGTTGGAACTCGAGGCGAGGGGCGGATTCGATTGAGATTGAAAGAAAGGAGCAGACCTTGGTCTCGTTATAAAGAGGTTGAATACCAAGAGCCCTTCCCGTGGCCGTTTAGGACTCGCCCTCGATAGAGCGGGCATGCCAACGGGCGCGGTTGGGTTACCCACGCCCATATTGATGAGAATCCCAAAATAAGGGGACACGATCTCTGCTTTGACAAGACGTGCCAAGGAAACCGCCTCGCTAAACGCGCTGAGGTGGAACAGTCAAAACGATTCGAATAAAGGCTTGGCTGTGGTGTGATGTCACGCCACGGAATACGTTAGCAGATTGAACTTGTGTAAATATTATTCTCTCTACGGTGGTATGTGGAACTTATTTTGCAGAGCCGAACACCATCCTTGTGTTCAAAATCTTCTATGAAGTGTTCGGAGGAGGAACCCACCTTGCAATGCCGAAGACAATATGCGCGCCGGACTCATCGTCATTGAAGCCTGTTCAGGGGCTACTAGGGAGTCCTGGACTAGGGGGTGTCCGGATAGCCGAACTATCATCATTGGCCGGACTCCTAAACTATGAAGATACAAGATTGAAGACTCCGTCCCGTGTCCGGATGGGACTTTCCATGGCGTGGAAGGCAAGCTTGGCGATACGGATATGTAGATCTCCTACCATTGTAACCGACTCTGTGTAACCCTAGCCCCCTCCGGTGTCTATATAAACCGGAGGGTTTTAGTCCGTAGGACGAACAACAATCATACCATAGGCTAGCTTCTAGGGTTTAGCCTCTCTGATCTCGTGGCAGATCTACTCTTGTACTACCCATATCATCAATATTAATCAAGCAGGAGTAGGGTTTTACCTCCATCGAGAGGGCCCGAACCTGGGCAAAAACATCGTATCCCTTGTCTCCTGTTACCATCCGCCTAGACGCACAGTTCGGGACCCCCTACCCGAGATCCGCCGGTTTTGACACCGACAGGGGTGAATATCAAGAGTCCTCAACATGACCGCTTGAGACTTATCTAAAAACACACGGAGTCATACCAACGGTCGTCGTGGGGTTGCGCACGCCCGTATTGATGGAAGATCCCGCAATAAGAGGAACACGATCTCTGCTTTGGTAGGGCGTGCCAATAAAACCGCCTCGCAACGCGAGTCGAGGTGGGCCAAGAAAGGCCGGTTCGTGTTGAGCCAGGCCACGATGCAGGGGCACGACGAACGAAGATTGCCAGCAGATCAGATTTATGCTATGTTCCCTATGATAGTATGTGAGGATCATCTCGCAGATTCGGACACGGTCTAAGTGTTCGATAATTACTTTGGAGTATTCGGAGATGGAACCCTCCTTGCAATGCCGAGGACAAGACTGCGTGCCAAACTCATCGTCATTGAAGCCTGGTTCAAGAGCTACTGAGGGAGTCCTGGATTAGGGGTATCCGGACAGCCGGACTATATACTTCGTCCGGACTATTGGAGCGTGAAGATACAAGACTCAACACTCCGTCCCGTGTCCGGATGGGACTCTTTTGCGTGGAAGACAAGCTTGGTGATCCGGATATTGTATTTCCTTCCTTGTAACCGACTCCATGTAAATCCTAGCCCTCTCCAGTGTCTATATAAACCGGAGAGATTGGTCCTTAGAAGGCCGATCAGAATTATAATCATAACCATCATAGGCTAGGTTCTAGGGTTTAGCCTCTACGATCTCGTGGTAGATCTACTCTTGTACTACTCATATCATCAATATTAATCAAGCAGGAAGTATGGTTTTACCTCCATCGAGAGGGCCTGAACCTGGGTAAACATTGTGTCCCTTGCTTCCTGTTACCATCAGCCTAAGACGCACAGATAGGGACCCCCTACCCGAGATCCGCCGGTTTTGACACCGACACATATTACTTAAGAACTCCCACTTAGATAGACATCCCTCTAGTCATCTAAATGATCACGTGATCCAAATCAACTAAACCATGTCCGATCATCACGTGAGATGGAGTAGTTTTCAATGGTGAACATCACTATGTTGATCATATCTACTATATGATTCACGCTTGACCTCTCGATCTCCAGTGTTCCGAGGCCATATCTGCATATGCTAGGCTCGTCAAGTTTACCCGAGTATTCTGCGTGTGCAAAACTGGTTTGCACCCATTGTACGTGAATGTGGAGCTTATCACACCCGATCATCATGTGGTGTCTTGGCACGACGAACTGTCGCAATGGTGCATACTCAGGGAGACCACTTATACCTTGAAATTTAGTAAGGGATCATCTTATAATGCTACCGCCGTACTAAGAAAAATAAGATGCATAAAAGATAAACATCACATGCAATCAAAATATGTGACATGATATGGCCATCATCATCTTGTGCTCATGATCTCCATCACCGAAGCATCATCATGATCTTCATCGTCACCGGTGTGACACCTTGATCTCCATCGTAGCATCGTTGCCATCTCACCAACTATTGTTACTACGACTATACTGCTTAGTGATAAAGTAAAACAATTACATGGCGATTGCATTGCATACAATAAAACGACAACCATATGGCTCCTGCCAGTTGCCGATAACTTTGTTACAGAACATGATCATCTCATACAACAATTTATATCACATCATGCCTTAACCATATCACATCACAGCAAGCCCTGCAAAAACAAGTTAGACGTCCTCTACTTTGTTTTTGCAAGTTTTATGTGGCTGCTACGGGCTTCTAGCAAGAATCGTTCTTACCTACGCATCAAAACCACAACGATTTTTTGTCAAGTGTGTTGTTTTAACCTTCAACAAGGACCGGTCGTAACCACACTCGATTCAACTAAAGTTGGAGAAACAGACACTCACCAGCCACCTATGTGCAAAGCACATCGGTAGAACCAATCTCGCGTAAGCGTACGCGTAATGTCGGCCTGAGCCGCTTCATCCAACAATACCGCCAAATCAAAGTATGACATGTGAAGGAAATATTCCCTAGAAGCAATAATAAAGTTGTTATTTATATTTCCTTATATCATGATAAATGTTTATTATTCATGCTAGAATTGTATTAACCAGAAACTTAGTACATGTGTGAATACATAGACAAACATAATGTCACTAGTATGCCTCTATTTGACTAGCGTGTTGAATCAAAGATGGTTGTGTTTCCTAACCATAGAAATGAGCTGTCATTTGATTAACGGGGTCACATCATTAGAGAATGATGTGATTGACTTGACCCATTCCGTTAGCTTAGCACTTGATTATTTAGTTTGTTGCTATTGCTTTCTTCATGACTTATACATGTTTCTATGACTATGAGATTATGCAACTCCCGAATACCGGAGGAACACTTTGTGTGCTACCAAGCGTCACAACGTAACTGGGTGATTATAAAGGTGCTCTACAGGTGTCTCCGATGGTACTTGTTGAGTTGGCACAGATCAAGATTAGGATTTGTCACTCCGATTGTCGGAGAGGTATCTCTGGGCCCTCTCGGTAATACACATCACCATAAGCCTTGAAAGCAATGTGACTAATGAGTTAGTTGCGGGATGATGTATTATGGAACAAGTAAAGAGACTTGCTGGTAATGAGATTGAACTAGGTATTGAGATACCGACGATCGAATCTCGGGCAAGTAACATACCGATGACAAAAGGAACAACGTATGTTGTTATGCTGTTTGACCGATAAAGATCTTCGTAGAATATGTAGGAGCCAATATGAGCATCCAGGTTCCGCTATTGGTTATTGACCGGAGACGTGTCTCGGTCATGTCTACATAGTTCTCGAACCCATAGGGTCCGCACGCATAACGTTCGGTGATGATCGGTATTATGAGTTTATGTGTTTTAATGTACTGAAGGTTGTTTGGAGTCTCGGATAAGATCACAGACATGACGAGGAGTCTTGAAATGGTCGAGACATAAAGATTGATATATTGGAAGGTTATATTCGGACACCGGAAGGGTTCCGGGGGGTCACCGAGAAAATACCGGACTACTGGGAGGTTACCGGAACCCCCGGGGAGTATATGGGCCTTAATGGGATTTAGGGGAGAGAGAGAGGGGCTGGCTAGGCTGGGCCACGTGCCCCCCAAGCCTAGTCCTAATTGGACTAGGGGGAGGGGAGGCGCCCCCTCCTTCCTTCTCCTCCTCTCCTTCCCTTCCCCCTTCTCCTACTCCTACTAGGAAAGGGGAGTCCTACTCCTAGTGGGAGTAGGACTTCCCCCTTGGCGCGCCCTCCTCCTAGGTCGGCCGCCTTTGTAACGCCCTGGATTCGATGCGCCAGGTGTCTGCTAGTTATTCGCTGTCTTTGCCATGTCATTTGCTTGCGTGTTGCACTTTGCCATGTCATCTTATTCATTTCATATCATGTCATCATGTGCATCTCATTTTGCATTCGTGTTCGTCTCTTGCATCCGAGCTTTTTCCCCGTTGTCCGTTTTGCAATCTGGCGCTCCTATCTCACCCGGCGTCCCCTTTTTGCCTCTTCTCTTGTGCGGGTGTTAAACTTTCTCGGAATGGCCCGAGGTTTGCCAAGCGGCCTTGGTATAGCACCGGTAGACCGCTTGTAAAGTTTTGTGCCATTTGGAGGTCGTTTGATACTCCAACGGTTAACCGGGTAACCGCAAAAGCCTCTTTTGTGTGCAGCCCAACACCGCTTCCAAAGTGGCCCAAAACCCATCTAAATCCCCTCCATGCTCTCGGTCATTCGATCACGATCGCGTGGCTAAAAACCGCACCTCATTTGGACTCTCCTAGCTCCCTCTATCTATAAATAAGTCTCTCCCTCCAAAAATCCCGGATCATTTCCACCCTAACCCTAGCCCCGCTCCTCTCCGCGCCGCCGGACACGTCCGGACGGAGCCGGACGCGTCCGCCGCCGTGCCCCCGGTGAATCGGGAGCCGCCGGCCCGCTCGGCCCGCTCCTGGCCCTCGCGGGCCCAGTCCGCTCGCCGCCACGCCCGAGTCCTCCACCGCCCGGCCGCCCGCTCCCGCGTTCCGCCGCCGCCCGCCGTCCGGCCGCCGGTGCCGCCCGGCCCCGCCTCCGACGCGCGCCTCCCCGTCGCCGATCTCCTCCGTCCCGCGGCCGCGCCTCCCGCGCTCGGGCCGGATCTCGCCGCCGCCGTCCTCCTCCGGCCATCTCCCTCCTACTCCGGCCGCCATCGCCGTCCACTCGGACGAACCCGCTCCGGCGACGACCTCGACCCACGCGCAGCCGGATCCAGATCCAATCCACAGTTGACTTTTCTTCCTCCCCCCGAATTTTCCACTAAGTCCTTAATCTATCATAATTTTTTCGCATGTTCTTCACCCCACAACTTTGCATCCGTGGCTCCATTTCGTGCGTGTAATATGTCAAATTGTTCGCCTCGACGAGTACTTCATTTCATTCCATTGCATCATTTTCATTTGAGCTCATCTTGATGCCCGAAATGCTATTGGAAGAGTGCTAAGTGATGTTAATCTGCTAAAACTGTTATAACTTGCTCATTTGTCATTTTTGCCATGATTGATGTGTGCATCCTATGAGGTTGATGTCTACATGTGTTTTGATCTATGATAATCCATCTTTACAGAGGTGCAAACCATGTATTTTTGTGAGTTGTGTACTGAGTGCATCAAGCTTGTTAAGTAGGGTACTTGCTGTTGCTGTTTTCCTGATAGATTCTGTTCTATTTTGTTGCTATGTTAACCTGCTGCTACAAGTCATTTCGTGCAATATTTTGGAGATGTTCACTAAGGATGTTTTGTTTTACATGTCATGCTATATCCATTCATGCCCTTGGTTGAAATTATAGCCTGCTGTATCATGTTGTTATCTTGCTCCAAAGTTTGCTAAATGATGTTGTTGTCAGCCTGTTAACATTAAGTTCAATGTTTCCATGATTGTTTTTTAGTGATCCATGCACCCTATGAACTTGTTCCTGCCATTCTTAGCTTCATAAACATGTCTTCTTACTGTTGGGTGCCTTTCCATTCCATTTATTGCTCTGTGGTGAGTGGTTCAAGCTCACCAACATGCCTACTTATTGTTGTTCCTGCCATGTTTGAATCTGTAATATAACTTGCCATGTTTACATGGGCGCCATCATATTTTATGTGCCTTTTTGGCTCATGGTCAGTAAGGGACTCTTGTTCTATGAATTTAGTAGTATCATGCCATATCTTTGTTTGCCATGATATGTTCATGTAACATGTTGTTTGATAGCTCTAAACATTGCAACTTGATGTTATTTCTGCAAAGTCTGAAACTGTTATTATTTGCAATCTTTCCATATGTGTTTGAGCATGTTCTAGTGATTTCTGGAGATAGCTCAGTGTTCATGTTTTGTAGTGCTTTTCCTGTACTTCATGCCCATGCCTTTTGTTCTTATGTTGGGGTGATGTAGCTTATTGTTTTGATGCTTACAATATGCCTAGTTGCTGTTTTGGACAGATTGTTGTTATGACTTGTATAGTATGTGTGTGTGTTGAACCGTTGCTCCGTTTTGAGTGTGCTCTACATGAAACTTGCTTGTTTTTGCATGTAGCTTCATATTATAATGTTGCATCCATGTTTTGAGGTGTTTGTTTGATGTTTGTATGCATTTTGCATCAATGCCATGTTTAACTTGTTTTGCTCATATCTTCTAGGCCGTAGCTCCAAATCTAATGAACTTTACATGTAACTTGACTAGAATTTCGTCTAGATCATCTTGGTGCATCTTAACTTGCTGCTTAACAACTTGAACATAAGGTTTATTCAGTTCTGGACCAATTTCGAAATATTCATATGAGGACTTACCGGAATTGTTATATGTTGTTCCCGGCCTCATTTAAACTTGCCTTGATGTGTTGTTCTTGTTTGCATCATCTCTTGCCATGAGTAGATTCATGTAGCTTTGTCATGCATCATGCTAGTTGTGCATCATGTCTTGTTCATGTGTGGTGTGTTCACTATGTTGTGTGCTTCTTCTCGATAGTTCCCGTTTCGTTGCGATCGTGAGGATTCGTTCATCTACGCTTGGTTCGTCTTCGTGGCTTCATCTTCTTCATGGACTCGTTCTTCTTCCTTGCGGGATTTCAGGCAAGATGACCACTACCCTGGATCTCACCATCATTGCTATGCTAGTTGCTTCATTCAATCGCTTTGCTGCGCTTCCTATAACTTGTTCTTCAAGCCTCTCAAATTGCCATGAACCTCTAAACTTTGACACCCTTCCTAGCAAACCGTTGCTTGGCTATGTTACCGCCTTGCTCAGCCCTTCTTATAGCATTGTTAGTTGCAGGTGAAGTTGAAGATTGCTCCATGGTGGACAGGGTTATGTTGGGATATCACAATATCTCTTATATTATTAATGCATCTATATATTTGGTAAAGGATGGTACTTGTTTTGCTCCACTCTTGCCGCCCTAGTTTCCATCATACCGGTGTTATGTTCCCGGATTTTGCGTTCCTAACGCGGTCGGGTGATTTATGGGACCCCCCTGACAGTTCGCTTTGAATAAAACTTGTCCAGCAAGGCCCAACCTTGGTTTTACCATTTACCTCACCACCACCTACCTTTTACCTTGGGAGTAATTAACCCAAGGGTCATCTTTATTTTAGCTCCCCCCCCCCCCCGGGCCAGTGCTTGTCTAAGTGTTGGTCCGAACTGAGCAGCCTGTGGGGCCACCTCGGGGAAACTCGAAGTCTGGTTTTACTCGTAGCTTGACTTATCCGGTGTTGCCCTGAGAACGAGATATGTGCAGCTCCTATCGGGATTGTCGGCGCATCGGGCGGCTTTGCTGGTCTTGTTTTACCATTGTCGAAATGTCTTGTAAACCGGGATTCCGAGACTGATCGGGTCTTCCTGGGAGAAGGTATATCCTTCGTTGATCGCGAGAGCTTATCATGGGCTAAGTTGGGACACCCCTGCAGGGTATAAACTTTCGAGAGTCGTGCCCGCGGTTATGTGGCAGATGGGAATTTGTTAATGTCTGGTTGTAGATAACTTGACACCAGATCCGAATTAAAACGCATCAACCACGTGTGTAGCCGTGATGGTCTCTTCTCGACGGAGTCCGGGAAGTGAACACGGTCTTTGGGTTATGTTTGACATAAGTAGGAGTTCAGGATCACCTCTTGATCATTGCTAGCTTCACGACCGTTTCGCTTGTTCTCTTCTCGCTCTTATTTGCGTTGGTTAGCCACCATATATGCTTAGTCGCTGCTGCAACCTCACCACTTTACCCCTTCCTTTCCCATTAAGCTTTGCTAGTCTTGATACCCATGGTAATGGGATTGCTGAGTCCTCGTGGCTCACAGATTACTACAACAACAGTTGCAGGTACAGGTTATGCGATGATCTTGACGCGAGAGCGATGTTTGCTTGTTTTGGAGTTCTTCTTCTGCTTCTTCTTCGATCAGGTGATAGGTTCCAGGTCGGCAGCCTGGGCTAGCAGGGTGGATGTCGTTTGGGTTTCTGTTTGTGTGCCATCCGTAGTCGGATGTTGATCTCTTGTAAGATGATGTTGTATTCGTGTGGCATTGTATGCCTCTTGTATGTATCCCCATCTATTATGTAATGTTGATGTAATGATATCCACCTTGAAAAAGCGTTCCAATATGCGGGTCTATCCTTGGTGGGACCTTCGAGTTCCTTTTTGGATAGGGTCGCATATTGGGCGTGACAGCCTTCCCCCCTTGCTCCTTTATATACCGGGGTAGGAGGGCACCCCAAGACACACAAGTTGATCATTGATCTTTAACCGTGTGCGGTGCCCCCCTCCACCATAATCCACCTCGGTCATATCGTAGTGGTGCTTAGGCGAAGCCCTGCATTGGTAGCTTCATCAACACCGTCATCACGCCGTCGTGCTAACGGAACTCTCCCTCGAAGCTCTACTGGATCGTGAGTTCGTGGGACGTCACCGAGCTGAACGTGTGCAGATCGCGGAGGTGCCATACGTTCGGTACTTGGATCGGTCGATCGTGAAGATGTACGACTACATCAACCGCGTTGTCATAATGCTTCCGCTTACGGTCTACGAGGGTATGTGGATGACACTCTCCCCTCTCGTTGCTATGCATCACCATGATCTTGCGTGTGCATAGGAATTTTTTGAAATTACCATGTTCCCCAACAGTGGTATCAGAGCCAGGTTCATGCGTAGATGTTATATGCACGAGTAGAACACAAGTGAGTTGTGGGCGATACTAGCCATACTGCTTACCAGCATGTCATACTTTGATTCGGTGGTATTGTTGGATGAAGCGGCCCGGACTGACATTACACATACGCTTACGCGAGACTGGTTCTACCGACGTGCTTCGCACACAGGTGGCTGGCGGGCGTCAGTTTCTCCAACTTTATTTGAATCGAGTGTGGCTACGCCCGGTCCTTGTGAAGGTTAAAACAACACATACTTGACAAAATATCGTTGTGGTTTTGAGGCGTAGGTAAGAACGGTTCTTGCTTAGCCCGTAGCAGCCACGTAAAACTTGCAACAACAAAGTAGAGGACGTCTAACTTGTTTTTGCAGGGCATGATGTGATGTGATACGGTCAAGACATGATGCTAAATTTTATTGTATGAGATGATCATGTTTTGTAACGAAGTTATCGGCAACTGGCAGGAGCCATATGGTTGTCACTTTATTGTAAGAAATGCAATCGCCATGTAATTGCTTTACTTTATCACTAAGCGGTAGCGATAGTCGTAGAAGCAATAGTTGGCGAGACAAAAACGATGCTACGATGGAGATCAAGGTGTCGCGCCGGTGACGATGGTGATCATGACGGTGCTTTGGAGATGGAGATCAAAGGCACAAGATGATGATGTCCATATCATATCACTTATAATGATTGCATGTGATGTTTATGCATCTTATTTTGCTTAGATCGACGGTAGCATTATAAGATGATCTCTCACTAAATTTCAAGGTATAAGTGTTCTCCCTGAGTATGCACCGTTGCAAAAGTTTGTCGTGCCGAGACACCACGTGATGATCGAGCGTGATAAGCTCTACGTTCACATACAACGGGTGCAAGCCAGTTTTGCACACGCAGAATACTCGGGTTAAACTTGACGAGCCTAGCATATGCAGATATGGCCTCGGAACACTGAGACCGAAAGGTCGAGCGTGAATCATATAGTAGATATGATCAACATAGTGATGTTCACCATTAAAAACTACTCCATCTCACGTGATGATCGGACATGGTTTAGTTGATATGGATCACGTGATCACTTAGATGATTAGAGGGATGTTTATCTAAGTGGTAGTTCTTAAGTAGTTTGATTAATTGAACTTTAGTTTATCATGAACTTAGTACCTGATAGTATTTTGCATGTCTATGTTGTTATAGATAGATGGCCCGTGCTGTTGTTCCGTTGAATTTTAATGTGTTCCTTGAGAAAGCTAAGTTGAAAGATGATGGTAGCCATTACGTGGACTCGGTCCGTAACTTGAGGATTATCCGCATTCCTGAACAAAAGAATTACATCCTGGAAGCACCGCTAGGTGTACCACCTGCGCTGGCAACTGCTGACATTGTGAATGCCTGGAAGTCGCATGTTGATGACTACTCGATAGTTCAGTGTGCCATGTTTTACGGCTTAGAACCGGGACTTCAACGACGTTTTGAACGTCATGGAGCATATGAGATGTGCCAGGAGTTGAAGCTAATATTTGAAGCAAATTCCCGGATTGAGAGATATGAAGTCTCCAATAATTTCTACAGCTGCAAAATCAAGGAGAATAGTTCTGTCAGTGAACATATAGTCAGAATGTCAGGGTACTACCATCACTTGATTCAACTGGGAGTTAATCTTCCGGATGATAGTGTCATTGACAGGATTCTTCAATCACTGCCACCAAGCTACAAGAACTTTGTGATGAACTATAATATGCAAGGGATGGATAAAACAATTCCCGAGCTCTTCGCGATGCTAAAGGCTGTGGAGGTAGAAATCAAGAAGGAGCATCAAGTGTTGATGGTCAACAACACCACCAGTTTCAAGAAAAAGGGTAAAGGGAGAAGGGGAATTTCAAGAAGAACAGCAAGCAAGTTGCTGCTCAAGTGAAGAAGCCCAAGTTTGGACCTAGCCTGAGACTGAGTGCTTCTACTGCAAAGGGACTGGTCACTGGAAGCGGAACTGCCCCAAGTATTTGGCGGATAAGAAGGATGGCAAGGTGAACAAAGGTATATGTGATATACATGTGATTGATGTGTACCAATCTAATGCTCGCAGTAGTGCCTGGATATTTGATATTGGTTCTGTTGCTAGTATTTGCAACTCGAAACAAGGACTACAGATTAAGCAAAGATTAGCTAAGGACGAGGTGACGATGCGCCTGGGAAATGGTTCCAAAGTCGATGTGATCGCGATCGGCACGCTACCTCTACATCTACCTTCGGGGTTAGTTTTAGACCTGAATAATTGTTATTTGGTGCCAGCGTTGAGCATGAACATTATATCTGGATCTTGTTTGATGCGAGATGGTTATTCATTTAAATCTGAGAATAATGGTTGTTCTATTTATATGAGTAATATCTTTTATGGTCATGCACCCTTGAAGAGTGGTCTATTTTTATTGAATCTCGATACTAGTGATACACATATTCATAATATTGAAGCCAAAATATGCAGAGTTGATAATGATAGTGCAACTTATTTGTGGCACTACCGTTTGGGTCATATTGGTGTAAAGCGCATGAAGAAACTCCATTCTGATGGACTTTTGGAATCACTTGATTATGAATCACTTGGTACTTGCGAACCATGCCTCATGGGCAAGATGACTAAAACTCCGTTCTTCGGAACAACGGAGGGAGCAATAGATTTGTTGGAAATCATACATACTGATGTATGTGGTCCGATGAATATTGAGGCTCGCGACGGGTATCATTATTTTTCTCACCTTCACAGATGATTTAAGCAGATATGGGTATATCTACTTAATGAAACATAAGTCTGAAACATTTCAAAAGTTCAAAGAATTTCAGAGTGAAGTGGAAAATCATCGTAACAAGAAAATAAAGTTTCTACGATCTCATCGTAGAGGAGAATATTTGAGTTACGAGTTTGGTCTTCATTTGAAATGATGCGGAATAGTTTCACAACTCAGGCCACCCGGAACACCACAACGTAATGGTGTGTCCGAATGTCGTAACCGCACTTTATTAGATATTGTGCGATCTATGATGTCTCTTACTAATTTACCACTATTGTTTTGGGGTTATGCTTTGAGACGGCTGCATTCACGTTAAATAGGGCACCATCTAAATCCGTTGAGATGACGCCTTATGAACTATGGTTTGGCAAGAAACCAAAGTTGTCGTTTCTGAAAGTTTGGGGCTGCGATGCTTATGTGAAAAAGCTTCAACCTGATAAGCTCGAATCCAAATTGGAGAAATGTGTCTTCATAGGTACCCAAAGGAAACTATTGGGTAAACCTTCTATCACAGATCCGAAGGCAAGACATCCGTTGCTAAGAATGGATCCTTTCTAGAGAAGGAGTTAATGTAGTACCTGCTCCCTTATTGGAAAGTAGTTAATCACATAAATCAGTTCATGTGATCCCTACACAAATTAGTGAGGAAGTTGATGATAATGATCGTGATACTTCAAATCAAGTTACTACCGAACCTCGTAGGTCAAACAGAATAAGATCCGCACCAGATTGGTACGGTAATCCTGTTCTAGAGGTCATGTTACTTGACCATGGCGAACCTACAAACTATGAGGAAGAGATGTTGAGCCCAGATTCCGCAAAATGGCTTGAGGCCATGAAATCTGAGATGGGATCCATGTATGAGAACAAAGTTTGGACTTTGGTTGACTTGCCCGATGATCGACAAGCCATCGAGAATAAATGGATTTTCAAGAAGAAGACAGACACTGACGGTAATGTTACTGTCTACAAAGCATGACTTGTTGCGAAAGGTTTTCAACAAGTTCAAGGAGTTGACTACGATGAGACCTTCTCACTCGTAGTGATGCTTAAGTCTGTCCGGATCATGTTAGCAATTGCCACATTTTATGATTATGAAATTTGGCAAATGGATGTAAAGACTGCATTCCTGAATGGATTTCTGGAAGAAGAGTTGTATATGATGCAACCTGAAGGTTTTATCGATCCAAAGGATGCTAACAAAGTGTGTAAGCTCCAGCGATCCATCTATGGACTGGTGCAAGCATCTCGGAGTTGGAATAAACGTTTTGATAGTGTGATCAAAGCATATGCTTTTATACAGACTTTTGAAGAAGACTGTATTTACAAGAAAGTTAGTGGGAGCTCTGTAGCATTTCTAATATTATATGTGGATGACATATTGTTAGTTGGAAATGATATAGAATTTTTGGATAGCATAAAAGGATACTTGAATAAGAGTTTTTCAATGAAGGACCTCAGTGAAGCTACTTATATATTGGGCATCAAGATCTATAGAGATAGATCAAGACGCTTAATTGGACTTTCACAAAGCACATACCTTGATAAAGTTTTGAAGAAGTTCAAAATGGATCAAGCAAAGAAAGGGTTCTTGGCTGTGTTACAAGGTCTGAAATTGAGTCAGACTCAATGCCCGACCACTGCAGAAGATAGAGAGAAAATGAAAAGTGTTCCCTATGCCACAGCCATAGGCTCTATCATGTATGCTATGCTGTGTACCAGACCTGATGTGTGCCTTGCTATTAGTTTAGCAGGGAGGTACCAAAGTAATCTAGGAGTGGATCACTGACAGCGGTCAAGAACATCCTGAAATACCTGAAAAGGACTAAGGATATGTTTCTCGTTTATGGAGGTGACAAAGAGCTCGTCGTAAATGGTTACGTTGATGCAAGCTTGGACACTGATCCAGATGACTCTAAGTCACAAACCGGATACGTGTTTATATTGAACGGTGGAGCTGTCAGTTGGTGCAGTTATAAACAAAGCGTCGTGGCGGGATCTACGTGTGAAGCGGAGTACATGGCTGCTTCGGAAGCAGCAAATGAAGGAGTCCGGATGAAGGAGTTCATATCCGATCTAGGTGTCATACCTAGTGCATCGGGTCCAACGAAAATCTTTTGTGACAATACTGGTGCAATTGCCTTGGTAAAGGAATCCAGATTTCACAAGAGAACCAAGCACATCAAGAGACGCTTCAATTCCATCTGCGATCATGTCAAGGAGGGAGACATAGAGATTTGCAAAATAGACATGGATCTGAATGTTGCAGACCCATTGACTAAGCCTCTCTGACGAGCAAAACATGGTCAGCACCAAGACTCCACGGGTGTTAGAATCATTACTATGTAATCTAGATTATTGACTCTGGTGCAAGTGGGAGACTGAAGGAAATATGCCCTAGAGGCAATAGTAAAGTTGTTATTTATATTTCCTTATATCATGATAAATGTTTATTATTCATGCTAGAATTGTATTAACCGGAAACTTAGTACATGTGTGAATACATAGGCAAACATAATGTCACTAGTATGCCTCTACTTGACTAGCTCGTTGAATCAAAGATGGTTGTGTTTCCTAACCATAGACATGAGTTGTCATTTGATTAACGGGATCACATCATTAGAGAATTATGTGATTGACTTGACCCATTCGGTTAGCTTAGCACTTGATCATTTAGTTTGTTGCTATTGCTTTCTTCATGACTTATACATGTTCCTATGACTATGAGATTATGCAACTCCCGAGTACCAGAGGAACACTTTGTGTGCTACCAAATGTCACAACATAACTGGGTGATTATAAAGGTGCTCTATAGGTGTCTCCGATTGTACTTGTTGAGTTGGCATAGATCAAGATTAGGATTTGTCACTCCGATTGTAGGAGAGGTATCTCTGGGCCCTGTCGGTAATACACATCACTATAAGCCTTGCAAGCAATGTAACTAATGAGTTAGCTGCGGGATGATGTATTACGGAACGAGTAAAGAGACTTGCCGGTAACGAGATTGAGCTAGGTATTGAGATACCGACGATCGAATCTCGGGCAAGTAACATACGGATGACAAAAGGAACAACGTATGTTGTTATGCGGTTTGACCGATAAAGATCTTCGTAGACTATGTAGGAGCCAATATGAGCATCCAGGTTCCGCTATTGGTTATTGACCAGAGACATGTATCGGTCATGTCTACATAGTTCTTGAACCTGTAGGATCTGCAGGCTTAATGTTCGGTGACGATCGGTATTATGAGTTTATGTGTTTTGATGTACCGAAGGTTGTTCGGAGTCTCGGATAAGATCACGGACATGACGAGGAGTCTCGAAATGGTCGAGACATAAAGATTGATATATTGGAAGGTTATATTGGATAATGATCGAATCGTCATTGAATGTTAAGCATGCGGACCCTACGGGTCCGAGAACTATGTAGACATGACGGAGACACCTCTATGGTCAATAACCAATAGCAGAACCTGGATGCTCATATTGGTTCCCACATATTCTACGAAGATCTTTATCGGTCGAACCGCTATGACAACATACGTTATTCCCTTTGTCATCGGTATGTTACTTGCCCGAGATTCGATCGTCGGTATCTTCATACCTAGTTCAATCTCGTTACCGGCAAGTCTCTTTACTCGTTCTGTAATACATCATCCTGCAACTAACTCATTAGTCACATTCCTTTCAAGGCTTCATATGATGTGCATTACCGAGAGAGCCCAGAGATACCTCTCCCATACTCTGAGTGACAAATCCTAATCTCGATCTATGCCAACCCAACAAACACCTTTGGAGACACCTGTAGAGCATCTTTATAATCACCCAGTTACGTTGTGATATTTGATAGCACACAAGGCATTCCTCCAGTGTCCGCACTACAAAAAAAAAGACACATCCGTGACATTTTGGGCCGAACGAAATTTTTTTCTGTCATACTTATGACACTTCTACGATGATAATTGTGACAAAACCCGGTATCATCATAGATGTGGGGGGCTCCTACTTCTATGACAAAAAATCATGACAGAAAATGGGCTTTTCATCCTGGGTGGGCCGGAGACGCAGCTGCATGACATTCTTTGGGCCGTCCATGACGGAAAAAACCGTGGTAGAATCGAGGGCGAGGAAAATTTCGGGGAGTTCCCGGTTACGGTGGGTGGTCGGGGGCCGAGCGATGTGCATTTCTCTCGTACACGTACGCGCGTGTGTGCGAGGCATTGGCTCTATCTAAACCCGAGTGAGATGTTGGGCTCTAACTGAACCCGAGCGATTGCACTGCAGGCTACGCGTTACTGAACCCAAGCAATCAATCGATGGCTGTTAACTGAACCCGATCGAGCGATTCCTTCGCTACTGCTGCTAACTGAAGCCGATCGATGTTGCCTCTCTGGATGAATAGTGAGAGTTGCGGGGGGGTTTGGATGAACAATGAGCGGTGGCGTTGCCTCTGGATGAACAGGACCTCGATCGATCGAGCCGGTTCGGGCTGGATGAACAGGACCCCGTGGAGTGGAGGGCTGGATGAACAGGACGACCCCGTGGAGGGCTGGATGAACAGTAGACGGTGGAGGGGTGCCCGTGGAGGGGTGGTTGAACAGTAGCTGGTGGAGTAGCGCGCAGTGGAGGCTGGATGAACAGGAGCCCGTGGAGGCTGGAGGAGGTCGACGGTGGAGATGAACAGTATCCCTTGGAGTCCCGTTTTGCGGTACGCCACACCCCTCCCGATGAACAGGACCGCGTTTCGATCGTAGCGCTCTAACACAAGTCCGTTTTGTCCGTTTTGCGGTACGCCACACCCCTCCCGATCAACAGAACCCCCGTTTCGACCATAGGAGGTCTGTTTCCTCCGTTTTGCGATACGCCAGACCCCTCCCGATGAACAGGATCCCGTTTCGTACGTGGCCGGTCGAACACAAGGCCGTTTCCTCCGTTCTGCGGTACGCTAGGCCTCGTTTCCATCGCCTGTTCCATCCAAGCCGGTTGGCTCCCGCGTGTTCCGTTGCCTCCTGATGAACACGGCGCATTCCGTTCCCTCCCCATGAACACGACGACGACGCAGTTTCTCTGTTTCGACCCAGCCATGTACATGAGCCCTGGTCGTACGTATGCGCGAGTAGGCATTCGAGACCCTACCCATATGTACGTACGTGGCCGTATTTTCTTTCTTGCACCCTGGCCGCTGTACGTATGTGTACATGCTACGTGCGCGCCTCTACTACGACACGTGCGTGCCTCTACATCCACCAGTATGTACGTACACATTCGTGACCAGAATGACAACGCTACGTACGCTTCGACCAGGTGGGTCCCAACTGTCAGGCACTTCCTTGCGTGCGAAGATGTAGCTGGTGGGTCCCAGCAGTCAGGGGGGCGAATCGGTATTTTTCGGACGCACTTCCTTGCGTGCGAAGATATAGCTGGTGGCTCCCAACAGTCGGGGGGAAACATTTTTTCGCAAAATACAGTGGCCCGTCTGGTGGGTCCCTGCTGTCAGGTGGATGTATCATTATTTTCCGCGTAATAAGGAGCCACTTCCTTGCTGCGGCCGTGAACCCAGTTGTCAGCCTCTCCACGTACAGTCCACGTCCGATGGAAGTCGTTCCTTGACCATGTTGACCACGCCATGCCGAGAGCACCAGGGTGGTGGACGACAGCGAGGCTAGGAAGGGGACGACGCGGAGCCGGGGAAGACGCGGCAGTGGATGCCCATGCGAAGAGGAGTATGAGGGTTCACTCGTTCGGCTGCGGTGTGAGGCTTCCGTCGCCGTAGAATAAAAGGGGGTGTGGGTGAGTAGAGGGATGGTCTGGCCAGCAGTGGGAGTAGTAGGGGGCGGTGAGGCCTCCGCGGCATCACAGCCGGCCACAGGCGCCAAGAGCATGCGGCACGACCTGTGCTGCTTTGGGCGGCTGGAGCAAGAACACCAGAGGTTGAAGAAGCACTACGGCCGTTGGATGGACATCGTACGGTCACTGGAGCTAGAATCGTTCATATTGACTAAGTTGACAAAGCCCTCCGTCCCCACCAACTTTGTAGGCCCACAAGTCAGCCTCCCACCAAGGTGGGTCCCAGCTAGCAAGGGGGGTATTCAGTTTTTTGTGCGTAATAAGGAGGCACTTCCGGTGGGTCCGAGCTGATAGCGGGGGGAACGTTTTTTTCACGAAATACAGTGGCCCGTCCGGTGGATCCCAACAGTCAGGGGGGAAACATTTTTTTCACGAAATAAGCTGGCTCGTCCGGTGGGTCCCTGCTGTCAGGTGGAGGAATAATTATTTTGCGCGTAATAAGGAGGCACTTCCTTGCGGCCGCCTGGACCCAGCTGTCAGCCTCTCCATGTATAGTACTCTTCCGATGGAAGTCGGTCGTTGGCCACGTTGACCACATCGTGCCGAGAGCACCAGGGCGGTGGACGACGGCGAGGCCTAGGAAGGGGACGACGCGGAGCCTGGGAAGATGCAAAAGTGTAAGCCCGCGCGGAGAGGAGTACGAGGGTTAACTGGTTCGGTTGCGGTGTGAGGCTGCCATCGCCGTAGAATAACAGGGGGTGTGGGTGAGTAGAGGGATGGCCTGGCCAGCGGTGGCAGTAGTACGGGGCGGTGAGGCCTCCGCAGCATCACAGTCGGCCATGGGAGGCAGGAGCACGCGACACGACCGGCGCTGCTTTGGGCGGCTGGAGCAAGAAGACCAGAGGTTGAAGAAGCACTACGGCCGTTGGATGGACATCGTACGATCACTGTAGCTAGAATCGTTTATATTGACTAAGTTGACAAAGCCCTTGGTAAGCGTCAACTTAGTAGGCCCACAGCTCGGATTTGGCAGAGAACATATAGCCCATTTGCGATTTGTAAGAATGTACAGCTAATGGAATTTACTACAGCCCATTTACAGTTTGTTAAAAGTACAGCCCAACTTCTAGCTAGGACAACAATTAATAATTTCAAACAACCACTCAAAACAGAATTCAAAAAAAATCCCACATTTTGATGGGATCCGAAATATTTTTATCCGAAATTTCTAGTCAGGTTAAATATAATTTCAAACTAAAGTTGTATTACGTTATAATCCAATGAAATATTGTGCGTGTAACAAGTAATGAAATTAAAATTTTCAAATTCCAAAAATAATATATCTTTTAAACTAATTACGCCTTTGGTGCATAGTTACTGCCCAGTTATTATAATTACATCCCATTTATTATTTCTTAAAGTCCATTTCTTGTTAAGCCTAATGCATACCTCCTAGCAAAGTTTGCAGCCCAACGGGGCGGAGAATAACAAGTTGACCCGGATATTGTGTACAACTGTCGGCCCAGTTGCATTGCTGATGTTGAAAAAAAAGGCCTGTGTAGTACAGTACAACCTAGCATGGCTACTCAGCCCACATTCAGCGACGCCGGAAAGGCCCAAACAAGGCTTTTGTACAACTTTTTGAAGTCACTGAGCTCAATTAATAACTTAATAAAAAAGTTAGATTACAGTGAAACCTAATTAAAAGATGTCACGAGCAAATAAATAATTCAGCAGGTCCCACTTGTGCGTTTGTGAGTGTGTGTGCGCGCGCGCGCGCGCGTGTGTGTGTGTGTGTGTGTGTGTGTGAGAGAGAGAGAGAGAGAGAGAGAGAGAGAGACCCATCGGTCGATGCTCGTAAATACATCTTCATCCATATGCATTGTTGATGCTCGGTAAAAACTTATATAGTTGACACAATCATATAGAACATCATAGAACACTGAACTTGCATACAAAAATTTCACGCAGGCGGCACAATCAGGATGGAAGCAGTGGATCGCTACGGGTAGGGCTATGTTGAAACCAACGAAGTCATACATAACGGTTCATCGTCTTTCTCGATGACGGGGAAATATCTTGAATGATGTGCAAAGAAAACAGACAGACAACACAATAAGTTCTGCTAGCACATTAAGTTGACGTACAACCCTTTCTAAAAAAAGTTCAGGTACAAAATTAGAACAGGTCACAATCAAATGTACCGGCGTATCAGTGCTTCACACCCATAGCTCGGATTTAACTAGTATCTGACAAGATTCAGTTGTTACCTCAAATTAGAGCACATCCAGGCAGCCAGCCCTGCCTCTTCTCCCAAATAAGTAGTGGCCTATGCCGCGCGATGGAGTAGGCCCTGTGCCATCCATCATTCCGAGCAACACAGGAAAAGTCTGATGTTGACTCCTGTAATGGACGTCGTCGACGGACCCTGGCACCAGCGGTGGCGGCAGGACTTTGATTGATGGATTGACCACTTCTTCGACATGCACGAACACTCGATACAGGTACATCCCTCACGTGGTCCGCGGCGGCCTTGGTGGCGACGAATAGTACAACCCTGGTTCCTGCACCGGTATCTCAACACCAATCACCTTCAGTATGGTGTATGGCTTCTTCATCCATGCCATAACCGTTAGAGCCCAGCTGTCTGGAGGAACAAACATACTTGCGAGCTCACCTCCAAGGTCGTTGATAAGCTCGTTCATGGACTCATTGTTCCAAGCACGTCGAGGCATGCCATGGAAGGTAAGCTTTGCTAAAAACTCAAGCTCAAAGGGCACCGAGCCCCATCCTTGGTGCCACCAATCAAAGCTCACTAGTGCGCCATCGCAGAACAAACGCCGGGAAGATTCGAAAACACGATTGCAGTCGAAAGTTGTCCGGAACCCGATGAAGAAATCAGCCGATGGCGGATAGACTTCGACGAGCAAGTCACTTATTTGGATACCGTGTGCAATGCCAAGAGCTTTGACAAGGTCGGCCGGCGAGACGGGAGGCCAGTCGCCATTGATGGTTACCATCAGCACTATGCTGGCAAACTGGTCGTCAAGCGCCGCCATGCCACTATTGAGCGACAGCATGCAGCGACCGAAGGCAGGACAGACCTTAGGATCTCTGGCTCGGAGATCCGCGTTGACCAGTGACATGATAGTGCGCTTGAGTACAGGGAGTACAGAAGGGGGATTTGGGGGAACTGGAGTAGGAATCGAGATTCCAAAGGTGGGGGAGGGGTGGGAGAGTGGGGATGAAAATGTAGCATGAATTCCGAGCACGCGCCAATATTCTCTCGGCGCGCAAGCGCACGAAAACACCGGTGGCGCCCACATATCGGCCTAAGAGTCCTTATTCTTTCTTTTTTGGAGAGCCCGACCTTTTTTCAGGATCTTTTGAGAGCCTGGCCTGAGAGTCATAATTGACCTATTTGGCATTGCGTTACTACTCGGCCCATATTCAACGACACCTCACCAGCCCAAACAAGTGTACATCATCGAAAAGACACTGAACTCAAATTATATAACTTGAAAAAAGGAGATATACTCTGAACACTGGAGAATGGTGATGCCCTCATTTATCCCACCAGTAGTTCGAAACAATAAACAGTTCGAAACAACGATATATACAACATTCAAACACTGACTAGTGACTACTACTGACATAAACAGAAAGACATGATAGTTCATAAGAAGTCTTGCTACACCACCAAAACGCACCCATCTGCAGCGCTCAGACTCTCGTGATCCAGACGAGAATGACATTCTAAACAGAAGCAACTATTACATAGTAAGAGTGACATAGACGAGGATGACCAAATGACAAGGAATATGCATAACAAAAGAAAGAACTACCCATCCAGAACCAACAGCAAAGACAACAAAGTCATTCGAAGAGATGATCCAACACCATCATAATTTGCAGCCCCGCTTCAGCGACCAAAGATCCGAAGACACCAGTACTCCACCCTTTCGATGCAACAGCCCAATTACCTATCAACCTGAAGGTTGAACCACATCACTGCCTGTCGTAATTGAGAAATCCAAGGATCAAAGTTAATCCGGATGCCTTTGTAAATCTCACCTTCTTTTGGCTGCAGGCTGTATCATTGACAATCAGGGGAGTTTGCTCTCGAACTCCTAGGGCTCGCCGTGTAGACACAGTTTTCCATAGCAAACATAGCCTCTCTGCCATCAAGGTCCTTGCCAACGTTGATCTCCTGGTTAATCCGATAATTGAGTCCGAGAAACAGAGAGTGTGAACCAAGGCTGTTTACCAGCCTGCAACTAAAAAATCCTAAAGGCCCCAACAAGTTGGTATCCTGCTCATAGACGTAACAGTCACTGTCCGGATACTCACTATTACATGGTGCTTGTATACAGTGGGGTTTTTGAAATATAAATTTTCTGGCTCATGTGTCCGAATGATCATCAGCCTTTTGTCATCGTCTGATCGAGCGAGGAACCAGTTGTGCGTCCCTATTTTTGGCAAAGGTGGTGTGGTTACAAAGGGCAATAACTGTAGGGAGACTGCATCATATCAAAAAGGACAGGCATTGTTAATGTTAGATCAACATTGTTCAGAGTATGAGTAGGATAATGCAAGAAACAACATTGATATGTCCCTGATGGAACTGGGAGGAAAATACAGGGAAATGTATACTTGGTTCGAAAACATAGAAGTGCCATGCATGGTTAAACTCATGTTATCTCGCAATCAATTCTTCACAGGAAACTACCATGTCATGCATGTTATGTAATCATGTTCTATCCTCACAAACAAATTCTTCAAGGTAACTAACAGACTATGCATTGTTATATACTTGTGTTCTTGTGAGGATATTATTCTAGCCATTGATTGCTGAAGGGCGAATATAGGTATGTACACATAGTAAGCATTGCAGGATTTCACTACTTCCAAATATAGAGTTCTCCATATGCACATTTACTTCCGTAATGTATGGTTAGATGAAACCAACAGTGTGGTGCATGTTTCTACATCATGAAAATGAGGAAACCAACATGGCCATTGATACACACTCATATTTAGTAGCAGTATATAGATTACTGTAAAATAAGGATAATATCCATATATTCCTAACCGTTTGATTATTCAGGGTACAAATTGGTTGTAATGACATGGTCACAATCGCATGAATTAACTCATTCCAAATATAGCTGATTTACGGCATCTCTAATACATTGCCATAGTTCTACTCAAATTCTGCTCAAACAGGGATATGCCAATCATCACAAAAAGTTCAAACAGTGTCATGGCGTCATCATTAACATGAGACGGAAACAACTTACATGCGCCGTCCCAGCAATACATGGTGCCATCTGCTTTGTCGATCGCGTAGATGATGCCATTGTGTTCAATAGCATCACAGAAGTGTGTATCAGCTTTGATGATGATCCACTACGAGCTGAGTTGTCTCCAGCTAAAGAAGGCACCGGCGTAAAGATAGGCAAGTCCGCGGTCAAACAAGGCAATTAGCTTGAAGTCTGCGTAATTCGCATGTCATGTGGGCACTTGGCAGATTACAATCTTCTGCAAAACAAGGTCCGTCCAACTGACGTGGTAATATAGATGACTTGGACCGCGATGGTAATACTCTATATAATCCAACGGAGGAAGGATAATCTCATGGGAGGTCTGGAAGTTCACGAGCACCAACTTTTTACCGTCTTCTTTGAAGGCAGCCATCCAGTGGGAGTTCATGCCGACCCAATACATACCTGCCAAGAAGTCTCAGGCGATGGTGATCGGATCGATGTCGAGGGAAATGATATACGGCGACCCACTACATACCTGCAAAGAAGTTTCGACTAATGGAGATCGGATTAAGTCGAGAGGCATCATGTATGCCTCCGTATCATGGTGAGCCAATCTCACAAGACCAGATAGCAGCAAGCAGGGTGTCTTGAAAGGCTTAGGCCTCGCTTCGACGATGGCCGTGTGCATGTCCCTCGAGCATGCAGCCAGCCGCAGGGCGCTCAACATATCCATACACGAACAACAAAGGTCGAGGATGTCACTGGGGAGATTGCTCCAATCGTGGCTCATATGGATGCTGTGCGGTTCGGGTTCGGCCATGGTGGAGTTTGGAAGGTGGGGGTTTGGGAGGGCTTGATTTACGGGGGAGAAGGCTGTCGGTCTGGAGCGGCTAGCGAGGGAATAGTGGTACTGGGGGAGGCGAGTGAGGCAACGGTACACGGGGGCACAGTGAGATGGAGACGGAGAAGGAGAAGGAGATGGAGATGGAGTGGTGCTATGGGAGGGGAGAGGGAGACGAGGCGAGGCGCCAATGTGCTGTACACAGGTAGTGACAGACTGCACAGTGCACAGGGTGAGGCTGACTTTGGTAACCCGAACACGCCGCCTGGACTTGTTTCAGGCGCAGGGTGTTGTCACTTTACTGTGAGGACCGGATGAATAGTATTTTGACCATCAAGTGTACCACAGTTGTACTACTACTACTACTAGTAGGAACATGAGTACTCTAGTATTGTATAGCGGAAATAGGTCTCCCGTGCTAGAATGCCTGTTCACTTCATCATTCAGGTATCATCCATATTGCAAGTAGAACCAAAATCTCGTGCATGCCCAATCAATGCCCTGTCGCGATGCATGAAGTGGTCGTTCTGGTGCATTAAGGACGGCATGCAGATCATTCCACACTTGAGAAGAGGAAAATGGAAAGGTAGAACGCGGTAGCAGAGGAAGAGAACGCTAGCTAATGAGGCTAGGAGGGGATCGAGCAGGAAGTTAATGCTCCACGCCTAAAGGTTTTGGGAAAACCTGATTTTCATAAGGTGACTTATACTCACCTAAATGGAGGGAGTATTCCTTAACCAGAGAATGTTGTGTCTCCCACTCATGCGCCAATATCCATCTGAACCAGCTATGAAACATTTTTTTATCTGTTTGCATAGGTCCCACCTATCAGGAAGGATGGGCACGTACACGAACATGTATGACTCATCAGTCTACCCGCATAGCCTTTTCGTTTAGTCTACCTAGCCGTTTAATCAACTGCCTGCACGCCACTTCTCCCATTTACTTCTCCATCGGGAACCGATTTTCCTCGGCTTCTTCACCTCCCCTTCGTCTTCATTTGCATCCAAACCCCATTGCGTTCACATTGTTTTAACCTCTTTAAATAATCATCTACTACTTTAGTTAGACTACCCATCTAATCCTAATTCACCAAACCATAGCCCTCCGTTCCAACGGTTCCAAATGGCGAAAGAGATCGAGATGCAGGTTTTTAGCATCCAACATGTCCTTGTCGAAGGCTCGATGAGCATAGTTGCCACCGTCACTGTCCACCCAAGGGTTGTTCGGCAGTGGATCAACAATGTATCAAACTCCCTCGAAAAGGTAGAGACGAGGGTCATCAGTCTCGACGCAGAGTACACGGAGCGTGCCCTTGGAAAGATCCAACGCGCCGCCGTCCTTCAGCTGTGCCTCGAAGATGATGTTTTGGTGTACCACATCATACACTCGCCCTCCAAACCAGGTGAGCTTCACAATTTCTTGTCTCGGGAGGACGTATCCTTCTGTGGGGCAGCCATCAAAGGGGACAAACAGAAGCTGGAGCCATACAACCTTGATTTGAAAAGCATCGCTGACCTACAAACTAGAATCAAAATTCCTGTAGAAGACTGTGATAAACAGACACCATCCCTATTCGACGTAGCAAATTTTGTGCTCAGTACAAATCTTCAGAAGGGTGACGAGACGGTGGCATTAAGGTCGTGTGGATGGGAGAATTATCCCTTGACGTACGAGCGGATAAAATATGCTACCCTCTATGCCCGTGTGAGTTTCGAGATAGCTCTAAGGTCCAAAGAGCTTGTTGCGAAGCCGTCTCCCACAAAAAATGAGAACAAGAAGACGAAGAAGAAGAAGAAGAAGAAGAAGAAGAAGAAGAAGAAGAAGAAGAAGAAGAAGAAGAAGAAGAAGAAGAAGAAGAAGAAGAAGAAGACGGAGAAGAAGAGGAGGGCATTATGGATGGATGAACTATTTCCTCTCTTGAAAAAAATTATTCCCTCTTGGTGTATATTGATATAGATGGACTATTTTGATGGTGTGCATGTCTTTGGAACAGAGTAGTAATGTGGGTCCGCTTGACTATAAGGAACTATTTATCCGCAAATATAGCTTTCTCTGCTACTCCTTCCAGTGATCGGTATGCAGTGCATGTGTCCGTAGACATGACAGCTTGTCCATGGAAGTTCAACTATAGCGACCATCACGTTTCACCTCGCGATTCCCATGATGCCTCTCCAACCCACGGCACCACGTCCCTCGTCGTGTGCCTCACCCCTCTCGGCCGCACCGCCCCTCTGCCTTTATGTGCATGACATGTGGTCCACCTAAAATGCGGCGAGCATCAAGTTTCTACCACAGCCACACGCGATTCCCACGACGCCGCTCGAACCCATGACACCACATGTCCCCCGACCGCGGCTCACCCCTCTTGGCCCCACTGCCCCTCTGCCTTCGGGAGCATTACATGTGGACCAATCACCTATCGGGTCCACATGTTATTGACTCAAAGGTAGGTGTAGTAAGGCGAAGCTCAGTCCCGACGGACCTGAGAGGGAAATGTAACTCCTGCGCTAGGGCTTGTGGTGCTACCGATGCACGAACTCGTGCCAAACTCGAGATTTGTTTATTTACTATACATGCACGCAACGATTTAATGGACATTGTAATCTCAACATGTGACGAGGAGCTCTAAATTTGAATTTGAAACTTATAAAACGAAAAGATTCAAAACAAATAAACTGGGAGAGAGGGAATATATCGTAAGATGTGTCCCATACAAAATAAGTCCCCTGGTTTGTCACCGCGAAGATGCGGTTAGAAAGGAGCACAGCGTCTTCGTACTCATACGGCAAAAAATCGGCCGCAGACAGCATGGTCCGCCTTTGACCGCCATGTGCAAGGTTCGTGCTATCTTATTCAATCTCACCGTGGTTCCATCGTACCAATTCATGTGGTGGCCCGTTGCATGGCTGGTCCCAATGTTGAACAAAGGTTCTACGGGAACGGTGTCACCATTGTAAATGTTGTGCAAATTGATGTTGGTACCCTCCCGTGCATATGCAAGCCAATCTCCACTCGCACCGAGCTTAACCTATGAAACAGTGGGCAGGGGGAGAATTAGGAAATGGATACAGAAGTAGTCTTTTGAATGCATTTACTACGTGATCAAACTCATCTTACCTGCTCATCGGAGGAAATCCAAGTGCCCCTCAACATCGGCATCTCAAGGGGCATCAACTTGCACTACGGCCACGCCACGCTGGAGAGACCCCCAAGGAAACATCCTCGTGCGTTCCACGGAACATGAAGATGCATTTGTATGAGTAGTTTATCTTGTGAGAGAAAAGGATAAACAAGGGAAGGCCTCTAGAGATAGAGATGGACACTACTACTACCAATGTGCTGGCCCGTGCATTGCAATGGATCCAAAGTAGTAGAATAATACTTGTTCACGTGCTTGAAATATAAACACTCTAGTTTTGATATACATGTGCCAGCTTACATGACAGCTTGTCCATGGAAGTTGAACCACGGCGACCATCACGTTTCTTGTTTCTACCACTGCCACACCCACACCCGATTCCCACGACGTCGCTCCAACCCACGGCACGACGTCCCCCAATGTGGACATAGATCCTCTGACGTGGCTATCACTGCCTTGCCCTGCCTTTCCTTCGCTGACAGGTGGGTCCCATGCTTGTGGGTCCCACATGTCAGTGACAGAATGGTAGGATTGTTCACGTCAGGGGATCCTCATCCCCCCGATGTGCCCCTCATCCCTCTCCGCCCCACCGCTCCTCTGCCTTTGTGTGCATGACATGCGGGCCAGCTGAACTGCGGCGACCATCAACTTTCTACCACAGACACACCTGATTGGACGCGGTTTTCCTGCTCCACTGCTGTGCTCCGATCCGTACTCCCGCACCATCAAATTTTCATCCAGCGGCTGTGACACATTTTGTCCCGGGCATCAATCCTTAGTTGGAGTACTTCTGTACTACAGGTAGTACCCGCCGGTGTGGCCATCTACGCCTCATAACGCCCCGACGCCCAGCTGTGGCACCCTCGCCACAGCCACGCCACCACCGGCCGGTTCATCTCGAATGAGTGAGTCACGAACCACGCCACCACCATGAGAATGACATGTGGGCCAGGCGCATTTAAGGTCCGCGTGTCATTGGCTCATAGGCCGGGCACTAAGCCACTGAAGTTCGGTCCCATGGGCCCCGAGAGGGAAATGTAACTCCTGCGGCAGGCCTTGTGGTGCTCCCGCAGTACGAGCTCGTGCCAAAACCGGAATTTGTTTCTTACTAATACCAACTAGTACTAGTAAGGTACACGTGCATTGCACGCATGAGATTCTGGTGGTTTGTGCATTATGCTTCTACATGTGGAGTTTTCTAGATTCTACATGTGGCAAAATCTGGTGGAATGTAGATCATATCCAACAGCAAGTAGTGCTCGGATTTGCCATCTTTGTACCGTCGGATTGGCTTCATCCAACGACCAACTTTCAAAGTTATTCACACACTATATAGGGGTATAGATATAGATATATAGATGTTTGGTTTGCAGCCTAAGGTTGCCACACCTAAGCTTAGGCGTGCCACAAAATCTTAGGCATGTGTTTGGTTCATTGTCACACTTGTGGCTTGCCATACTTTTCTAGTTACATGGTCCACATGTCATAGACTCAACTTCTTGCCAAATCTTGGCACACTTGTGGTGGCCATTTGTTAGCCACACTTTTTGTGGCAGCCGCACTTTGCCTAAGCTTAGTTTTGGCAAAGTTAGTCATGAACCAAAACGACCCTTTGTTAACCACACTTTGGCTTGCCTAAGGGAATCTTTCCACACATTTATTAAGATTACCAAAGATTGCCACACGTAAGGTTAGACAAGTTTGATTAAGGGTCTGTTTGGTTTGTGACTAACTTTGCCAAAGATTGCCACACCTAAAGTTAGGCAAGTTTGACCAACTGAGGTGAGTGTTTGGTTCAAGCCACATCTTAGGCAAGCCACACTTGGGCCCCACATGGCATACACATAAAAAATGTGGCAAGATTCCCTTAGGCTTACCAACTTGTGGCTCTCATTTTGATGAACTAACCTTAGGCAAGCTTGGCAAAAATGTGTGGCAAAGTGTGGCAATGCTAGGCCTAGAACCAAATAGCCCCTTTGTGTCTATGACATGTGGGGCTCACTGCTCATAAAAAATATCTTTGCCTTAGGTGTGGCTAGAACCAAACACCTACCTAACTTGGTCAAACCTGCCTAAGGTTAGTTGTGGCAAAGTGTGGCAAGGTGTGGCTAGGAACCAAACAGCCACTAACTTAGGTGAGTTTTTGGTTCAAGCCACACCTTAGGCAAGCCACACTAAGTCCCCACATGACATACACACAAAAAATGTGGCAAGATTCCCTTAGGCTTGCCAACTTGTGGCTCTCATTTTGAAGAACTAATAACTTTGCTTAAGCTTAGTTGTGGCAAAGTTAGTCATGAATTAAGTTCAACCATGGAGTCTTCTAGATTATACATGTGGCAGAATCTGATGGATGATATCCAACAGCCAGTAGTGCTCGGATTTGCCATCTTTGTACCATCGGATTGGCTTCATCCAATGACCAACTTTCAAAGTTTTTCACACACTATATAGGGGTATAGATATAGATGTGTCGGTCCGTTGCAATGGATCCAAAGTATATCTATTTAGTGGAGTGCACTCTAAACACATTATCTATTTATTTTTCTCTAACCTTTCATAGCCATGCAACCAAGCCACATAAGCTTCATGGGTGCCCCCCACATCATATTATTCATACTATGTTGATTGAAAAAAGATAAATCACCCAAAACAAGATCTTCCCGTTTTTTGTTCCTACGATGTTGTGACATGCACGTACCTACTAGTTGTATAGTGGTAGTACTAGTAATATAGTATTAGGAGTACAAACTTGGTACTAAGTAGGAGTAGTACTACTAGTATGGAATGCTCCTACTCTATCAACAAGCCCCATCTGACACCAAATTTCTTGACTTCCGTGCTACAGCTAGATCTTCCCCTCGTTTCTGTTTTCCAACTCGGCGGCGGGCGGGGTGCGGTTTGCCAATAGTCGGTTTTCTCAACGGCGGTCCCACATGAAAGTGAAAATGCTAGGCAACACGCCTTCCCTATGCTATGTGTCGTGTCGGATGGGCCGTGGAGTACTCCCGATTCCCGGGCGTGTGGGGGTGCGATGCGAACGCGGCAGGCCTTTTCCTTTTACTAGCAATGTGCCCGTGCATTGCTACGGATCCAAAGTAGTAGAATAGTAGTATTTGCTCACAAACTTGAAAGAAAACACTCTTGTTTTGATATACTCCTAATATATTACTCCCTTCGTACCTAAATAATTGTCTTTTTAGAGATTTCAAATGGACTATCACATACGGATTATATAGACATATTCTAGTATTTCTAGCAAGATGGCCGCGCGTTGCACGAAGTTGATGGAAAAGGTAAGCGTAACTTATAAATTGGCGGATGGAGTACTAGTTACAGTGATGCATATAGTTAAGCAAAGGGATCGCACATGTCGGTATTGACTGGAACGAGAATGCAAAAGCACAATAAGAATTAAGGCCACGATGATGCGATCGCAGTGGTGGTTATAGAAGACAAGAAGAAAGATGGATCCATGAACGTACGACCTCCTCCTCCTCAACTTAGTGTGCCGGGCCACCGACCGGCGGCTAAGGAGCGGCGGCTTTTGTGGCGAGCTCGAGGTGCTTCTCAACAAAGGCATCCAAGGCTTCCAGCCGGTTGAGGAAGGCCAACATCATAGCGTCCTCACTGGCCTTGTAGATACCTATGTACATGATTTGCTCGTACACGTGGATGTGTAGGTCGACGAATTCTTGCAGGGCGAGGCACCTCGCGGCGAGCGCAATCTCCAGGTCGACATTCTTCGTGGCGTCAGCGGGCAGTCGCAGGGCCACCAGTGCTTGAAAGAGGTTCCGGCCATGGAGGCCGATTAGGGTGGCAGGCAATGAGGAGCCCGGGTGCGCGGGCTGGAGGAGTACGGTGATGTCGTCCGCGAGCTTCTTGAGGACGGTGAACTTGTTGCTGGTGGCAACGATCATCTGGTCCAACTGAGAGTTGTAGTTGGCGTCGACGGCGGCCATCCACCAGCCGGTCTCCAACACCATTTGGAGACGATCCTCGGCGCCATGCCGCAGGCCGGCGTCGTGGACCATCTGGCATAGCCGCTGGCCGCTCACGCACATCGCCGCCATGGGTCTGGAGTGAACTCTTTTGCACTTAGTGTAGGTGCTTAGGCAAATGCTTAGGTGCGTATGATGTGGTAGATGCATTGGAATGGAGGGGCGCCTTTATATGAGGGCAATGAGGGCAAACTGCGTTGCATTCACATCGTGCAACCTCTTTTCCCGGACCTCCTCCCATTACTTCCCTCATGCATTAATTGAAGGAGGATGCAATGGCCGCTCAACATTTCGGGAACCGCTACTCCCTCCCTTGTCTGCATTAAAGCCGTATCAGGAACTGCGCCGCCCACTGTCAAATCGAATACTCCCTCCGTCTAGGTGAGTGTTAAGTCATCTTATGAAAACCAAATAGTAAACACATAGGCGTGGTGCATTAACTCTCACGTTGTTTTCTTATTTTTTGACATAAATAGAGGAATCAACCAATAAGAGATGTGGGGCTTGTATGCTTTTAATGACTTGAGACTATCAAACATGACATACAGTGGTCAGTTCGTTGCACGCAATGATATTAATAAGGGAGTAGATGAGATATAATTTGGTCTCATTCACTTTGAAAACAAGAACAAATACAACCCACATTAGCACACACACACATCTTATATCATCACATCCAATGGCTATAAAAGATGAATGAGACCAAACTATATCTCATCTATAGATGAGTTCTAGCAAAACAATATTAATAATACTTAGTATCATATATTAGTATCATGTAGTACTTTATTTATTGCCATGTATGACACATTGTACTCAACTCTCTCTCTCTCTTTCTTCATTTAATTCTATGACACCTCATCAAAATTGCCTAGTTGGCATGCATGATATAGCTATGATACTACTTCCTCCGTTTCAGTTTACAAGTCCTGCCTCTCTTTCCTCCACATATGCAAAAATGCCATGTAAAGCGCACTATTGTACTTACTTGCTCCTACAGGTGCTAAGCTTGCCACATAGGCATAGAGTCTGTTGTGGCAAGTTAATCAAGAAGAGAGAGACTAGTTTGGTGACCCAAGGAAGAAACAGTGCTAAGCACGTGTACCTAGGTGAAAAGACAATTTTGAGTCTATAGCTAATTAAATGAAGCAAACTTAGAAACAAAAAACTAATAAGCACACCATTTCATTGGAAGAGGTCACTCCTTGGCAAATGCAATAAATACTAGTACTCCCTGTGTCCCATAATATAAGAACGTTTTTGGCACTACACTAGTGTCAAAAACGTTCTTATATTATGGGACGGAGGGAGTACGAAGAAAGAGATAGAGAGAAGTAAAAAAAATACACTTATAGCCAACCTTATAGCTAACCTTGTTGTAGTATGAGTGACTAAGTGATGACTATGTATGACATGCCAACATCAGATAGCCTAACGCACCATGTTAAATCTCCAAGGGCGCGACCGCGCGAGCGCCGCGACGGTCGTGGTAGGCGCGACCATGATAAGGGCTGCTGGCAGCCCTTGGATCTGAGATCAAACGGTCGCATGCTAAGTTGCTGAAAATTTGTAGAATAACCCTCCAGGATAGGATATTCACCCATATGTCTAGAATCACGTCATGCAACCGTTCGATCTCAGATCCAAGGGCTCTAAAAGCCCGTATCATGGGAGAATGGAAAGCCACTACCCTGCCGTTCGCACGCTGGCAGTTCGCTCCTAGGTCGTCCCCGCACATCCTTTAATACTACGGCGGTTCGCTCCTAGTCGTCCAGTCCTTTCACATTACGGCAGTTCCACTAGTCCTAACCCTCCTCCCAAATCCATGGTGTCCCAAATCTCCACGATCGGCGGTGAGTACAAGGTTAGAACCATCACCGGTGATGAGTTCGACATCATCTACACTCGTTCTTCCGCTACGGTGAAAGGATGCCTTTCTCGCTTCAGACGCATGTTCGAAAACTCAGATGATGAGTGGGTCGCTGGGCTAGATGTTGAGTACACCACAGTCCTGGGACGAGAGAAGGATCTAAAGGACGAAGAGAGGAAGAAGCCCGCCGTGATCCAGGTTTGCGTGCATGACTTATGCTTGGTCTACCACATATGTCATGCCGACGTTGAATGCCTGGATTTTAAGGACTTCCTCGAGAGCAACCTAGTCAAATTCGTTACTGTAGACTTTGGGAACGTCAAAGAAGTCCTGGGTCGGATAGGCCTCGTTGTGGGCAACCCCTTCGACCTCCAGAAGAATCGGCTAGTGTCCTCTCGTCAGCCTTTAATGCTGACCCTAGCAGGAGCCATGGTTCATCCTTCGTACAATAAACTGGAGAAACCTCCATACACATTTCATCGTTATGCATGGCAGCGGAATGTACTAGATATAGACCACATCCACTACGCTGCAATGGATGGCTACCTTTGTTTCAATATCTACAAGGGTTGGATGAAGAGCAAGAGCCAAGTGTGCGGTTCAAGCAAAGAAGTATCGGCCAAGAGGAAGAGGGACAAGGACGATGTCGAGGACGTGGACGAGGACTCCGAGTAAGGTGGCAGTGTCGTTGCTCATGGTGGTTCTAATGCAGTGTCTACCGGAGTAGTTGCAAAGTTTAATTTTAGGTGTGCTTAGTTTAATTTGAGGGGTGTGTTGTGCTGAGCCCCCAGCAGAACTATGTTATGTTTCTTCTCGTTACTTTAACTCTTCAGTACGTACATACTAGTATTTCTTACATTTCGTCTTTTAGTTGGTATAGTACTACCACTCGTTTCTTCACATTATATACGTACAATAAATATGGCCAACATCATATAGCCAGCAGTATAGTTGTCAAAGAATTTCAGGGTGCTTAGTTTTGTCAAAGAATTCCAGGGTGCATAGTTTTATTTGATGGGTGGGTTGTGCACTTGTACTGGACACCATTATTGTGACAAGCCTTTTTAATAGTACTATATGCATAATTTGGCAACGAGCGCTCTCTATATGTACCACCTTTTTTTTAGTTTCAAGTTTTGCTCCATGGTGCAATCCATCGATACTACTACTGTACAAAAGTGGAGTATATGCATTTTTTAAAAGGCTAGAGGGCGGGGCAGTCTAGCTCGGTCAGTTTCACGAGAGGCGAGGGCCTTTGTGATTTGACGGCTCATTACGGCTGTCAAATCGAATAGTACTGCGCCCCCTGCTTCATGCCCGGCGCCTCCATTAAACCCCTCCATTAAACCCGCATGCAAACCGAGAATCCTACTCTGGCCACACGTCCGTTCATGAGTGGGCCGGAATTAAACGCAACACTGCCGAGCTCCTCCCGTCCGCCCTCAGTTTAAACGAGGCCAGACGCCGGCCAAGCTCCTACCATACGCCCTCTATTTACACGAGGCTAGCCAGACAGCGGGCAAGAATCGCACCCCTCTGCTGATCCCCCATCTCCTCCTTCACCATTTTCTCCACTCTTCCGATGGCTTCCAAGGAGCCATTTTCCGGCATATTACCTGGCTTGGTGGCCCGTCGAGCCCTCCAGATACGGGCGAGGCCGCTCGGTGCTTCACCAACCTTGCTTGGCCCGACGGAGCCAGTTGCCGCCCCAAGAAGGTGTGTGGTTCAGCAACTCGCCGCTCCAGTTCAGCTCGATGAGGAGTGGCGAGTTGCTCCACGCCGGCACGCCGGCAAGCACGCCGGTACGGGTGTCGTCGCTGTCGCGTCGTACCACGCCACCAGTGTCTGCGGTGGCCACGCCTCCCGTGTCTGTGGGCGTGCCTCCCGTGCATGCGGTAGCACCATGCAGGCAGAGACAGAAGCCGGGTGCGTGGAGAGCGACGAGTCGGTGGCCAGCTTCTCCGTGTCCGCCGCCATCATCGAATAGAAGTAGAACACGGGAGGCCGCCGCCACTTGGGACCCATGAAGGCCACCGCCGAGGCGATGACTGCGCATTCAGGTGGTTTCTTTGCTGCTTCGTCTCTTCCGAGGACCTTCGTCGACCCTGCAAGTGTCTAACGGACATGAGGAAGACAAAGGGATCCGCAGGCGGCCATTTAGATTATGTACTCCCTCTGCATGGCGGGAAATATTTGTCCTAAGAATGGATAAATTTTATGTATCTATAACTAAAATAAGTCTAGATACATCCATTTCTAGGACAAGTATTTCCGGACGGAGAGAGTATTAATTATACCAAGAGAGCCGTATTGGCACCGCTTAGTTCATGTAAATGTAATGAAATCCATCATGTTTATATGAAGATCTGGCTTTTTTATATGAAATCCTTCATGCTTATATGAAATCAGTCCGTGTTTGCACGAATTTCATCTGGTTGGTTAGAGCTGTAAAAATGTATGCCGCTGGCGCTTGATGTCGTCCTCCGCGGAAGGAAGAGGGAGGAAATTTGTCAGCTGCCATTGGAGATGCTCTTATGCTGGAAATAATAGAGTGACATCCAATCCATTTGAGTTAATTTCCTGTATGATTGTCCCTCTATAAAAGTTAATTGCATGTACAGTGTACACGTGACTTGCAGGGTGGCTACAGCTTCGTACAGAAAGTTAAAAAGAAACAAGTCCATCCTTAATCTTGTATTCTAAGTACTCTGTGGGTTCCACTGTCAGTATAGTAGCGAAAGAAGTATATATTAAATAAGTAATATATAATATAAAAATCTAAAGTTAAAAGACAGAATTTGAACTCATGTCATCGCATTGCGAGCATCCGGCGCTAACCAGCCCAGCACATTTTTGTTGTAGACCATGCTGGAGATATATCTCCATGTCTAATCTTATACTCCATTCATTCCTAAATATTTGTCTTTTTCAGATTTCAAATGGACTACCACATACGGATGTGTATGTAGACATATTTTAGAGTGTAGATTCACTCATTTTGCTCCGTATGTCTTTTCAGGAAGGGGTCAGATTTGTCCATGATTTATTTATGAGGTATCCAGATGGCACTGCACCGCCAAGAAAAGAGGGTAACATCAAAATTATGGACTACTTTTTTAATTATGTTGGTAAGGTCCGGTCATAGTCACTTGTTGAAATCTCTAAAAAGACAAATACTCCATCCGTTCGGAAATACTTGTCATCAAAATGGATAAAAGGAAATGTATCTAGACGTATTTTAGTTTTAGATACATCTCTTTTTATCCATTTTGATGACAAGTACTTTCGGACGGAGGGAGTATTTAGGAACGGAGGGAGTAGAAAACAGAGTTGGTGATGATGGTGTGCGTGCCATCCTGCAATATAGGCCATCGGATTTATATCTAACGAATAGGAAAGAAACTATGGCAATTTTGCAAAAATATACCCACACATCTCTCCACGTTCGCAAATAAGGTCTTCCCTCGTTCAGCCTTTTCTCTCACAAGATAAACTACTCATACAAATGCATCTTGATGTTCCGGGCAACGCACGGGCAGCTAGCTAATTTCTTTTAAAATAGTTGCTGCGATAATTGGGTTAAAGTGATATATTTTATGTCTGCCCCGAATGATTTCAGATTCACTAGTAGTAACAAAGAAAAGGTTGCCTTGTTAATTAACAGAAAATAGGGTGAAAACTATCACATGAGGCTGATAAAAACAAGGCACACTGGGTTCAACATCATCGTCACTACAGCTGTGCGCGCACGAGAAGTCTACATATCGAGGGGGCTGCCGAGCGAGGCACCGAGACACAATGTTTGAGAGAGAAACCAATTTTACAGATTATGATCAGATCAAGTTTTCACCCTTCTACTATCATTGTTGGGGGGGGAGGGAGAGAAAGACATATCGAGAGTGTGTGCGGTAGGCACAGAGGCACAACTAGCGAGTGTGTGTGTGTGTGTGTGTGTGTGTGTGTTTGAAAGAGGAGTAGATAGATTATTATCAAGATCGATGTGTCACCCTACTCCTTCGGTGCCGGTTAGTGTATGTGTGTGTGTGTGTGTGTGTTTGAGAGGGAAGCCAGTCGATAGATTAGTATCAAGATCGAGGTGTCACCCTACTCCTTCGGTGTTGGGAAGTGTGGGTGTGTGGGTATGGGTGTGTGCGGGGGAAGTGACACTCACATATCTCTACTCTTATAAAAAAACAGAGTTGGTGATGATGGTGTTCCTACCATCCTGCAATATAGGCCATCTGATTTATATCCGACGAATAGGAAGGAAACTATGGCAATTTTGCAAAAAGATACCCACACCCCTCTCCGCATTTGCAAATAAGGCATTCCCTCGTTCATCCTTTTCTCCCACAAGATAAACTTCTCATACAAATGCATCTTGATGTTCTGTGCAATGCATGGGCATCTTGCTAGTAGGGAGAAGGAGTTTGTGTGACACATATCTAGCTATATTAAGGGATAGATAGATAGCATTTATGCGAGGCATACTTAAAGCCTCATGAAGATAAACAAACGGTGTGTGTGCATGCAAGTGCCGGAGAAAATGAAGCGAGAAACAATGTGCACGCGCGCGCGTGTGTGTGTGTGTGTGTGTGTGTGAGAGAGAGAGAGAGAGAGAGAGAGAGAGAGAGAGAGAGAGAGAGAGAAATCTCAAAACAAAAGGTGATCCGTTGGAATCCCATTGTATGTATTCATATGGTTCCGGAACTCGAATTAACCTTAGGCATATGTGTGAGAGACATGTTTATACTTTGAGACATTAGTGGTTGTGGGTGGGCGGAATTAAAGGGGTGGGCGTGTTAGACAGAGAGAGCGTGTGTGTTTCTATGTGAGAGACTTGTAGGACGGGGTAGAAAGACGAATTTAACCTTGACGGAGGGAGAGAAATACACGAAGTGCGCGTGTGTGATTCCGATACCCACAGGGAAATGAGATATGTATGCGTGTGAGAGAGATTGCACAATTCATTCACGTATCACTATCTAGCGATCGTGGACATGCATCGCTTGAACATAAGTCAATATCTACTTTGTATCGTGGCCAAAGGTACAATATCGATTCAACACTATAAAGATTGGACACTCACATATCACATTTTTTCTATTTAAATAAACCTTTTCAGTTGTTCATGCCAAAGTTACAGTGATGTTTCTTCAAACAACCAATGTAGCTATCATGTACATGCACCATTGTTACTCTTGCATTCAAATTCATTAGTTTCTATTTTGAAGTAATATATGTAATATTCATATATGAATTCAACGGGTAAACAATTTATGAAATGGAGGCTATGTAATAATATGAGGTAACACTTTTAAGTAGCTGACTACAATAACCATTTCTTTTTGTGCGCCTCTACACTAACACGTCAATGCATTATGTTTAAATTAAATAACCAATGGCACTAAATTATCTATTTACACGAGAAATACATAGGCTGAGCGTTTGATCCCTTTTTTTGTGAACGCGCCACTACACCCGTACAATTGGCCGCGCCCGTGTGAACGTCCAAGTTATCGGCGCATCATCCCGAGTTATTGTATTTTTTTCTGCGGTGGACTTCACACCAGTTATTAACTGCTGACGCGTGCCCAGTGTACACAGTCTAGCATGACCTTCCCGCTAGCACGGTCCAAAATTAGATGAAACTGGATACGAACGATCCCACGGGCGGCAAAATCTCCCGCCTCCTTCTAAAATTTCCGCCGCCTTAGTATTTAGCATGCGAAATTCCCCTTTTGTCCTTGGTGCACGGAGACCAACAGTTACAATATAGCTCTCATCTACATGATAGGTCGGGGCTGCTTTGGTAACTTCCGGTTCCCCCCACTACACGGCACCCCCATTTCCTCTTCCCCTCCCGCAAAAACGACTAACTCCACAGCACTAGAGCATCTTACATCACGCCGTCCGTACTTCATCGCCCTTTCTCCCCTCCCCCTCTCGAAACCCTAGACTGCTCATCCACCGGCGTACCATAGCCCATTAACTGCCAGCAGCGTCCACCTCGCCGGATCTGCTTCTGCGGCCGCATCTACCCTTCCCACCTCCCCTAGAAACAAGTAGACTGCTCATCCACCACTGTACCACAGCCCATTCAGTGTCGGCCTTGTCCACGGCGCCGGATCTGCTTCGCCGGTACTCTCGTCAACCGCCGCGCATCTGCAGCGGCTCATTCGTACTCCCCGCTGGAGACGCTTCGTCCACACCCCCCGGAGCCGCCCCACCGACGCCCCGTCGATGGCCTCTGATCCTCTTCGCCGACACCTTCTTCAACCCTATAGGAGCCGCTTCACCGACACCTTCCTCAACCCTACCGGAGCCGCTTCACCGACACCATCGTCAACCCTACCGGAGTAGCTTCGCCTATACCATTCTCAACCCTACCGGGGCCGCTTTGCCAACTCACAAGTCCACAGCCTTAGATACGCTTCCTCGCACCCTCATCCAACCTACCGGAGCAGCTTCTGACGCCCCGTCCATGGCCACATATCCGCATCATCGACTCCATCCTTAACCCAACCACCGGAGCAGCTTCTAACGCCCGTCCACGGCCACAGATCCGCATCGTCGACACCATCCTTAACCCAACCACCGGAGCAGCTTCTGACGCCCCGTCCACGGCCGCAGATCCGCGTCGTCAACACCATCCTTAACCCAACCATCAGAGCAGCTTCACCTACGCCCTCGTCCACGGCCATAGATCCGCTTCGCCCACACCGTAGTCCACCCTACCGGAGTCTCTCCACAAACACCCTACTCGACGGTTCTAGATCTCCTTACCGGACCCCGACAGCCAGCGCAACGTCATCACCCTTGACGTTTCTAACCTGATTCCCACCGTCTGGAGAGATGCCAAGCACCCGCCACGGCCTAGGTACTTGTCACCTTTAAACCCGTCTAGCATCACCTGCCCGATGTACTTCAAATATACTAACCGGTCGCTGTTACCTGTTATGCAGCTGGCAAAAACTACAAGGACGATGTTTCTTCTGGATCTAACAGCTTGGCCAACCAAGATCCTGGACTAAGGCATTGCTATGATCTTGTAAGTGCATCTCTCTCTCTCTTTTATATTGTTCTATGCCTGCCAGCGTGCTTTGCTAGGATTTTCGACCAATAATCCTTTTGTGCAGACAATGATTTCTACTACTGGCTGCTAAATTAGATATGTAGATGTCATACATGATACTACCTTGTACCTCCGGTCCTAAATATAAGTCTTTCTAGAGATTCCACTATAGGCTACATACGGAGCAAAATGAGTGAATCTACACTCGAAAATGCATCTATATACATCTGTATGTGGTCCATACTAGAATCTCTACAAAGACATATATTTAGGAACAGGGGCAGTACATTACACAAAATCGTAGGTGGCATGTAGGAATTCCAGTGCACTACATTAGGCTCCCTTAGAGTGCCTGCTAGTCCAACATACAGAGTCATGGCTAGTTTATGGTACGCACACAATCGTTAATTGGTGGTTTAAATATGCACAAGGGATATGCAATGTAGTATCATGTAGAGATGTCTGAAATTAGTCGTGTCAACTTGCAAATAGGGTTACACAATGAAAAAGTACAAGATGTATGTGGCAATTTCATGGAACATCACAAAAAAAGGAGAGGCAGCGGTGAGCCTATACAGTGTGCTATGGTACGTCACTCCATTGCAATCATCGTGACATGTTATTTGTATGTCAGTTCTATTAGCCAAGTTTCTTAGGGACAGTTATTACGAGTTATCCTAAGAAAATAAGCACATGTGAATATAAGCTACATGTAATAAGCCAACCAGTTCTTTTCATTGCGTTTTCAGCTTATCTTTGGTATGATCAGTGGAAAGTCTAGATTGCATTATATATTTTTTTATTTTGCTGCCCATATGAAAATTAATTTGACTTGCAAACATCACAAATTGAACCCAATGCAGTAAATAATATGGTAGGAAAACAGACCATCACTATTTGCTCAAAATGCAAATACAAAGATACCATCTACTTGGCACAATCTACTTTGGTCAATGTTTTCCATAGAGATCCCATTGCCTAATTTAAACGAAGAACGCATGACCCACATTTAAATGAAGAACAATTATTTATTGAAATCCGATGGTCCAAGTGGCCGGCTATTATCATATAGCAGCACCACCTGAAAGCATCATATAGCAGCAGCTCATAGCAACTCATCATACAACAACATCTCATAGCAATTCATCATATAGCAGCAGCAGGAGCAGCTCATAGCAATTCATCATATAGTAGCAGGAGGAGTAGCTCATAGCAATTCATCATATAGCAGCAGCAGGAGCAGCTCATAGCAATTCATCATATAGCAGCAGCAGGAGCAGCTCATAGCAATTCATCATATAGCATCAGCAGGAGCAGCTTATAGCAACTCATCATATAGCAGCAGCGGTGATGTCTATTACACAACCTTCTTCTTGTAGACGTTGTTGGGCCTCCAAGTGCAGAGGTTTCTAGGACAGTAGCAAATTTCCCTCAAGTGGATGACCTAAGGTTTATCAATCCGTGGGAGGCGTAGGATGAATATGGTCTCTCTCAAGCAACCCTGCAACCAAATAACAAAGAGTCTCTTGTGTCCCCAACACACCCAATACAATGGTAAATTGTATAGGTGCACTAGTTCAGCGAAGAGATGGTGATACAAGTGCAATATGGATGGTAGATATAGGTTTTTGTAATCTGAAAATATAAAAACAGCAAGGTAACTAATGATAAACGTGAGTGTAAACGGTATTGCAATGATAGGAAACAAGGCATAGGGTTCATACTTTCACTAGTGCAAGTTCTCTCAACAATAATAACATAGATAGATCATATAACAATCCCTCAGCATGCAACAAAGAGTCAATCCAAAGCCACTAATAGCGGAGAACAAACAAAGAGATTATGGTAGGGTACGAAACCACCTCAAAGTTATTCTTTCAAATCAATCTATTCAAGAGTTCGTACTAGAATAACACCTTAAGACACAAATCAACCAAAACCCTAATGTCACCTAGATACTCCATTGTCACCTCAAGTATCCGTGGGCATGATTATGCGATATGCATCACACAATCTCAGATTCATCTATTCAACCAACACAAAAGTACTTCAAAGAGTGCGCCAAAGTTTCTACCGGAGAGTCAAGACGAAAACGTGTGCCAACCCCTATGCATAGGTTCATGGGCGGAACCCGCAAGTTGATCACCAAAACATACATCAAGTGGATCACGTGATATCCCATTGTCACCACAGATACGCACGGCAAGACATACATCAAGTGTTCTCAAATCCTTAAAGACTCAATCCGACAAGACAACTTCAAAGGGAATTCATCACAAGAGAGTAGAGGGGGGAGAAACATCATAAATCCAACTATAATAGCAAAGCTCGCGATACATCAAGATCGTGCCACAGAGAGAACACGAGAGAGAGATATCAAACACATAGCTACTGGTACATACCCTCAGCCCCGAGGGTGAACTACTCCCTCCTCGTCATGAAGAGCGCCGGGATGATGAAGATGGCCATCGGTGATGGATTCCCCCTCCGGCAGGGTGCCAGAACGGGCTCCCGAGAGGTTTTTGGTGGCTACAGAGGCTTGCGGCGGCGGAACTCCCGATCTATCTAATTCTTCGATGTTTTTAGGGTACGTAGGCTTATATAGGCGAAAGAAGTCGGTCGGGGGAGCCTCGAGGGGCCCACAAGAGTGGAGGGAGCGCCCGGGGGGGTGGGCGCACCCTCCTATCTTGTGGCTTCCTCGATGCTTCTCCGACTTGCACTCCAAGTTTCCTGGGTCACATTCGCTCCAAAAATCACGCTGCCGAAGGTTTCATTCCGTTTGGACTCCGTTTGATATTCCTTTTCTTCGAAATACTGAAACAGGCAATAAAACAGCAATATGGGCTGGGCCTCCGGTTAATAGGTTAGTCCCAAAAGTAATACAAAAGTGCATAATAAAGCCCGTAATCATTCAAAACAGATAATAAAATAGCATGAATGCTTCATAAATTATATATACGTTGGAGACGTATCAGCATCCCCAAGAATTTATGAAGTGTGAATGCTAGAAGGTGCACAAGTTTGATCAATGATAATTTCAATCACCTTTTCTAGCATGATTATAAGTCATAACAGTAGTTCATCTCATAAAACTTCTCACAAACAAGTAACAAGCAATTCATATGTTAAAGCATAGACCATAAACTTTCTTGAAAACTAGAAAACTTCATACTCAGTCATCAAACAATTACAATTCATCTTATTTTCAGGAATAGTAAACTCCACATACTCAACTATCATATAGTCTTCTACAATTGCTAACACTCACGCAATACTAATGGTTATGGAGTTTCAATCGGACACTGAGAAAGATAGGGGCTTATAGTGTTGCCTCCCAACGTATTCACCTTTGGGTGATGTCAACAATAATAGTTCATGCTAACTTACATCCAGTTGGATATGTATATCAGGATCTTTCCAACACAAGGTGCTTGCCAAAGGATAAAATGAAAACGGGAAAGGTGAAGATCACCTTGACTCTTGCATAAAGTAAAAGACATAAAGTAAAAGATAGGCCCTTCGCAGAGGGAAGCAGAGGTTGTCATGCTCTTTTAGGGTTGGATGCACAAAATCTTAATGCGAATTAACGTCACTTTATATTACCACTTGTATATGGACCTTTATTATATAGTCTGACGCTTTTATTGCTTCCATAACAAGATCGTATAAAGCTATTTTCTTCACACCAAAAGATCATACATATTTAGAGAGCAATTTTTATTGCTTGCACCGATGACAACTTACTTGAAGGATCTTACTCAATCCATAGATAGGTATGGTGGACTCTCATGGCAAAACTGGGTTTAAGGATATTTGGAAGCACAAGTAGTATCTCTACTTGGTGCAAGGAATTTTGGCTAGCATGAGGGCGAAAGGCAAGCTCAACATGTTTGAATGATCCATGACAATATATTTTAACTGAGATGTGCAAAAACATAACCCATTACGTTGTATTCCTTGTCCAACATCAACTCTTTAGCATGTCATACGTAATGAGTGCTCACAATTATAAAAGATGTCTAGGATAGTATATTTATATGTGGAATCTCTCTTCCTTCAATATTCTTTCATGAATTGGTCAAATGACCAATACAATGCTTGCTAACCTTCAATAAATTTACAACCTCTACTTCTTAGATGTGAAGTCATTACTCCCCATGGGATAAGCAAATGAAACATATATAATTTCAGATTTATGACATTCAACTCATTCAACCATTTACTCACAGGATATAAGTGTAGCACACGAGTAAATGAAAAACTACTCCAAAAAGATATAAGTGAAGATCAATGAGTAGCTAAATAATTATGTAACTATGTGAAGACTCTCTCTCATTAAGGAATTTCATATCTTAAGTACTTTATTCAAACAGAAAGCAAAGCAAAATAAAATGACAATGCAAGGATAGCACAACTCATGTGAAGAAGCAAGAACTTAGGTTCAACCGATACTAACCGATAGTTGTTGAAGAAGAAAGGTGGGATGCCTACCGGGGCATCCCCAAGCTTAGATACTTGAGACTTCTTGAAATATTATCTTGGGGTGCCTTGATCATCCCCAAGCTTGAACTTTTTTGTCTCCTTAATTCCTCTCATATCATGGTTTCTCTATTTCTCAAAAGCTTCATCCACAACAAACTCAACAAGAACTCGTGAGATAGGTTAGTATAAACCAATGCAAAACCTTATCATTTTCTACTGTAACAAATCACTAAAACTATTATTAAACATTTCATACTAAATGCCTCTGCATATTTAATACTCCTATCCTCAAATAGAATCATTAAACAAGCAAACATATGCAAACAATGCAACCATAACAGCAATCTGCCAAAACAGTATAGTCTGTAAAGAATGCAAGGGTATCAATACTTCCCTAACTCCAAAAATTAAGAGAAAAGTACTACGCTGTAGAAGATTTATCATAGCTCATTATGCAAAAAGTTTCAACATTATATCATGCTCTGACTTTTCTAGGGAATTTTTGCAACAGCGGTAATCTTTCTGTTTTCAAACAGCAACATGTATTCTAGCAAAATAGGCACGGTAGAGGCTATCCTTGACATTTTTATTGAAACTAAAGATGAAAAACATTATTATAAATAACAGCAAGCAAATACTAACAAGAGAAAATGACGCTCCAAGCAAAACACATATCATGTGGTGAATAAAAATATAGCTCCAAGTAAACTTACCGATGAACGAAGACGAAAGAGGGGATGCCATCCGGGGCATCCCCAAGCTTAGGCTCTTGGTTGTCCTTGAATATTACCTTGGGGTGCCTTGGGCATCCCCAAGCTTAGGCTCTTGCCACTCCTTATTCCATAGTCCATCGAATCTTTACCCAAAACTTGAAAACTTCACAACAGAAAACTCAACAAAAAACTCATAAGCTCCGTTAGTATAAGAAAACAAAACCACCACATAAGATACTGTAATGAACTCATTATTTATTTAAATTGGTGTAATATCTACTGTATTCTAACTTCTCTATGGTTCATACCCTCCGATACTACTCATAGATTCATCAAAATAAGCAAACAACACATAGAGAACAGAATCTGTCAAAAACAGAACAGTCTGTAGTAATCTGTATCAAACATATACTTATGGAACTCCACAAATCCTACAAAATTGGGAAGTCCTAAGGAACTTGTGGTCCAATCGATAGCAAAAAGAATAAGATCAGAAGCATGTTACTGTGAATTATCAAAACTAATTTACTGGGTGCAAAAGTTTCTGATTCTCAGCAGGATCAACATAACTATCACCGTAAGCTATCCTAAAGGTCTTACTTGGCACTTTATTGAAACAAAAGCTATAAAACATGATTACTACAGTAGCATAATGATGTTAACACACAAAAACAGTAAGGATAAATATTGGGTTGTCTCCCAACAAGCGCTTTTCTTTAATGCCTTTCTAGCTAGGCATGATGATGACAATGATGCTCACATAAAAGATAAGAATTGAAACATAATGGGAGCGTCTTGAAGCATATGACTAGCACATTTAAGTCTAACCCACTTCCTATGCATAGGGATTTTGTGAGCAAACAACTTATGGGAACAATAATCAACTAGCATAGGAAAGTAAAACAAGCATAGCTTCAAGATTTTGAGCACATAGAGAGGAAACTTGATATTATTGCAATTCCTACAAGCATATGTTCCTCCCTCGTAATAATTTTCAGTAGCATCATGAATGAATTCAACAATTTAACCAGCACCTAAAGCATTCTTTTCATGATCTATAAGCATAGAAAATTTACTATTCTCTACATAAGCAAAATTCTTCTCATTTGGAATAGTGGGAGTATCATAAGAGACTTGAACATTAAAAATTGTTTCCACATTAAAAGAGTAATGTTCAGAAAAAGGGTAATCATAATCATGACAAGTTTTATAAATATAATCATAACTACTATTTATAGCATAAGTTTCATCACAATAATCATCAGAAGTAGCAACTTCGTTCTCATCATAATCGATTGAAACCTCTTCCAAGGTAGTGGAGTCATCACTAAATAAAGTTGACATTCTTCCAAATCCACTTTCATATTCATCACAATAAGATTCAACATCCTCCAAAATAGTGGGATCACTACTTCCTAAAGTTGACACTCTTCCAAACCCACTTTCATCAATATAATCATCATAGGTAAGAGGCATGCTATCATCATAACAACTTTGCATATCAAAACTTGGGAGGCTAAAAATATCATCTTCATTAAACATAGCATCCCCAAGCTTGGGGAAAACATTAATTGCAGCAAATATATTCTCAAATACTTCATCCTCATCAAACATAGCTTCCCCAAGCTTGGGCCTTTTCATATCATAAGCATAATCACTCTCATCATTAATAGTATGGATAGCACCAATAGTATAGCAATTATCATCATCACAATGAGTAGTAGGAGCAACATCATTTGGGAGGGATACCTTTTTACCTTTGTTGCTCCTTTTTTCTTTTTCTTCTTCACATTATGTGTGGGTTCAACCTTCTTCTTTGAGCTCCTTATAGATGAGGTTGGTTGAATAGAAAGCTCCTCCTCGTTACCTGATTCATCATAAGAAATAATAGGAGCAGATTGGGAAGTCTCTTCCCTTTCATTAGTATTCTCTTCATCTTCTATTTGCTTTCTTTTCTTTATGTAATTGGCAATATAAGGATTTTCAATGCAATTCATCGCACAAAACAAATAAATCTCCTCTAAATCAATATCAAGGAAATGCTCAAGATTAAATTTTGGAATAAGCTTAGTTGCACGTTTCAATTCTTCATAACCCAAAAGCAAACTAAGTTCATTGTAATGAGCAAGGGAGATCAAATCATCACAATTTTTGGACACGATTCGGTCATGAAACAAGTTGCATTGAAGATTTAAATGACCACGTTCATTGCAAAGTTCACAATGAGCGCGAAAAATATTGAATTTTTCAGCACAAACATCAAGACTTTCTTGCAACCCTTTAGTTTCTAAATACTTATAGCTCTTGCAATATCTATTTTCCCTATTTGGTGTGTACTTGCAAACCCAATCTACTCCACAAAAATCAACATGCTTATAGGAGACATTTTCATCATAGCTAGTGCAATCATCATTAGTACTATGGATATTCAAAGAGTTTATACTAACAACATTGCAATCATGCTCATCATTCAAACATTTAGTACCAAGAATTTTAATGCATTCTTCTTCTATCACTTGAGCACAATTTTCCTTTCCATCATACTCACGAAAGATATTAAAAAGATGAAGTGTATGAGACAAGATTAACTCCATTTTTTGTAGTTTTCTTTTATAAACTAAACTAGTGATAAAACAAGAAATAAAAAGATTCGATTGCAAGATCTAAATATATACCTTCAAGCACCCACCTCCCCGGCAACGGCGCCAGAAAAGGGCTTGATGTCTACTACACAACATTCTTCGTGTAGACGTTGTTGGGCCTCCAAGTGCAGAGGTTTGTAGGACAGTAGCAAATTACCCTCAAGTGGATGACCTAAGGTTTATCAATTCGTGGGAGGCGTAGGATGAAGATGGTCTCTCTCAAGCAACCCTGCAACCAAATAACAAAGAGTCTCTTGTGTCCCCAACACACCCAATACAATGGTAAATTGTATAGGTGCACTAGTTCGGAGAAGAGATGGTGATACAAGTGCAATATGGATGGTAGATAAAGGTTTTTGTAATCTGAAAATATAAAAACAGCAAGGTAACTAATGATAAACGTGAGCGTAAACGGTATTGCAATGATAGGAAACAAGGCATAGGGTTCATACTTTCACTAGTGCAAGTTCTCTCAACAATAATAGCATAGATAGATCATATAACAATCCCTCAACATGCAACAAAGAGTCACTCCAAAGCCACTAATAGTGGAGAACAAACGAAGAGATTATGGTAGGGTACGAAACCACCTCAAAGTTATTTTTCGGATCAATCTATTCAATAGTTCGTACTAGAATAACAACTTAAGACACAAATCAAACAAAACCCTAATGTCACCTACATACTCCATTGTCACCTCAAGTATCCGTGGGCATGATTATATGATATGCATCACACAATCTCAGATTCATCTATTCAACCAACACAGAAGTACTTCAAAGAGTGCCCCAAAGTTTCTAACGGAGAGTGAAGACGAAAATGTGTGCCAACCCCTATGCATAGGTTCATGGGAGGAACCCGCATGTTGATCACCAAAACATACATCAAGTGGATCACGTGATATCCCATTGTCACCACAGATACGCACGGCAAGACATACATCAAGTGTTCTCAAATCCTTAAAGACTCAATCCGACAAGACAACTTCAAAGTTAAAACTCAATTCATCACAAGAGAGTAGAGGGGGGATAAACATCATAAGATCCAACTATAATAGCAAAGCTCGCGATACATCAAGATCGTGCCATAGAGAGAACACGACAGAGAGAGATCAAACACATAGCTACTAGTACATACCCTCAGCCCCGAGGGTGAAATACTCCCTCCTCGTCATGGAGAGCGCCTGGATGATGAAGATGGCCACCAGTGATGGATTTCCCCTCCGGCAGGGTGCCAGAACGGGCTCCCGAGAGGTTTTTGGTGGCTATAGAGGCTTGCGGCGGCGGAACTCCCGATCTATCTTCTTCTCTGATGTTTTTAGGGTACGTAGGCTTATATAGGCGAAAGAAGTCGGTCGGGGGAGCCTCGAGGGGCCCACAAGAGTGGAGGGCGCGGCCAGGGGGGTGGGCGCGCCCCCCTATCTTGTGGCTTCCTCGATGCTTCTCCGGCTTGCACTCCAAGTTTCCTGGGTCACGTTCGTTCCAAAAATCACGCTGCCGAAGGTTTCAATCCGTTTGGACTCTGTTTGATATTCCTTTTCTTCGAAATACTGAAACAGGCAATAAAACAGCAATATGGGTTGGGCCTCCGGTTAATAGGTTAGTCCCAAAAGTAATATAAAAGCGTATAATAAAGCCCGTAATCATTCAAAACAGATAATAAAATAGCATGAATGCTTCATAAATTATAGATACGTTGGAGACGTATCAAGCAGCAGCTCATGGCAATTCATCATATAGTAGTAGCAGTAGCTCATAGCAATTCATCATATAGCAGCAGTAGCTCATAGCAATTCATCATATAGTAGCAGCAGGAGCAGCTCATAGAAATGCATCATATAGCAGCAGCAGAAGCAGCTCATAGAAATTCATCGTATAGTGGATCAGAATGAAAATTTGGCAAAAAATCAGAGGAGATCCTCACCTTGTTGGATGAGCTCATCCTTTAACAGCACCTCAAGGCCATGGCCTGGGAGGAGGGGAGGGGGAATAACGTGCCTTCCGCCGTAGTGTGGCATCAGCCGTAGTTGTGCAGCTCCCGCAGGAGTAGTGCATTGGACGAACCACATTGGAGCAGCTGCTGGAGACCATGAGAATGAGGGGCGGCGCTAGAGGGAGGAGTAGCCAGGGAGATTTGCCGCTACCCGCCGGCCATGTAGCCTAGCTGGACATAGCATCGTCGAGGACCAAGCTAGATGGGACTAGTGGCGACGGCTCGCTTGAGGAACCCTACTGTTGCAGGCAGGGGATCGAGGTAGAGGGAAAGGGGAGAGGAGATGCAAGCGGGCAGGGCAATGAACGCTTGCGTGTTTGTTTTTACTTGAGGGTCAGGTGTGACACGGGCGTTAGCAGTTGCATTTTGAGTGTAATATAGGCAGACAACAGAGTCATTTCACTATTCCCCTTCCCTTCAATTTTTAGTGAGGTTCTACCGGAAACACCCCCCTCCAAAGCAAAATTAGTTAAGCCCAAGCCCATAACTCAAAAATGACTTCTTTACATCTTTTATGGTTTATTTTGACAATAAGCCCTGAAAAGGCGGAATCGAACTGGCCCTTCACTTGCAATTCAATTGTGCGTGCAATGATGAATCATTCATGCCTGCTATAGTGTACATTTAGGCATCATCATACATGGCATAACCTAATACATGTGCATTCCATTGTAGAATCTGGAACATGCAATGTTTATGTTAGTTCATACGTTGCACATGATGTTTAAATGTCCCTTAAATCTGGTCAGTCAAGTGATGGTCTTTACGCCTCCTTCTTTGCTTCTTTTCTTGATATGAAAGATTTGCTCACACATCTGTTCAATTGCCTGTTTGCATCAGCCAGCCATACTAGGACTGTTTGCTTCGATTACTTGTTGTTCTTGACCTAACACTCTAACAGAGCTTGTCAACGATTTAAACACTAAGGGCTGCTGTAGTGGGGCCTTGTCTAACTCATAGGTGACATAAAGGTTTGGCTGTACACTAAAGTAGGCTCTCCAAGAGTACCTGGAGATCCAGTTTGAAGGTATGCCTAGTTTTTACATAGTGCAAACATAGTAAATGGTCATGTCATTGTGTGCAAGTGCAAGAGATGCGGCATGTTTCATTATGTGGTGTTATTTTGTTGGGATAATTAGATTTGTGCCCCTAGTTGTGTCCCACTCGTCTGTTTTACCCCTAATTCCCAAAAGTCACCGGTTCTGTCCAAGTCACTTTGCTCCTCTTATGCTTTTGCCCTTTGACCGTTTGACCATCAGTTTGAAAACTTCATAACTAATTCATACTAAATCAGAAAAATACAAATAAGATACCAAAATGTTCAGAAAAACATCACCTATATGTCAGTGTCATTTGCATTCACGAAAAAAGTGTTGGAAAGTGCACATCCGAGTTTTAGCTCTTTTGATACCACCATGAATAGTAAACACTAAAAAAGTTCAAAAAATTCCAAAAAAATATGGTGGCAAAGAACGACAATTGTTCTAAGTGCTTGCCAAGTTTCATTAGGGAATGACATTCGTGGAAGTTGTGGCAAAAAGATAATCTATTTTGGAGTGCTAATTGTTTTTTTGCCACGGCACCCACGAATGTTATTCCCTGATGAAACTTGGCAGGCACTTAAAACAATTGTCATTCTTTGCCACCAATTTTTTTTGAATTTTTTTGAACTTTTTTAGATTTTACTATTCATGGTGGTAGCATAAGAGCTAAAACTCGGATGGGCACTTTCCAACACTTTTTTCATGAATGCAAATGACACTGACATATAGGTGATGTTTTTCTGAACATTTTGGTATCTTGTTTGCAATTTTCTGATTTAGTATGAATTAGTTATGAATTTTTTAAACTGGCGGTCAAACGGTAAAAGGGCAAAAGCATAAGAGGAGCAAAGTGACTTGGACAGAACCGGTGACTTTTGGGAATTAGGGGTAAAACAGACGAGTGGGACACAACTAGGGGCATATATCTAATTATCCCTATTTTGTTATAATCTCATCCTTTTGTGTTCACAGACTGGAAAGTATGCATATTTATCTTCCAAGGAGACGAGTAACTAGTTTGTGTCACCTTGCAGAGGGGGTGCAATGAAGATAAGTTTGAGGATTTCCATGTACAAGATGTTAGGAAGGAGCCTTGCAAGAGAAGTAGGAGCTGCGCTGAGCCTCTTCAACCTGTTAAGGTAAGTCACTATATGCATCTCAACAGTTCAATTCCTTGTTTGTTTCAGGCATAGTTAATTTGCTCTTTTCAATTGCTTTATTTGTCCTCAGTTAATGAGATGCCCAAAGAATCATGCCTGATGTTGGGTACTTGTATAACTATTACTTGACATAATTAAAGGCCTTACCATTTAATTACTCTGCCGAAGTGTGCATAAAGCTTTGAAGTCTATTAACCAACTATTATTGCATGAGGCTCACAATCTAGTTTATACTACACTAATGATTGCATAGTTTTGCCTGTTGTATTATGTTTGTATGAAACCCTCTGCTGTTTATTATGCTCCCTAAGACTTTAATTGAGCTACAGAATGGCCAACTGCTTGCTTACTTATATGCAACATGTTGTCTAAATTTGTAACTTGTCTGTGTTTTTGATTGGGCCCCAACATCATGCTCCTCTAGTGAGCTAAGAGGGATTTCTATATGCAGGCTGCATAGACTATCTTTTTTATAATTTTTAAAATATCACCTGCTTATGCTTCATGACGTGTAACATTATTGTTAGTCCTGTTTTGCCATGTAGTACAAAATAGTGTCTTGCTCGCTTCACTATTGTAACTATATTTTTGCCCTAGTCATGTGTACTTACAGAAACATTTCAGGATGAAGTGACATCAACACAAAGATCTGTGAGCAGTGCGGCATGGTCATTACCGAATGATTATGGATTGGAATTGGAATGTGCTGATGTTCTCGAGCATCAACTAGAGATGGCAAGACAACATGTACATGATTGTCAACGTATAATCAACAAGTTGAGACTGGACATGCAGGTATTAGATGCATGAGTCAAAAAATGAAACAAGACACTGAGGTAACCACGAAGGAATTGGAGATTTTGCAAACTGAAATGTGTGCTATCTGAATCCGTCCAATCCTATTTTCTGAAGAGATTATAGTTCAAATGGAGTTAAGTTGATGCGCGTCCATGATGTATGAGCTGTATTTGCCCAGTGTATGTAATTTGCTGTTTGTGTATGCTTTATTATCACCTGTGCCGAACCATAATGCCCAGTGGTTATAATCGGCTGTAATTTCTTTATTGTATAGTGTAGGATTATTCTACGTTTATATGCCTAGGTCTCTTTGTTGTATAGTGTATGTTTTTTAGAGGTGATAGTATTGAGTAGGATAATTCTTTGAATATGCTATATCGTTCAAATGGGGGCCAACTCGCCCAAACGTTGTAGTGACCATGGCCGCCCACGGGCCGTACAGTCCATGGGCCATGTACGGGCCGTCGGATCCATGGGCCCTCAATGGGCCGTTGGATCCATGGGCCTTCTACGTCTCATAGGATCCATGGGCCTTGTAAGGGTCGCCTCATTTATGGGTCTTGTACGGGCCTTTAATGGGCCGTAGACGGGCTAGAGTGGAAATCATACGTTTTATGGGCTAACCATAACGGGCCATTAATAGGCTGTATTTGGTGATGCTATGAAAATGGCCCAACAGATTAACGGTCCACAAACGGGCCGACTATAACGACGGGCTGAATTTGGCCCACAAGCAAAAAATGACAGTAACGGGCCGTAAGTAACTAAATGCTACAAATGAGCCCAAGAATAAATGGGCCCTCGGAAGGCCGAAAGATGACTTGGGCTGGAAACGGCCCAACGGAAGAACAGGCCGTTAATGGGTATAAAGTGATACACTGTTCATTACGGGCCAGTTTCACCACGGGCCGTCAATGGGCCAAGAGTTACAAAGGGCCTCATATTGGCCGAAAGACGTCATGGGCCATACATGGGCCAGAAGTGAAAACGGGCTGGAATCATATTGGATGGCCCAGATGACGCTACTAGGCCTAATTCGGATAGGGCGTAACGGGCCTTGGGTTAGTGGGATGTAAATGGGCTATATGCGAACAGGCCGTTAACAGGCTTTCCATGGGCCGGCCCGCCATCTTTTGACCAAGTCAAACGGGCCGGCCTTTTCACAGGAATGGGCCTCTGTAGGGCCGTGCCATGTGTCGATGTATCGTAGGCGCCTTCTGTCCAATGAGTGGATGACATCTATCCCAACGATGAGTCGACACGTGTTTCCTCCAGCCAATGATGATTTTACACGTGGAAAATCCCCATTGGTCGGGGCTGTTAACGGGTTATCGGATCCAAAACCCGACCCGATAGCTTAACGGCGTTCCGTTACGGTGGATACCATGTGTCGGTCACCCTTGATGAAATCACTTCTGTGACGCGCGATTTATCGTCATGGAAGTGGACACTTCCGTGATGATAATTTTGGTAATGTCATGGAACACTTCTACGACAGCACAGGTATGACTATCTTGATTCTGTCATAAAATCGTCATGGATGTACATGCATGACAAAAACACGACCTACTGTGACAAACACGTATCATCACGGAAGTGTATTTTTTTATAGTGTCGGGAGTTGCATAATCTCATAGTCGGAGGAATATGTTTTTGACATGAAGAAAGCAGTAGCAATAAAACTGAACGACCATTATGCTAAGCTAACAGATGGGTCTTTTCCATCACATCATTCTCCTAATGATGTGATCCCGTTCATCGAATGAAAACACATGTCCATGGCTAGGAAACTTAACCATCTTTGATTAACGAGCTAGTCTAGTAGAGGCATACTAGGGACATGATGTTTTGTCTATGTATTCACACATGTATCAAGTTTCCGGTTAATACAATTCTAGCATGAATAATAAATAGTTATCATGAATAAGGAAATATAAAATAACAATTTTATTATTGCCTCTAGGGCATATCTCCTTTAGTCTCCCACTTGCACTAGAGTTAATAATCTAGATTACATTGTAATGATTCTAACACCCATGGAGTCTTGGTGCTGAATATGTTTTGCTCGTGGAAGAGGCTTAGATAACGGGTCTGCCACCTTCAGATCCGTATGTATTTTGCAAATCTCTATGTCTCCCTCCTTAACCAAATCTCAGATGGAGTTGAAGCGTCTCTTGATGTGTTTGGTCTTTTTGTGAAATCTGGATTCCTTCGCCAAGGCAATTGCTCCAGTATTGCACAAAAGATTTTCATTGGACCCGATGCACTAGGTATTACACCTAGATTGGATCTGAACTCCTTCATCTAGACTCCTTCAATTGCTGCTTCGGAAGCAGCTATGTACTCCGCTTCACACGTAGACCCCACCATGACGCTGTTCTTCGAACTGCACCAGCTGACAACTCCACCATTCAATAAAAATACGTATCCGGTTTGTGACTTAGAGTCATCTGGATCAGTGTCAAAGCTAGCAGCGACGTAACCACTTACGACAAGCTCTTTGTCACCTCCATAAACAAGAAACATATCCCTAGTCCTTTCCAGGTACTTCAGGATGTCCTTGACCGCTGTCCAGTGATCCACTCCTGGATTACTTTGGTACCTCCCTGCTAAACTTATAGCAAGGCACACATCAGGTCTGGTACACATCATAGCATACATGATAGAACCTATGGCTGAGGCATAGGGAATGACTTTCATTTTCTCTCTATCTTCTGCACTAGTTGGGCATTGAGTCTGACTCAACTTCACACCTTGTAATACAGGCAAGAACCCTTTCTTTAACTGATCCATTTTGAACTTCTTCAAAACTTTATCAAGGTATGTGCTTTTTGAAAGTCCTATCAAGCGTCTTGATCTATCTCTATAGATCTTGATGCCCAATATATAAGCAGCTTCACCGAGGTCTTTCATTGAAATTTTTTATTCAAGTATCCTTTTATGCTTTCCAGAAATTCTACATCATTTCCAATCAACAATATGTCATCCACATATAATATTAGAAATGCTATAGAGCTCCCACTCACTTTCTTGTAAATACAGGCTTCTCCAAAAGTCTGTATAAAACCATATGCTTTGATCACCTCATCAAAGCGTATATTCCAACTCTGACATGCTTGCACCAGTCCATAAATGGATCGCTGGAGCTTGCACACTTTGTTAGCACCTTTAAGATCAACAAAACCTTCTGGTTGCATAGTATACAACTCTTTTTTAAGAAATCCATTAAGGAATGCAGTTTTGACATCCATTTCCCAGATTTCATAATCATAAAATGCGGCAATTGCTAACATGATTCGGACAGACTTAAGCATCGCTACGGGTGAGAAATTCTCATGGTAGTCAACTCCTTGAACTTGTCGAAAACCTTTTGCGACAAGTCGAGCTTTATAAATAGTAACATTACCATCAGGGTCAGTCTTCTTCTTCAAGATCCTTTTATTCTCTATGAGTCGTTGATCATCAGGAAAATCCACCAAAGTCCACACTTTGTTCTCATACATGGATCTTATCTCAGATTTCATGGCCTCAAGCCATTTATTGGAATCTGGGCTCATCATAGCTTCTTCATAGTTTGTAGGTTCGTCATGGTCAAGTAACATGACTTCCAGAATAGGATTACCATACCACTCTGGTGTGGATCGTGCTCTGGTTCACCTACGAGGTTCTGTAGCAACTTGATGTGAAGTTTCATGATCATTATAATTAGCTTCCTCTCTAGTTGGTGTAGGCATCACGGGACGGTTTTATCCAATGAGCTACTTTCCAAATTGAGAGAAGGCACAATTAACTCCCGCTCACTTCTTTCGAGAGAGACTCCTTCTCTAGAAAGGTTCCATTCTTGGCAACAAAGATCTTGCCTTCAAATATGTGGTAGAAGGTGTACCCAATTGTTTCCTTAGGGTATCCTATGAAGGCGCACTTGTCCAATTTGGGTTTGAGTTTATCAGGATGAAGCCTTTTGACACAAGCATCGCATCCCCAAACTTTAAGAAACAACAGCTTAGGTTTATTGCCAAACCACAGTTCATACGGTGTTATCTCAACGGATTTTGATGGTGCCTTGTTTAATGTGAATGCAGCTGTCTCTAATGCATATCCCCAAAACGATAGTGGTAAATCGGTAAGAGACATCATAGATCACACCATATCTAATAAAGTAAGATTACGACGTTCGTACACACCATTATGCTGTGGTGTTCCAGGTGGCGTGAGTTGTGAAACTATTCCACATTGTTTTAAATGAAGGCCAAACTCGTAACTCAAATATTCACCTCCATGATCAGATCGTAGAAACTTTATTTTCTTGTTACGATGATTCTCCACTTCACTCTGAAATTCTTTGAACTTTTCAAATGTTTCAGACTTGTGTTTCATTAAGTAATATACCCATAGCTGCTCAAATCATCTGTGAAGGTCAGAAAATAACGATACCCGCCATGAGCCTCAACACTCATCGGACCGCATACATCGGTATGTATTATTTCCAATAAGTCATTAGCTCATTCCATTGTTCTGGAGAATGGAGTTTTAGTCATCTTGCCCATAAGGCATGGTTCGCAAGTATCAAATGATTCATAATCAATTGATTCCAAAAGTCCATCTGCATGGAGTTTCTTCATGCGCTTTACACCGATATGACCTAAACGATAGTGCCACAAATAAGTTGCACTATCATTATCAACTTTGCATCTTTTGGCATCAATATTATGAATATGTGTACCACCATGATCGAGATTCAACAGAAATAGACCACTCTTCAAGGGTGCATGACCATAAAAGATATTACTAATATAAATAGAACAACCATTATTCTCTGATTTAAATGAATAACCGTCTAGCACTAAACAAGATCCAGATGTAATATTCATGCTCAACGCTGGCACCCAATAACAATTATTCAGGTCTAAAACTAATCCCGAAGGTAGATGTAGAGCTAGCGTGCCGACGGTGATCACATCGACCTTGGAACCATTCTCGACGCACATCGTCACCTTGTCCTAGCCAATCTTCATTTAATCCGTAGTCCCTGTTTCGAGTTACAAATATGAGCACCCGAACCAGTATCAAATACCCAGGCACTACTACGAGAATTAGTAAGGTACACATCAATAACATGTATATGAAATATACCTTTGTTCACTTTGCCATCCTTCTTATCTGCCAAATACTTGGGGCAGTTCCGCTTCCAGTTACCAGTCCCTTTGCTGCCGTTGTATTCTCGCATCAGTTGTCAGGGGGGTCCGCGAGACGACAGATGTCACAGAGTGGCTTGAGGTGAGGGCAAGACTGTCGTGGAATATTCGTGGATGGGTATGCGAGTAGCACACGGTGGTTTACCCAGGTTCGGGGCTCTCCGGAGATATAATACCCCTACTCATGCATGTCTGAATATATATGTGGAGTATACATATATCTGGCAGTACAAAGTGCTCTTGGAGCTGTATCTGAGATCAGCAGCAATGAGCTAGCTGGCTAGTGTGTGGCATGGTGGCTATTGCCTCTGGCCTAATGAGTGTGTGCTTGAGTGCTCATGTATGGATGGATGGATGTGGTTCCCTTTATATAGGCATGGCTAGCTTGGTATGTAAGCTATCTGAGCATGGGTGTGGGCATGGTGGGTGGTGGCCCACCCACCAACTACACTATTCGGGGGACACCGATGTGACGTGTTACACCTCCTATAGTGCTCCACTATTCTCCAATAGTGTCGGGTATATCCGTCTCGTCGGGGTCTTGTCGGTGTCGGGTCGGTGCAGCGGTTGACTCCGGGCAGTCGGCTGGTTGGCGCAATCGGTAGCCGGCTGGCTGGCGCAGTCAGCGGCCGACTAGGTGGAGCGGCTGGGTGGTGAGTCGGCCGGAGCAGCCGGACTGAGGGGCGTCGGCCGCCCCGATGTCTTGAAGCGTTGCTTCGCCGTCTTTGGGGTACCCGGGGGTCATTCCCCCGACAGTAGCCTTCGAGCCTCCGGGCAACTTGGAAAAGTTGGTGGAGGTTTTTTAGCGGGCGTCGATGTTGAATATGTTGATGACGGCCGGCTGCGGGCCGCAGCCGGCGCGGCTTGCTTCTGGCAGGGGCGCGCAAGCGCACCCGTTGGGTGTAGCCTCCGAGCCTCCGGGCAACTTTGGAAAAGTTGGGCGAAAACTTTTCGCGGTTGTTGGTGTAGAGAATGGCGCCGAGGGGCCGGTTGCAACCGGCAACTGGCGTGCAATAGGCGCGACATGTTCCGAGCAGGGGCGCGCAAGCGCACCCGTTGGGTGTAGGCTCCGAGCCTCCGGGCAACTTGGAAAAGTTGGGCGAAGGGTCTTGTTTTTGATGATGAAGCCCACGCCGGCATCGAGGGTGCCGGGCGCAGGGCCCTACCGGGCGCGAACGCGGAGTCCGCCGGCTGGTGCTATCGGGCACGGATGCATAGTCTGCCGACTGATGGTGTCGGGCCCGGACGCGGGATCCACCAACTGATGGTGTCGGGCGCAGACACTGAGTCCGCCGACTGAAGCTGTCGGGCGCGGACACGGGGTCCGTCGACTGAAGCTGTTGGCCACGGACGCGAGGTCTGCCGACTGGTGATGTCAGGCGTCGACGCTGAGTCCGCCGACTGATGGTGTCGGGCGCGGACGCTGAATCCACCGACTGATGGTGTCGGGCGCGAACGCAGGGTCCGCCGACTGATGGTGTCAGGCACGGACGCGGGTCCACCGACTGGTGTTGGTGATGACAGCCGGCTGCAGGCTGCAACCGGCGCGGATTGCTTCTGGTGGGGGCGCGCCAGCGCACCCGCTGGGTGTTGCTTCCGAGCTTCCGGGCGACTTGAAGAGTCGGGCGGAGGGTTTTTACTGTAGATGAAGCGGGCGGTGGGATTCCAGTTACAGCCGGCGTCGGGCCTGCAGCCAGCCTTCGAGCGAGGAGGGGTTCCCCTCGGCGATCATCATGCAAAAGACAAAGTTAGTCCATGCAGGTATATCAAATGTTTGCTTTTTGCAGTGCAAGATTTATGCAGAGGGTGCTGACTCGGTTTCGTCCGAGCCCCCTTTAATCTTTTTCGTGTTCTCTCCGCTCCTTGGCTTGTACTCTCGCTAGCTGGATAGCCACACTACGGTCTATGGCTGAGAGTGGGCTGTGGAGTGGAGTGTACAGTACTCAGACTCTAGGAGCGGATTTAACCGAGCAAATACTCATAAAGCAAATGGTCGGGTAGCCCGAAACGTTTTCTCCCCGCACATTTTTTCGCGTGGGTGGCCACTAGCATTTGCTCTTACTAGCTGGACAGCCGCGCTGCGGTCTGTAGCTGAAACGAAGAGTGAGCTTTCGGTACCGTTCACGCTACTCAGCCGTCTGCGGGAATGAACATCTCAGGCCAAGCGGCCAGCCTCCGGGCCAACTCTGGCTGGCGCCAGGGCGAACAGTGGTGCAACATTAAAATAAAGGCGATGTGGTCCGCGAGTGTCGCTCGGGGTTATCCGGTTTTGCACTGTGCGAAAATATGCGGGTGAGGGGCTCACATTGCTTTGACGCAGATGAGGTGAAGGTTTATGAAGACAGCCGGCGCGGTGCGGCGCTTGCGGCGCACGCTGGCGCGCCCCCTGGGTGTAGCATTCGAGCCTCTGGGTGCTCGAAGGGGGGCCCAGCCGGTCAGGCCTGATATGTCTCCAATGTATCTATAATTTTTTATGTATTCGTGCCATGGTTATAATATTTTTACATGCTTTTGGTATGATTTGATTATAACTAACCCGGATTGACGTTGTTTTCAGCAGAACTACCGTGGTGTTGTTTTTGTGCAGAAATAAAAGTTCTCGGAATGCGTTGAAAATCAACGGAGATTATTCTGGAAAATATAAAAAAATACTTGAACGAAGAGTTACCGGAGGGGAGGCCGTGGGCCCCACGAGGGTGGAGGGCGTGCCCACCCCCTGGGGCATGCCCCGGTGCCTCGTGGACTTCCCGTGGGCCCCCCTGACTTGTTCTCGACGCCAACCACTCCTATAAATCCCCAAACCTCCAGAAAATAACCTAGATAGGGATTTCCGCCGCCGCAAGCCTCTGTAGCCACTAAAAACCAATCGGGGCCCTGTTCCGGCATCTTGCCGGAGGGGAAATCCATCACCGGTGGCCATCTTCATCATCCCGATGCTCTCCATGACGAGGAGGGAGTAGTTCACCCTCGGGGCTGAGGGTATGTACCAGTAGCTATGTGTTTGATCTCTCTCTCTCTCTCTCTCGTGTTCTTGATATGGCACGATCTTGATGTACCGCGAGCTTTGCTATTATAGTTGGATCTTATGATGTTTATCCCCCTCTACTCTCTTGTAATAGATTGAGTTTTCCCTTTGAAGTTATCTTATCGGATTGAGTCTTTAAGGATTTGAGAACACTTGATGTATGTCTTGTGTGGGATACCCGTGGTGACAATGGGGTATTCTATTGGTTCACTTAATGTATGTTTTGGTGATCAACTTGCGGGTTCCGTGACCTTGGGAACCTATGCATAGGGTTTGGCACACATTTTTGTCTTGACTCTCTGGTAGAAACTTTGGGGCACTCTATGAAGTTCTTTGTGTTGGTTGAATAGATGAATCTGAGATTGTGTGATGCATATCATATAATCATGCCCACGGATACTTGAGGTGACATTGGAGTATCTAGGTGACATTAGGGTTTTGGTTGATTTGTGTCTTAAGGTGTTATTTTACTACGAACTCTAGGGTTGTTTGTGACACTTATAGGAATAGCCCAATAGATTGGTCGGAAAGAATAACTTTGAGGTGGTTTCGTACCCTACAATAATCTCTTCGTTTGTTCTCTACTATTAGTGACTTTGGAGTGACTCTTTGTTGCATGTTGAGGGATTGTTATATGATCCAATTATGTTATTATTGTTGAGAGAACTTGCACTAGTGAAAGTATGAACCCTAGGCCTTGTTTCGAAGAATTGCAATACTGTTTACGCTCCATTTTATCATTAGTTACCTTGCTGTTTTTATAATTTCAGAATACAAAAATCCATATCTACCATCCATATTGCACTTGTACCACCATCTCTTCGCCGTACTAGTGCACCTATTTTGTATTGGGTGTGTTGGGGACACAAGAGACTCTTTGTTATTTGGTTGCAGTGTTATTTGAGAGAGACCATCTTCATCCTATGCCTCCCACGGATTGATAAACCTTAGGTCATCCACTTGAGGGAAATTTGCTACTGTCCTACAAACCTCTACACTTGGAGGCCCAACAACATCTACAAGAAGAAGGTTGTGTAGTAGACATCAAGCTCTTTTATGGCGTCGTTGCCGGGGAGGTTAGTGCTTGAAGGTATATCTGTAGATCTTGCAATTGAATCTTTTAGTTTCTTGTTTTATCACTAGTTTAGTTTATAAAAGAAAACTACAAAAAATGGAATTGAGGGTGCCTCATATGCTTCATCTTTTTAATATCTTTCGTGAGAATGATGGAAAGGAAAATTGTGCCAAAGTGTTAGAAGAAGAATGCAATAAAATGTTTGGCATACAATCTTTGAATGATGAGCATGATTGCAATGTTGTTAATATGAACTCTTTGAATATCCATAGTACTAATGATGATTGCACTAGTCATGATAAAAAGTCTCTTATAAGGATGTCAACTTTTGTGGAGTGCATAGAGTTTGCATGTACACACCAAATAGGGAAGATAGATTTTGCAAGAGGCATAAGTATTTAGAAACTAAATGGTTGCAAGAAAGGCTAGATGTTTGTGATGAAAATTTAAATTTTCTTAGCCATCCTTGTGAACTTTGCAATGAACATGGTCATTTACATATCCAATGCAAATTGTTTCATGATCGAATCATGTCCAAAAATTGTGATGACTTGATTTCCCTTGCGCATCATAATGAACTTAGTTTGCTTGTGGGTTATGAAGAAATGAAACATATAACTAAGGATATGCTAGAATTTGTCCTTGATAAAGTTCTAGATTTTGATCTAGAGGAAATTTATATGTATTGTGAGGTGAATTGCATTGAAAATCCTTATATTGCCAACTACATAAAGACAAGAAAACAAATAGAAGATGAAGAGAATACTAATGAAGGGAAGAGATTTCTCAATATCCTTCTATTCTTTCTTATGATGAATCAGGTAACAAGGAGGAGCTTTCTATTCAACCAATCTCATTAATAAGGAGCTCCAAAAAGAGGACTAAACCCACACATAATGTGGAGAAGAAAAAGAAAAGATAGAGAAGCAAAGATAAAAAGCTATCCCTCCCAAATGATGTTACTCCTACTACTCATTGTGATGATGATAATTGCTATACTATTGGTGCTATCCATACTATTAATGATGATAGTGATTATGCTTATGATATGCAAAGGCCCAAGATTGGGGATGCTATGTTTGATGAGAATGACATGTTTGAGAATTTATTTGCTGCAATTAATGTTTTTCCCAAGCTTGGGGATGCTATGTTTAATGGAGATGATATTTTTAGTCTCCCAAGTTTTGATATGCAAATTCATTATGATGATAGCATGCCTCCTATTTATGATGATTATATTGATGAAAGTGGGTTTGGAAGAGTGTCAACTTTAGGAAGTAATGATCCCACTATTTTGGAGGGTGTTGAATCTTATTGTGATAATTATGAAAGTGGGATAGGTCATGACTTTATTTAGTAATGATTCCACTATCTTGGAAGAGGTTTCAATTGATTTTGATGAGAACAAAGTTGCTACCTATGATGATTATTGTGATGGTAATTATGCTATAAAAAGTAGTGATGATTATATTTATGAAACTTGTCATGATTATGATTACCCTTTTTCTGAACTTTATTCTTTCAATGTGGAAACAATTTATAGTATTCGAATTTCTTATGATAATCCCACTATTCTTAATGAGAAGAGTTTTGCTTATGTGGAGAGTAATAAAATTTATATGATTGTAGATCATGAAAACAATGATTTGTGTGATAGTCATATTGTTGAATTTGTTCATGATGATACTGAAAATTATTATGACAGAGTAATATATGCTTGTAGGAATTGCAATAATCTCAAGTTTCCTCTATATGTGTTGAAAATCTTGAAGACATGCTTGTTTTGCTTTCCTATGCTAGTTGATTCTTGTTCCCATAAGTTGTTTGCTCACAAAATACCTATTCATAGGAAGTGGGTTAGACTTAAATGTGCTAGTGATATGCTTCATGATGCTCCCGTTGTGTTTCAATTCTTATCTTTTATGTGAGCATCATTGTCATCATCATGCCTAGCTAAAAAGGCATTAAAGAAAAGCGCTTGTTGGGAGACAACCCAATATTTACCCTTGCTGTTTTTGTGTGTTCACATGATTATGCTACTGTATTAATCATGTTTTATAACTTTTGTTTCAATAAAGTGCCAAGTAGAACCTTTGGGAAGACTTGGGTGAAAGTTAATGTGATCTTGCTTAAAAAAACAGAAACTTTGCGCTCACGAGATTAGCTGTCCATTTTTTTTACAGAAGAGTGCTTTTAAGTTGATTATTTCTGTGGAAGATTAATAGAAAAATTCCTCACGTCCACAGATTTATTTCAGAATTTTTGGAGTTACAGAAGTATTCGAGATTTACAGATTACTACAGACTGTTCTGTTTTTGATAGATTCTGTTTTCTATGTGTTGTTTGCTTATTTTGATGAATCTATGAGTAGTATCGGAGGGTATGAACCATAGAGAAGTTGGAATACAGTAGATATTATACCAATATGAATTCAGAATGAGTTCACAAAAGTACCAAAAAATGGTGATTTATTTTCTTATACTAACGGAGCTTACGAGTTTTCTATTGTGAAGTTTTCAAGTTTTGCGTAAAGATTCGATGGACTATGGAGGAGTGGCAAGAGCCTAAGCTTGGGGATGCCAAGGCACCCCAAGGTAATATTCGAGGAAAACCAAGAGCCTAAGCTTGGGGATGCCCCGGAAGGCATCCTGAGGGAGTCCTGGACTAGGGGGTGTCCGGATAGCCGGACTATCATCATCGGCCGGACTCCAAGACTATGAAGATACAAGATTGAAGACTTCGTCCCGTGTCCGGATGGGACTTTCCTTGGCATGGAAGGCAAGCTTGGCGATACGGATATGTAGATCTCCTACCATTGTAACCGACTCTGTGTAACCCTAGCCCTCTCCGGTGTCTATATAAACCGGAGGGTTTTAGTCCGTAGGACAACATAACCATTACCACAATCATACCATAGGCTAGCTTCTAGGGTTTAGCCTCCTTGATCTCGTGGTAGATCCACTCTTGTACTACCCATATCATCAATATCAATCAAGCAGGAGTAGGGTTTTACCTCCATCGAGAGGGCCCGAACCTGGGTAAAAACATCGTGTCCCTTGTCTCCTGTTACCATCCGCCTAGACGCACAGTTCGGGACCCCCTACCCAAGATCCGCCGGTTTTGACACCGACATTGGTGCTTTCATTGAGAGTTCCTCTGTGTCGTCACCGATAGTCTTGATGGCTTCTTCAATCAACAACAACGCAGTCCAGGGTGAGACTTTTCTCCCCGGACAGATCTTCGTATTCGGCGGCTTCGCACTGTGGGCCAATTCACTTGGCCATCTGGAGCAGATCGAAAGCTATGCCCCTGGCCATCAGGTCAGATTTGGAAGCTTAAACTTCACGGCTGACATCCGCGGGGACTTGATCTTCGATGGATTCAAGCTGCAGCCGAGCGTGCCGCACTATTGCGATGGGCATGATCTAACTCTGCCGCCGGACAGTACCTTGGGGGCCGCACACGAATCCGCTCCGACTCAAAGTCCGGAGCCGACCACGCAGACCGAGGACAGGTGGCTGGACACCGCCTTGGGAGCTGCAACCTCCACGGTGATGGAGCCGAACACTGACTTTGTCCCTGATAAAGCTCGTGACTCCGAGGTGCCGGACTCCCTGCCGGACTCCGAGCCTCCTACGCCCCTGCCAATCGAATCCGATTGGGCGCCGATCATGGAGTTCACTGCCGCGGACATCTTTCAGCACTCACCCTTTGGCGACATCCTAAATTCGCTAAAGCATCTCTCGCTATCAGGAGAGTCCTGGCCGGACTGCGGCCAGGATGGTTGGGATGCGGACGACGAAGAAATTCAAAGCCCACCCTCCACCCACTTTGTAGCCACTGTCGACGATCTAACGACATGCTAGACCACGAATCCGACGACATCGACGGTATGGACGACGATACCGGAGACGACCAAGAACCAGCGCCTACGGAGCACTGGAAGGAAACTTCAACCCATGATGTATATATGGTGGACACCCCAAAAGGAAGCGATAACGAGGAACAACAGGAAGCGGCAAAGGATAATTTCGCCGAAAAACAGCCAAAACGGCGACGTAGGCACCGCCCTAAGTCCCGCCTCGACAACAACAGCACTCCTAAGGACCCAGCAACAGAGCAAGGCAAACCAGTGGGCGTCGAACATGCAACCAAGCAACCATCCGAACAGGATGAATCAGATAATCAATCTATGCCCGGCGAATACAACAGTCCAGAAGATCTCACGCCGGACACACCACCGGAGCATAAGAACCGTCGCAAAAGACTTCTCGCCACTGCAAGAAGCCTGAAGAAGGAAAATAGGAAGCTCAAAACAGCGGAAGACATACTCAGAATGAGGTGGAGCAAAGTACTCAAGACCGCGGACAAATATGGCAATGGCCACCAAGCAAAGAGCTACCCGAAGCGCAAGCTGCTGCCAGAATTTGACGAGGAAGCCATAGAGCCCCCACAATCAAAAAACAAAGAGGCCGCCTGGTCGGATAGACGACCAGATGACAGGACAAAAGCGACAAGCGGCGCCGCACACAAGCCAACTCATGATCCTCGGAAAACAGATGGCCCGGTCAGGTCCATTTATGGGCCAAAAAAGAGGGCCCTAGGAAGCAACACAACACGCCAAGTGTTCGAAGACAACGGCACACCCAAATACAGGGGCGCCGCACACCCACTATGTTTCACCGATGAGGTGCTGGATCATGAATTTCCAGCAGGATTCAAACCCGTAAACATAGAGGCATACAACGGAACAACAGACCCTGGAGTCTGGATTGAGGATTACATCCTCCACATACACATGGCTAGAGGAGATGGTCTCCACGCCATAAAATATCTACCCCTCAAGCTCAAAGGGCCAGCTCGGCATTGGCTCAAAAGCCTCCCAGAAAATACTATTGGAAGTTGGGAAGAGCTCGAGGACGCGTTTAGAGCAAATTTTCAAGGGACTTATGTCCGCCCTCCGGATGCAGACGATTTAAGTCACATAACTCAACAGCCCAGAGAGTCAGCGCGCAAATTCTGGAACAGGTTCCTTACCAAAAAGAACCAAATAGTCGACTGTCCGAACGCCAAAGCCTTAGCAGCTTTTAAACATAATGTCCGAGACGAATGGCTCGCCAGACACCTCGGCCAAGAGAAGCCGAGAACAATGGCCACGCTAACAAGACTCATGACCCGCTTTTGCGCGGGGGAAGACAGCTGGCTAGCAAGATGCAGCACCAGCGACCCGAGTACATCCGAGATCAGAGATGGAAACGGAAAATCACGGCGCAGAAAGGATCAGCGCCGAAATAAAGAAAAAAGCCCAAAGAACATGACGGTCAACGCCGGATTCAAAAGCTCACGGCCGAACAATAAAACACTGCCTCTTAAGGAGAATAGTGATGAGCTATTCAACTTAAATAAAATTTTGGATCAGATATGTCAAATCCACAGTACCTCCGGAAGGCCTGCAAATCACACCCACCGAGATTGTTGGGTTTTCAAACAGTCCGGCCGACTCAACGCCGAACACAAGGGGCTCGACGCGCCAAGCAAGGATGATGACGAACCCCACCAGCAGAGCGCCGAAAAACAAAAGACTTTCCCACAAGAAGTCAAAACAGTAAACTCACTTCATGTGATAGTACGGACAAACAATGCGGCACCCGCTAAAAAAGGTGTCGCACGGTCCACCCCAGCGGAACCTCGAGGTTGGATGTCAAAACCAATCAGTTTCGACCACCTGGATTATTCCAGAAGTACTCGAAACGCAGGATGGACTGCTCTGATATTGGACCCTATAATCGACGGACTACAATTTAAACAAGTCCTGATGGACGGGGCAGCGATTTAAACCTGCTATATCCGGACACAATCCGCAAGTTGGGTATAGACCTCACTAAAATTCGATATAGCCGCACTTCCTTCAAAGGAGTGACGCCAGGCCCTTACGCCAAGTGTACGGGCTCCTTACTGCTAGAAGTTGTGTTCGGGTCACCCGACAACTTTCAACGCGAAAGGCTAATCTTTCATGTCGCCCCATTCAAAAGTAGCTATCAAGCACTATTGGGACGTGAAGCTTTTGTCCGCTTTAACGCAATACCACATTACGCGTCTCTTACACTTAAAATGCCCGGTCCACACAGCATCATTTCATTAAAAGGTCGTTCAAAGACCCCAGACACGGCTAGACGAGTCCAGCATAAATAAGCTAGGGGCTCCCTAGCCGCACACCCCTTCACAAGGGGCTGTGCGTATAAGCAATAATGAGCTGATATAGGCTCAGCTTTATTCATTCATTAATATTTCAATTTTTAATGCACTTTTCGCACGATTTCCTTTCAAACTAAGTTCCTCTCTTTTTACAGATGGACAACGTGCACACCCGTCCAGGATACGGCACAACGGAGACACAGGCGCAGACGTGCAGTAGGGACCCATTGCAAGGATTCTTTTCAGATTAAGACCCTGCGTAAACCTTTTTTACTGTCTCTTGTTGCTATAATCCCCTGGTTTCTCATTATAACCAGAGAGGAGACTGGCGTTTTGGCATCGGCCGCGTTAGAGGACCTTGCCCGTACCTGGACACTAGGGGCTTAGGGCATTGTTCTGCCCGTTATTATAAAGACCGAACACCTTAGGGAGTGTTCGGCGTCTCGAGTTAGGCCTTATATGCATCAGCTCCGAATCATGTCTTTGGTCAAATGTTGGGTTTGCCCGGCTCCTGTGTTTTGCTGCCTTACGTTCCGTATCATCGGCTAACGCGGCACCAGGAGAACTACAGCGATTGTGCCCCGGTTCAGCTGGGCGAGCACCTCAGTAGAGAAAGCCGAAAACTGACTGTCATGATACAGCGAGAGACTGGTCAACCACTCGATCGACTACCGGAATGTTTAGAATTCCTCCGCTTTGATGAAGGGCCATTTCCCGGTCAGGCACATACGCGCCCCGAATTCGGAGAGCACGGTGCCACTAGGGGCTATATCGTAGCCCCACCCTCGAACTCCTATGGCTAAGTGAAAGTGATAAAGCACTATAGTCCGGTTGCCTCATTTGCTACGCTACCACCTCCTTCACAGGACCGAGGCGTCGGATTAAGTGTGAAAATGCGCTATTTTTTGCGAACACCCCTGCACCTTGTGCGTGGGGGCTGAAGCCGATGACTGCATCTTTCAGGTTATACACACGTATACATAAACGGCCGCACAGGAGATATTTCACTACTTGGACGCACAAGTACAAAAAGCGCTTACATCATAAACATCGTTTTACAAACCAAAATGTTCATTTGAACGTGACATTTTTTTAGCACTGCGACTCTATTACACGAGCACCACGCAGAACTTCCCCAAAATAGTGCTCGGCGGGTAACCGGCTCTCGTCCGAACCCTGGGTCGCAACAGTGGTGGCGTCCATCTCTGTCCGATGTGTCTTCACACGGGCGAGGGCCATCCGTGCACCCTCTATGCAGGCCGACCGCTTCATCGCCTTGATATGCGGCACCGCCCCAAGAAATTGCTGCAATAAGCCAAAATAGCTCTTCGGCTTGGGCCTATCCGGCCAGACATGAGTCACGATATCCGTCATGGCAAGTCCGGACAACCTATTCAGCTCAGCCCACTCGGCCAACTGATCGGTCAGCGGAAGTGAACGCTCCGGACTATGGAATTGAGACCAAAACAGCTCTTCCGTCTTGTGATCCTTCTGACTTCGGAAGTGCACAACGGCATCTGCCGCACTCGCCGCCAAGTCCATATAAGTATCCTCCGGACCCCACAGCTGGCCAATCTGAGCATACTTTGGGTCCGTAAACCTTCGGCGCAACAGAAAGGGCTTGCCAGCCACAATGTCTCCGGCTTGGCGCAGCTCCTCCTTTATAGCCCGCATTGCAGAATGGGCATCCTTGGCTTCGGCGGTGGCCTTCCCCAGGTCTTCTCGCTCCGCTAGGCGCTCCTTTTCAAGAACCTAATTGCGGTCGGTAGCATCTTTTAACTTCACGGCCATTTTGGCCATCTCTTCCCTGCTTCGGCAGTGTGCAGCCCTTTCGGCTTCTAACTCCTCGGCCGCGCTCGAGGCAGCCGCATCACTCCTTCTGGCCTGCTCCTTGGCTTGAGAAAGTTCTGCCCGAAGGCTCTCCATAGCAGCGGCACCATCTTCATTTCGCACACATGTTGTAAGGAGTGGGCTTCGGCTCCCTTACCAGGCGACCACCAATAAAAACTTACCTTGCGACTCGTCAAGTCGCCTGTTGACTAGCGCGATGTCCGCATCCGCAACATCGAGTTGCCGCTTTAGTTCAGCAACTCCATCAGTCCGGCTGGCCCCCGGACTATCCGCCACCTGCATAGGAAAGGCGAAAATTCATACCTGCAATTTTGATCCTCAACACGCTGTCGCTTTCGACAACCCACCGAGTCTCAGGGGCTACTATCTATACAGGGTGCACTTTATGTGTAAAACTGTCAAAAGGTGTGTCATTTTTACGTACCTCAAACCCCGCCAGCAAACTCCTGACGGCATTACGCAGTCTGCCTTCACCGGACGAAATCCTTCCAATCACCATACTCATCAATGCATGGTGATCTTCTGAGATAGACGCCCTCTCAAGCAGATCCTTCAGCTCCCCCAGCCGAACACTCTTCGGCTCTGCCGGGCTCGGGGATACCCTCCGTGATGACACTTCAGGCTCGTCCGCCCTATCCGACGGCGCAGCGGACGGAGGCGTCTCGCTCTCCACCATCTCCGGACGAAGGTCCCCCGAAGACGAGCTCATCTGCGAAGGACGGAGATCCGAACTACAAGGTAAAAACTTAAGTTATCCTCAGTAGCACAAATAGGGATGTCCCTTATTACAAAACTCCCTTTTTTCTACTTACGGCTCGCTGGAGGGCTGATTCTTTAGGGGAGATTGTGCGGCCGGGGCCTCCCCGGATGCAGGACCCTCTAGCGAAGATTTCTTCCCCCGCTTAGGGGCTTTGGCCTCCGGGTCTTCAGAAGCGGTCCTCTTCTCCCCTTGGAGGGAGGGATTCTTGATCCCCCCTTCCTCAAAAGCCTCCTTGGTCGAGGCGGTAGCTCCTCGGTTTCCCCCTTCGCCTTCCTCTGAAGGCGCAACCTCCAGCATCCTGACCAGCACGGGATCCGGTGCGGTCTCTGGGAGGGGGGCCGGACACCGTATCAGCTTTGCTTGCGCTATCCACTCCTGTTAAAGGACAACTGGTTAAAAGGCGAATTGTAGAAAGGCAAACAAACGATATGTCCGAACACAGGGCTACTTACTTGTGTATCCGGGCGATTACAGCTTAGGCCGGCGTCCTCGGTCAATTCCGGACACACCTCTCGTGATCCGAATAAAAATTTGTACATCTCCACGGGTGTCGTACCCATGAAGTGTTGGAGAATCCGTGGTCCCTCCGGATTAAATTCCCATAGCCGGAGAGGGCGGCGTTTGCAGGGCAGGAGACGCCTAATCAGCATAACCTGCATCACCACGACCAGATCGATCTCCCTCGCTTGGAGGTCTCGAATCCGGCCCTGCAATAGGGGCACGTCCTTTGACGGCCCCCAGTTGAGCCCTTGGTTGACCCATGACATCAATCGTCGTGGAGGTCCCGAGCGGAATACGGGCGGCCGCCTTTGCCTGCTGCCCCTGGGAGCGGTAACATAAAACCACTCCTGTTGCCACAAGCCGAGCTCCTCTTGGAAGGAGCCCACGGGCCACGGGGCATCGGCCCTCCTGCTTACGGTCGCCCCGCCACACTCTGCTTGACGCCCCTCGATCATCTTCGGCTCCATATTGAAGGTCTTCAGCCACAGGCAGAAGTGAGGGGTAATGCGGAGGAAGGCTTCACAGACGACGATGAATGAAGAAATATGGAGGATGGACTCCGGAGCTAAGTCGTGAAATTCCAACCCGTAGTAAAACATGAGCCCTCTCACAAAAGGATCCATCGGGAAGCCTAAGCCCCGACGGAGGTGGGACACAAACACGACGTACTCGCCGGGCTCGGGGGTGGGGATGACTTGCTCCTTGGCGGGCAGCCTGTGCGAAATCTCATAAGTCAGGTACTTGGCCTCTCGCAGCTTTAGCACATCCTCCTCCGTGACGGAGGAGCATCCACCGGCCCTGTAGGTCGGAGCCAGACATTGTTGAAGGTCCGAAGCGCTCGAATCTGGGGCTCTGGGTGTTGGAACTCGGGGCGAGGAGTAGATTTGATTGAAGGTTGAAGAGAAGAAACAAAGCCTTGGTCCCGTTATAAAGAGGGAGAATACCAAGAGCCGTCCCCGTGACCGTTCGGGACTCGCCTCCGATAGAGGAGGCGTGGCAACGGGCACGGTTGGGTTACCCATGTCCGTATTGATGGGAATCCCGGAATAAGGGGAAAACTATCTCTGCTTCGACAAGACGTGCCAAGGAAACCGCTTTGCTAAACGCGCTAAGGTGGTATAATAAAAAACGATTCCAGTAAAGGCTTGGTGGTGGTATGACATCATGCCACTAAATACGTCAGCAGATTGAACTTGTGTACATATTATTCTCTCTACGGTGGGATGTGGAATTTATTTTGCAGAGCCGGACACTATCCTGGTGTTCACAATCTTCTATGAATTATTCGGAGGAGGAACCCGCCTTGCAATGCCAAACAATATGCACGCCGGACTCATCTTCATTGAAGCCTGGTTCAGGGGCTACTGAGGGAGTCCTGGACTAGGGGGTGTCCGGATAGCCGGACTATCATCATCGGCCGGACTCCAAGACTATGAAGATACAAGATTGAAGACTTCGTCCCGTGTCCGGATGGGACTTTCCTTGGCGTGGAAGGCAAGCTTGGCAATACGGATATGTAGATCTCCTACCATTGTAACCGACTCTGTGTAACCCTAGCCCTCTCCGGTGTCTATATAAACCGGAGGGTTTTAGTCCGTAGGACAACATAACCATTACAACAATCATACCATAGGCTAGCTTCTAGGGTTTAGCCTCCTTGATCTCGTGGTAGATCCACTCTTGTACTACCCATATCATCAATATCAATCAAGCAGGAGTAGGGTTTTACCTCCATCGAGAGGGCCCGAACCTGGGTAAAAACATTGTGTCCCTTGTCTCCTATTACCATCCGCCTAGACGCACAGTTCGGGACCCCCTACCCGAGATCCGCCAGTTTTGACACCGACACATCCCCTCTTTTGTCTTCGTTCATTGGTAACTTTACTTGGAGCTATATTTTTATTCACCACATGATATGTGTTTTGCTTGGAGCATCATTTTGTTTTATTTTTTTTGCTTCTATTTGAATAATATCCCAAGATCTGAAATTCTTAAATGTTAGAGAGTCTTCACATAGTTACCTAATTATTCAACTACTCATCGATCTTCACTTATATCCTTTGGAGTAGTTTGTCATTTGCTCTAGTGCTTCACTTATATCTTTTTAGAGCACGGCGGTAGTTTTATTTTGAAGAAATAGATGAACTCTCATGCTTCACTTATATTATTTTGAGAGTCTTAAACAGCATGGTAATTTGCTTTGGTTATGAATTTAGTCATAATATGATGGATATCCAGGAGGGATATAATAAAAACTTTCATATAAAGTGCATTGAATACTATGAGAAGTTTGATTCCTTATGATTGTTTTGAGATATGAGGATGGTGATATTAGAGTCATCCTAGTGGAGTAATTGTTAATTCGAGAGATACTTGTGTTAAAGTTTGTGATTCCCGTAGCATGCACGTATGGTGAACCGTTATGTGATGAAGTCGGAGCATGATTTATATATTGATTCTCTTCCTTATGAGTGGCGGTCGGGGACGAGCGATGGTCTTTTCCTACCAATCTATCCCCCTAGGAGCATGCGCGTAGTACTTCATTTCGATAACTAATAGATTTTTTGCAATAAGTATGTGAGTTCTTTATGACTAATGTTGAGTCCATGGATTATACACATTCTCACCCTTCCACTGTTGCTAGCCTCTCTTGTACCGCGCAACTTTTGCCGGTACCATACACCCACCATATACCTTCCTCAAAACAACCACCATACCTACCTATTATGGCATTTCCATAGCCATTCCGAGATATATTGCCATGCAACTTTCCACCATTCCATTTATTATGACACGCTTCATCATTGTCATATTGCTTTGCATGATCATGTAGTTGACATCGTATTTATGGCAAAGCATTGTTCATAATTCTTTTATACATGTCACTCTTGAATCATTGCACATCCTGATACACCGCCGGAGGCATTCATATAGAGTCATATTTTGTTCTAAGCACTGAGTTGTAATTTTTCGAGTTGTAAGTAAATAAAAGTGTGATGATCTTCATTATTAGAGCATTGTCCCAGTGAGCGGATGATGAAGACTATGCTTCCCCCACAAGTCGGGATGAGACTCCGGATGAAAAAAAAAGAAGAGGCAAAAAAAAGAGAAGGCCCAAAAAAAAGAGAGAGAAAAAGAGAGAAGGGGCAATGCTACTATCCTTTTACCACACTTGTGCTTCAAAGTAGCACCATGATCTTCATGATAGAGAGTCTCCTATGTTGTCACTTTCATATACTAGTTGGAATTTTTCATTATAGAACTTGGCTTGTATATTCCAATGATGGGATTCCTCAAATTGCCCTAGGTCTTCATGAGCAATCAAGTTGGATACACACCCACTTAGTTTCTTTTTGAGCTTTCATAAACTTATAGCTCTAGTGCATCGTTGCATGGCAATCCATACTCACTCACATTGATATCTATTGATGGGCATCTCCATAGCCCGTTGATACACCTAGTTGATGTGAGACTATCTTCTCCTTTTTGTCTTCTCCACAACCACCATTCTATTCCACCTGTAGTGCTATGTCCATGGCCCACGCTCATGTATTGCGTGAAGATTGAAAAAGTTTGAGAACATCAAAAGTATGAAACAATTGCTTGGCTTGTCATCGGGGTTGTGCATGATTTAAATATTTAGTGTGATGAAGATAGATCATAGCCAGAATATATGATTTTGTAGGGATAGCTTTCTTTGGCCATGTTATTTTGAGAAGACATGCTTGCTTTGTTAGTATGCTTAAAGTCTTATCGTTTTTATGTCAATATTAAACTTTTTTTTTGAATCTTATGGATCTGAATATTCTTGCCACAATAAAGAGAGATTACATTGATAAATATGTTAGGTAGCATTCCACATCAAAAATTCTGTTTTATCATTTACCTACTCGATGGGATGCTGATACGTCTCCAACGTATCTATAATTTTTTATGTATTCATGCCATGTTTATAATATTTTTACATGCTTTTGGTATGATTTAATTAGAACTAACCCGGACTGACGCTATTTTCAGCAGAACTACCGTGTTGTTGTTTTTGTGCAAAAATAAAAGTTCTCGGAATGCGTTGAAAATCAATGGAGATTTTTTTTGGAAAATATAAAAAATACTTGAAAGAAGAGTTACCAGAGGGGAGGCCCATGGGCCCCACGAGGGTGGAGGGCGCACCCACCCCCCTGGGGCGCACCCCTGTGCCTCGTGGACTTCCCGTGGGGCCCCCTGACTTGTTCTCGACGCCAACCTCTCCTATAAATCCACAAACCTCCAGAAAATAACCTAGATAGGGAGTTCCGCCGCCGCAAGCCTCGGTAGCCACCAAAAACCAATTGGGACCCTATTCCGGCACCATGCCGGAGGTGGAATCCATCACCGGTGGCCATCTTCATCATCTCGGCGCTCTCCATGACGAGGATGGAGTAGTTCACCCTCGGGGCTGAGGGTATGTACCAGTGGCTATGTGTTTGATCTCTCTCTCTCTCTCTCTCTCTCTCTCTCTCTCTCGTGTTCTTGATATGGCATGATCTTGATGTACTGCGAGCTTTGCTATTATAGTTGGATCTTATGATGTTTCTCCCCCTCTACTCTCTTGTAATGGATTGAGTTTTCCCTTTGAAGTTATCTTATCGGATTGAGTCTTTAAGGATTTGAGAACACTTGATGTATGTCTTGCGTAGGATACCCGTGGTGACAATGGGGTATTCTTTTGATTCACTTGATGTATGTTTTGGTGATCAACTTGCGGGTTCTGTGACCTTGGGAACCTGTGCATAGGGGTTGGCACACGTTTTTGTCTTGATTCTCTGGTAGAAACTTTGGGGCACTCTATCAAGTTCTTTGTGTTGGTTGAATAGATGAATCTGAGATTGTGTGATGCATATCATATAATCATGCCCACGGATACTTGAGGTGACATTGGAGTATCTAGGTGACATTAGGGTTTTGGTTGATTTGTGTCTTAAGGCATTACTTTACTACGAACTCTAGGGCTGTTTGTGACACTTATAGGAATAGCCCAATAGATTGATCGAAAAGAATAACTTTGAGTTGGTTTCATACCCTACAATAATCTCTTCGTTTGTTCTCTGTTATTAGTGACTTTGGAGTGACTCTTTGTTTCAAGGATAGTTATATGATCCAATTATGTTATTATTGTTGAGAGAACTTGCACTAGTGAAAGTATGAACCCTAGGCCTTGTTTCGAAGAATTGCAATACCGTTTACGCTCACTTTTATCATTAGTTACCTTGCTGTTTTTATAATTTCGGATTACAAAAATCCATATCTACCATCCATATTGCTCTTGTACCACCATCTCTTCGCCGAACTAGTGCACCTATACAATTTACCTTTGTATTGGGTGTGTTGGGGACACAAGAGATGGTATTGGTCATGAAGAGCATGCGCCGTTAAGAGGCCAAAACTCATATCCGACTGCAAATGGCCCAACTCATTTATGGTCCATTAATAGGCCAAAACTCATGTCTGACTGCAAATGGCCCAACTCATGTCTGTGCCGTTAACGGGCTGAAAGACACACCAGGCTGGAAATTGGCCCACCACTTAAATGGGTCGCTAATAGGCCGAAAGACGCGCATTCTGAAAATTGGCCCATCCCTCGAATGGGCCGTTAACAGGCCGAAACCACATGGGGCCGATATTGAGCCCAAATATATAGCGGGCTGTTAACAGGCTCGAACTAACGATGGGCTGCAATGGTGTCGAATAGTTAACATGCTATTGACGGGCCGAATTGGCACATCTCGTATGGGCTGTGGGCTTAAATGGACCAGACACCGGTAGGCCCTATATGGGTCAGCCTACTAATTTTGACTGGGTCAGTCTCTTTCACCTAAATGGGCCACTGTTGGGCCTTGCCACGTGCCAACGTATCATAGGCACCTCCCGTACAATGAGTGGATGGCATCTGTCCTAACACTGAGCCGACATGTGGATACTCCGGCGAATAAGAATTTTACACGTGGAAAATCCCCATTGGTCGGGGTTGTTAACGGGTTATCGGATCCAAACCGGAACCCGATAGCTTAATGGCGACCCGTTATCGTGGATGCCACGTGTCCGTTACCCTTGACGAAAACACTTCCATGACGCGCCATTTATCGTCATGGAAGTGGACACTGCCGTGATGATAATTTTGGTATTGTCATGGAACACTTCTACAACGGCACAAGTATGACTATCTTGATTCTGTCATAAAATGGTCATGGATGTACATGCATGACAGAAAATGTGACTTACTGTGACAAACACGTATTATCATCAAAGTATTTTTTTGTAGTGTAGTGTTGGAAAAGTCACACAACTTAGTATTTTCTTGAGACATCGAGACAAAACAAGAAATCTAGCACACAAGCAAACAAAAAGATGAACGGAAAGAAGGCGAATAAAAAGGCAAATATTTTTGTGTTTTTTCTGAAAAAAGTTTTAGAAGTGGGGGAGAGGAAAATGAGAGGCAAATGGCTAATAATGTAAATGCAAGAGATGAAAGTTTATGATAGGTACTTGGTAGGCTGATAACCCACAAGTGTAGGGGATCACAATAGCTTTCGAGGGTAAAGTATTCAACCCAAATTTATTGATTCGACACAAGGGGAGCCAAAGAATATTCTTGAGTATTAGCAATTGAGTTGTCGATTCAACCACACATGGATAACTTAGTATCTACAGCATAGTGTTTAGTAGCAAAAGTGGTATGATAATAAAGGTAACGGTAGCAAAAGTAAAGATAAATGTTTTTGGGTTTTTGTAGTAGTTGTAACAGTAGCAATGGAAAAGTAAATAAGCGAAGAACAATATATGAAAAGCTCGTAGGCAATGGATCAGTGATGGATAATTATGCCAGATGCGATTCCTCATGTAACAGCTATAACATAGGGTGACATATAACTAGCTCCAATTCATCAATGTAATGTAGGCACGTATTCCGTAAATAGTCATACGTGCATATGGAAAAGAACTTGCATGACATCTTTTGTCCTACCCTCCCGTTGCAGCGGGGTCCTTACGGAAACTAAGGGATATTAAGGCCTCCTTTTAATAGAGAACCGGAACAAAGCATTAGCACATAGTGAATACATGAAATCCTCAAACTACGGTCATCACAGAGAAGTATCCCGATTATTGTCACTTCGGGGTTGTCGGATCATAACACATAATAGGTGACTATAGACTTGCGAAATAGGATCAAGAACACACATATATTCATGAAAACATAATAGGTTCAGATCTGAAATCATGGCACTCGGGCCCTAGTGACAAGCATTAAGCATAGCAAAGTCATAGCAACATCAATCTTAGAACATAGTGGATACTAGGGATCAAACCCTAACCAAACTTACTTAATTACATGGTAAATCTCATCCAACCCATCACCGTCCAGCAAGCCTACGATGGAATTACTCACGCACGGCGGTGAGCATCATGAAATTGGTGATGGAGGATGGTTGATGATGACGACGGCGACGAATCCCCCTCTCCAGAGCCCCGAACAGACTCCAGATCAGCCCTCCTGAGAGAGATTAGGGCTTGGCGGCGGCTCCGTGTTGTAAAACGCGATGAAACTTTCTCCTTGATTTTTTTCTCCCTGAACGTGAATATATGGAGTTGGAGTTGAGGTCGGTGGAGGTCCAGGGGCGCACGAGATAGGAGGCCGCGCCCTATAGGGACGGCGCCCCGCTGTCTCGTGGACAGGCCCTGGGGCCCCTGGCATTAATTATTTTGCCAAAAATTCTTATTAATTCCAAAAAGTGCCTCTGTGGATTTCCAGGACATTCCGAGAACTTTTCTTTTCTACACATAAAACAACATCATGGTAGTTCCGTTGAAAACAGTGTCAGTCTGGGTTAGTTTCATTCGAATCATGCAAGTTAGAGTCCAAAACAAGGGCAAAAGTGTTTGTAAAAGTAGATACGTTGGAGACGTATCAACTCCCCCAAGCTTAAACCTTTGCTTGTCCTCAAGCAATTCAGTTGATAAATTGAAAGTGATAAAGAAAAACTTTTACAAACTCTGTTTGCTCTTGTTGTTGTAACATGAAAAGCCAGCATTCAAGTTTCAGCAAATATTATGAACTAACCATACTCACAATAACACATAGGTCTCACAATTACTCATATCAATAGCATAATCAGCTAGCAAGCCATAATAATAAAACTCGGATGACAACACTTTCTCAAAATAATCATAACATGGTATAACAAAATGGTATCTTGCTAGCCCTTTCTGAGACCGCAAAACATAAATGCAGAGCACCTTTGAAGATCAAGGACTGACTAAACATTCTAATTCATTGTAAAAGAGATCCAGTCAAGTCATACCCGATATAAACCAATGGTAATGAATGCAAATGACAGTGTGCTCCCCAGCGGGTGCTTTTAATAAGAAGGATGATGACTCAACATAAAAGTAAATAGACAGGCCCTTCGCAGAGGGAAGCAGGGATTTGTAGAGGTGCTAGAGCTCGATTTTAAAATAGAGATTGAATAACATTTTGAGCAGCATACTTTTGCTGTCAACACAACAACTATGAGATGGCTGTATCTTCCATACTACATGCATTATAGGCAGTTCCCAAACAGAATGGTAAAGGTTTATACTCCCCCAACCACCAACAAGCATCAATCCATGGCTTGCTCGAAACAACGAGTGCCTCCAACATACAACATCCTTGGGGGAGTTTTGTTTAATTATTTTGATTTGCTTTGATCTTTTTGGATCATGGGACTGGGCATCCCGGTTACCGGCCCTTTCTCGTGAATGAGGAGATGAGTCCACTCCTCTTGAGAATAACCCACCTAGCATGGAAGATATAGGCGGCCCTAGTTGTAACATGAGCTGCTCGAGCATACAAAACAGAATTTCATTTGAAGGTTTGGAGTTTGGCACATACAAATTTACTTGGAACGGCATGTAAATACCGCATATAGGAAGGTATAGTGGACTCATATGGAACAACTTTGGGGTTTAAGGAGTTTGGATGCACAAGCAGTATTCCCGCTTAGTACAGGTGAAGGCTAGCAAAAGACTGGGAAGCGACCAACTGAGAGAGCGACAACAGTCGTAAACATGCATTAAAATTAATTCACACCGAGTACAAGCATGAGTAGGATATAATCCACCATGAACATAAATATCATGAAGGCTATGTTGATTTGATTCAACTACATGCGTGAACATGTGCCAAGTCGAGTCACTTAATACACTCAAAGGAGGATACCATCCCATCATACCACATCATAATCATTGTAATAGCATGTTGGCACGCAAGGTAAACCATTATAACTCATAGCTAATCAAGCATGGCACAAGTAACTATAATCTCTAAATGTCATTGCAAATATGTTTACTTCATAATAGTTGACTCAGGAACAATGAACTCATCATATTTACAAAAACAAGAGAGGTCGAGTTCATACCAGCTTTTCTCATCCCAATAAGTCCATCATATATCGTCATTATTGCCTTTCACTTGCACGACCGAACGATGTGTATAATAATAAGAGTGCACGTGCATTGCACTAAGCTGGAATCTGCAAGCATTCAACTCAAGAGAGAAGACAAGTAATATGGGCACTAAATTAAATAAACAATCATGCATATAAGAGCCACTAAACATTTTCAATATGGTCTTCTCGACCCCCAGAAGAAAGAAAAGAAAATAAAACTATTTACACGGGAAAGCTCCCAACAAGTAAAAGAAGAACGAGAAATCTTTTTGGTTTTCATTTTAATTACTACTACAAGCATGGAAATTAAACTTACTAATTTTTTTGTTTTTTCTTAAGGTTTATCAAACACACAAGAAGAAAACTAGAAAAAATAAATTTAAACTAGCATGGATAATACAATGAAAGAGTATGAGCACCGACGACTAGTGTGTGAACATGAATGTAAAGTCGATGAGAAATACGTACTCCCCCAAGCTTAGGCTTTTGGCCTAAGTTGGTCTAGTACCAAGGACCGCCGCTACTCTCCCCGGTATAATGGGAGGTGTAATCAGGATACCACTGGCTGGTCATCTCCGGATCCCACTGGACAGATGATGCATGATAAGGGTCCAGCTCAGGTTCCGACTCAGGTTCAGGTTCTGGAGTAAAAGCTTGAGATCGGTGATTGTTCACCGCTTCTGGCGTGACAAGACGATTATCTGCAAGCAAATCAAACAACAGAGGCGCATGCAAAATAATAAACTCAAAGTGTTTCTTATTGAATCTAAGTCTATACAAGAGCATCTTCTCTTCGTTGTCAACAATAAACTTGTGTGCTACCATGCTCTTGTAATCTAAGATGTGAGGAGGCAATTTTATCTCATCCTCCTCATGGTGCCTAATGGGTATCTGAAAATATTTGGAAAGACGTGCAACATAGATAACTCCAAATATGAGGCCTTTTGTATGATTCGGGGCTAGCCATTTAGCAACAACAGCACCCATACTAAAAGTATTGTCCCCAAGCAAAGCATGCTGAAGAGTGATAATATCAGGGACGCTCAAGTTTCCACTATTTCCTCGACCAATTAAGCATCTACTAGCAAATATGGCAAAGTAGCGTAAAACAGGAAAGTGTATGCTAGAGACCTTCGCCTCGGAGCCCTTCTTTGGCTCCTCTACAGCAATAATATTAACAAAGCCACCCACATCTTCATGATGGGGTTCATCTAATTCTCCCTCATAAGGTATCCTACATACTGCGCAAAAATGATGTAAAGACATTTCTTTGAATTCATCATATAAATGAAATGATACTGCAGGCGGTGACTTCTTAGGATAATAATAAAAGTTTTGCACGAAAGTATTGGTAATTAAGAGATACTGATCGATTCGGTCGTTGATGAAACCGGTGAGGCCTGCAGTCTCAATTAAAGCATAAAAGTCTTCATGAATTCTGGCTTCTTTCAAGAAATCCTCGCATGGCCATTCACACGACCGTACTTCCGCTAAGCAAGGAAGATTATACTTGGCTTTTTCCTTCTCTTTGGCTTGTTTTTTCTCAGAGCTTTGGCTAGAAGAGCCTTTAAAGAGCCTCCTTAACATTTTCTGAAATTTTCTGAAATTTTAGTAACTTCAAAATAAAAGTGAATAAAACTAAACAAGATTAATAGCAACTACTCCTACAAGTGCCTAGAGCCTATATCATGCATTGGAATTACTTGGGACCTAAAAAATTCAACATGCAAGCTCAAGAACATGGTCACCTATGCAGCAAAAATTTGCAATGAATAAAGCACTAGAACAAAAACTAATCGGACCAATGGAGGAGTCACATACCAAGCAACAATCTCCCAAAGCAGTTTTGTGAATGGAGCTTTGAGCTAAGAGATAAAAAATCGCAGCAAAACGAGCTAGAACTCGTGCTTGAGCTGGATGGGGATTTTTTTGGGTAGAAGATGAAGTGTGTGGGTGCTGGCATAAGTGGAGGGGAGCCACCAGGGGCCCACGAGACAGGGGGCGCGCCCTATAGGGGGGGCGCCCTCCTCTCTCGTGGCCTGGTGCTTGCCCCTCCCGTAGTGTTTTCAGTGCCTAAAATCCTCAAATATTCCAGAAAAAAATCATACTAAATTTGCAGGGCATTTGGAGCACTTTTATTTTCGGACTATTTTTAATGCACGGATAATTCAGAAAACAGACGGATAATACTATTTTTGCTTTATTTATTCTAAATAACAGAAAGTAAAGAGAGGGTACAAAAGGTCGTGCCTTCTAGTTTCATCCATCTCGTGATCATCAAAATGAACCCACTAACAAGGTTGATCAAGTCTTGTTAACAAACTCATTCCGAATAACACGGAACCAGAGAAATTTTGAATAACACTAAGTTTCCTCAACGGGGATATGAAAATCCCCAACAATAAGAATATCATACTTTTTCTTGACAGTAGGGAGAGGAAATTCAAAACCTCCAAAAATGATAGTTGGAACTTTTTCAATAGAATTGATGCTATGAACTTGAGATTGTTTCCTCGGAAAGTGTACCGTATGCTCATTACCATTAACATGAAAAGTGACATTGCCTTTGTTGCAATCAATAACAGCCCCTGCAGTATTAAGGAAAGGTCTACCAAGGATAATAGACATACTATCGTCCTCGGGAATATCAAGAATAACAAAGTCCGTTAAGATAGTGACATTTGTAACCACAACAGGCACATCCTCACAAACACCGATAGGTATAGAAGTTGATTTATCAGCCATTTGCAAAGATATTTCAGTAGGTTTCAACTTATTCAATTCAAGTCTATGATATAAAGAGAGAGGCATAACACTAACACCGGCTCCAAGATCACATAAAGCAGTTCTAACATAGTTCCTTTTAATGGAGCATGGTATAGTTGGAACACCCAGATCTCCAAGTTTCTTTGGTATTCCACCCTTAAAAGTGTAATTAGCAAGCATGGTGGAAATTTCAGCTTCCGGTATCTTTCTTTTATTTGTAATGATATCCTTCATATACTTAGCATAAGGATTTACTTTAAGCATATCAGTTAAGCGCATACGTAAGAAAATAGGTCTAATCATTTCAGCAAACGCTCAAAATCCTCATCATCCTTTGACTTGGATGGTTTAGGAGGAAAGGGCATGGGTTTCTGAACCCATGGTTCTCTTTCTTTACCGTGCTTCCTAGCAACAAAATCTCTCTTATCATAACATTGATTCTTTGATTGTGGGTTATCAAGATCAACTGCAGGTTCAATCTCTCCATCATTGTTTTTGCTAGGTTGAGCATCAACATGAACATTATCATTAACATTATCACTAGGTTCATGTTCATCACCTGATTGAGTTTCAGCATCAGAGATAGAAATATCATTGGGATTCTCAGGTGTGTCTACAGTAGGTTCACTAGAAGCATGCAAAGTCCTATCATTTTTCTTTTTCTTCTTTTTAGAAGAACTAGGTGCCTCTAAATTATTTCTCTGAGAATCTTGCTCGATTCTCTTAGGGTGGCCTTCAGGATACAAATGTTCCTAAGTCATTCTACCAGTTCTAGTAGACACTCTAACAGCAAAGTCATTTTTGTTATTTAATTCATCAAGCAAATCATTTTGAGCTTCGAGTACTTGCTCAGTTTGAGTAGAAACCATAGAATCATATTTGCTAACGTGGTGAAGTTCATCTTTAACTCTAGCCAGATTATTGCTTACACGCCCTATCTCGAAAGCATTATTCTTTAACTCTCTACCAACATACGCATTAAAACTTTCTTGTCTAGCCCTGAAGTCATCAAATTCATCTAAGCATGGGCTATGAAATTTAGTAGAGGGTATTTCAACTTGATCATATCTATAGAGAGAATTTACCTTTACTACCTGTGTCGGGTTATCAAGACAATATGGTTCTTCAGGCGGTATATTCAGACCATATATTTCTTCAATAGGTGGTAAATTCTTAACATCTTCAGCTTTAATACCTTTTTCTTTCATTGATTTCTTTGCCTCTTGCATATCTTCAAGACTGAGAAATAAAACACCTCTCTTCTTCGGAGTGGGTTTAGGAATATGCTCAGGAGTTGGCTTAATTGGTTCAGGAATTACTTCAGGAACTGGCTCGGGAAAAGAGTCCAATTATTTTCATTAGTCAACATATTATTCAATAATATTTCAGCTTCGTCGACTGTTCTTTCCCTGAAAACACAACCAGCACAACTATCCAAGTAATCCTTGGAAGCATCGGTTAGTCCATTATAAAAGATATCAAGTATTTCATTTTTCTTAAGAGGATGATCAGGCAAAGCATTAAGTAACCGGAGAAGCCTCCCCCAAGCTTGTGGGAGACTCTCTTCTTTAATTTGCACAAAATTATATATTTCTCGCAAGGCAGCTTGTTTCTTATGAGCAGGGAAATATTTAGCAGAGAAGTAATAAATCATATCCTGGGGACTACGCACACAACCAGGAGCAAGAGAATTATACCAAGTGTTAGCATCACCCTTTAATGAGAACGGAAATATCTTAAGGATATATAAATAGCGAGACTTCTCATCATTAGTAAACAGGGTGGCTATATCATTCAACTTGGTAAGATGTGCCACAACAGTTCCAGATTCAAGGCCATAAAAAGGATCAAATTCAACTAAAGTAGTAATATCAGGATCAACAGAGAATTCATAATCCTTATCAGTAACACAGATAGGTGAAGTAGCAAAAGCAGGATCGGGTTTCATTCTAGCATTAAGAGACTGCTGCTTCCATTTAGCTAATAATTTCTTAAGATCATTTCTATCATTGCAAGCTAAAATTTCCCTAGCAGCTTCTTCATTCATAACATAACCCTTAGGAACAACAGGTAATACATAATCATTGGGGGGACCTTCATCACCACTATCATCAGTAATAGGATCTTCAGTAATTTCATTCCCCCTAACTCTAGCAAGTTGTTCATCAAGAAATTCACCTAATGGCATAGTAGTATCACGCACAGAAGTAGTTTCATCATGCATAACAGAAGTGGCATCATCAACAACATGCGATATATCAGAATTCATAGCAGTAGTAGGTTTAGGTGTCGCAAGCCGACTAATAACGGAAGGACAATCTAGTGCAGAGCTAGATGGCAGTTCCTTACCTCCCCTCGTAGTTGAGGGCAAAATCTTGGTTTTAGCGTCTTTCAAGTTCTTCATAGTGATCAACAGATATAAATCCCAAGTGACTTAGAGAATAGAGCTATGCTACCCGGCAACGGCGCCAGAAATTTGTCTTGATAACCTACAAGTGTAGGGGATCGCAACAGCTTTCGAGGGTAAAGTATTTAACCCAAATTTATTGATTCGACACAAGGGGAGCCAAAGAATATTCTTGAGTATTAGCAGTTGAGTTGTCAATTCAACCACACCTGGATAACTTAGTATCTGCAGCAAAGTGTTTAGTAGCAAAAGTGGTATGATAATAAAGGTAACGGTAGCAAAAGTAAAGATAAATGTTTTGGGGGTTTTGTAGTAGTTGTAACAGTAGCAACGGAAAAGTAAATAAGCGAAGAACAATATATGAAAAGCTCGTAGGCAATGGATCAGTGATGGATAATTATGCCGGATGCGATTCCTCATGTAATAGCTATAACATAGGGTGACATAGAACTAGCTCCAATTCACCAATGTAATGTAGGCATGTACTCCGTAAATAGTCATACGTGCTTATGGAAAAGAACTTGCATGACATCTTTTGTCCTACCCTCCCGTTGTAGCGGGGTCCTTACGGAAACTAAGGGATATTAAGGCCTCCTTTTAATAGAGAACCGGAACAAAGCATTAGCACATAGTGAATACATGAACTCCTCAAACTACGGTCATCACCGCGAAGTATCCCGATTATTGTCACTTCGGGGTTGTCAGATCATAACACATAATAGGTGACTATAGACTTGCAAGATAGGATCAAGAACACACATATATTCATGAAAACATAATAGGTTTAGATCTGAAATCATGGCACTCGGGCCCTAGTGACAAGCATTAAGCATAGCAAAGTCATAGCAACATCAATCTCAGAACATAGTGGATACTAGGGATCAAACCTTGACCAAACTAACTTAATTACATGGTAAATCTCATCCAACCCATCACCGTCCAGCAAGCCTACGATGGAATTACTCACGCACGGCGGTGAGCACCATGAAATTGGTGATGGAGGATGGTTGATGATGACGACGGCGACGAATCCCCCTCTCCGGAGCCCCGAACGGACTCCAGATCAGCCCTCCCGAGAGAGATTAGGGCTTGGCGGCGGCTCCGTGTCGTAAAACGTGATGAAACTTTCTCCTTGATTTTTTTCTCCCTAAACGTGAATATATGGAGTTGGAGTTGAGGTCGGTGGAGGTCCAGGGGGCCCACGAGATAGGAGGCCGCGCCCTATGGGGGGGGCCCGCTGTCTCGTGGACAGGCCCTGGGCCCCCTGGCATTAATTATTTCTCCAAAAATTCTTATTAATTCCAAAAAGTGCCTCCGAGGATTTCCAGGACATTCCGAGAACTTTTCTTTTCTACACATAAAACAACATCATGGTAGTTCTGCTGAAAACAGCGTCAGTCCGGGTTAGTTTCATTCAAATCATGCAAGTTAGAGTCCAAAACAAGGGCAAAAGTGTTTGGAAAAGTAGATACGTTGAAGACGTATCATAGGCTTGATGTAGAACCTCCCCGGCAATGACGCCAGAAATTCTTCATGTTACTTCTTAAGCTTGCGTTGGTTTTTCCCTTGAAGAGGAGAGGGTGATGCAGCAAAGTAGTAATAAGTATTTTCCTCAGTTAAGAACTAATGTACCATTCCATTAGGAGGAACACACAAGTCTCCAATGATAGCACATACACAAACAAACAAATACTAGCACCCAACGCGATAAAAGGGGTTGTCAATCCCTTCAGGTTACTTGCAAGGATGAGATCTGATAGAGATAGGTACAAAAGATAAATAAAAGTGCAAAATAAAGTAAAGGTAAAAAAATTGCAGCAAGGTATTTTTGGAATTTTAGTTTATAGATATGAAAATAATATGATAAGAATAGACCCAGGGGCCATAGTTTTCACTAGAGGCTTCTCTCTTGAAAGTATTCATACGGTGGGTAAACAAATTACTGTTGAGCAATTGATAGAAAAGCGAATAATTATGACGATATCTAAAACAATGATCATGAATATAGGCATCACGTCTGTGACAAGTAGACCGACTCCTGTCTGCATCTACTACTATTACTCCACACATCGACGACTATCCACCATGCATCTAATGTATTAAGTTAACAAGAACAGAGTAACGCCTTAAGCAAGATGACAGGATGTAGAGGGATAGGTCCAATCAATATGAATAAACCCCACCCTTTTTATCTTTAATGACAACAATCCAAATATGTGTCATGTCCCTTTCTGTCACTAGGATTGAGCACCGCAAGATTGAGCCCATTATAAAGCACCTCTCCTATTGCAAGAAAAATCAATCTAGTTGGCCAAACCAAATCAATAGATCGGAGAGAAATAGAAAGCTATCTTAATCATGCATAAAAGAGTTCAGAGAAGACTCAAATAATATTCATAGATAATCTGATCATAAACCCACAATTCATCGGATCTCAACAAATACACTGCAAAAGAAAATTACATGGAATAGATCTCCAAAAACATCTAGGAGAACGTTGTATTGAAGATCAAAGAGAGAGAAGAAGCCATCTAGCTACTAGCATGGACCTGTCGGTCTGTGGTAAACTACTCACACACCATTGGAAGGGCAACAAGGGTGATGTAGAGGCCCTCCGTGATCGAATCCCCCTCCGGTAGAGTACCGAAACAGGTCTCCAGATGGGATCTCACGAGGACAGAAACTTGCGGCGGCGGAAAAGTATTTTTGGTGTGCCCTCTAGTATATGGGGAATGTTTGTGTATTTATAGAGCTGAGATTAGGGTTAGAGGTGCCACGGTGGGCCCACAAGCTCGGAGAGCGCGCCCCCTAGGGCGAGCCCGGTGAGCTTGTGGACCATCCGTGGCTCTTCTGGCCTCCTACCGAAGCTTTCTAGGTGTTTTCTGGTCCAAGAAAAATTGTCATAAAGTTTCGTTCCGTTTAGATTCCGTTTGGCATTGTTTTTCTATAAAAGACAAAAATAAAGAGAAAACAACAACTGACACTTGGCACTAGTTTAATAGGTTAGTCCCAAAAATAAAATAACATAATAATGCATAAAAACATTCAAGATGGATAATATAATAGCACGAAACAATTAAAAATTATAGATACGTTGAAGACGTATCACCGCTCCTGGGTCAAACTGACGGCATGCACTAGATGGCCCGAGGAACAGAGAGCGCTAGTTGGCAGCTCGAGAGGAGGGGGGCGGGGGAAGGAACCGGTGGCGTGAGGTCGACGGAAGAGCAAACAACGTGGCGGCAACCTGGTCGGCCGAGAACGCCGTGCGTGATGAAGATGGCGGACGGAGCTGAGCCCGGCTTCCCGCCGCACGTAACGAAGAGTGGTTGAGGAGACAGATCTTGCGGTGGAGGACGCGGAGCTCGTAGTGGGGGCGTGGCGGAGGAGGCGGATCTTGGGACGGGGATGGGGACGGGACTGAAGATGGCAACGGTAGCAAGATGCATTGTGCGTGCGTGCGGGAAAGGTGCGGTGGCTAGGGTTTTCACTTCTGCGCTCTCCTCGACTTTACACCCAACCGAGCCACCCACAAGACGCCAAGCACGACCACACACATGAATTCGGCGGGGTGTGAAAACTACAGGCGGTGGCATGATATTTTGACCGCAAAAGACTTGTACGGTCGCCTCCCCAGACATAGCCGCTGACAGGCGCGGTCCACCAGCGAATGGCCCCACAGGTCAGCGAGATCAGGCCAAAGCCGCGGAGTGAGCCAGGAGGTGGCAGTAACTATTCATTGCTACAGGGGAACTGGTTCGATCCGACGGCCAGAATTCCCAAGCGCCTTTCGATCCGACGGCCAGAATTCCCAAGCGCCTCGATCCAACGGTCAGAAACGCATCAAGCAAACACATCAGACGGCAAGAATCGTCTGATCTCTGAGGGATTTTTTTTCAAAACTAGCATGTTTTTTACAGCAATTTCGGAAATTAGCAGTGCTAATAAGTTATTTGCAAAACTAGCACCCCGTCGGCCTCCCATTGGCTGAAGAGTGGCTCTTCGGCCAGCCGTTGACCGAAGAGGGCACTTCTGCCTCCCGTTGGCCGAAGTGTGCCCCAACTAGGCCGAAAAGGACTCTTCAGCTTCCCATAGGCCGAAGAGCACTCTTTGGTCAACCGTAGGCCGAAGAGTCCCCGGGCCCCACCTTTTCGCGTGAACAGGTGACCGAAGTTGCATGGTCGCGCTCTTCTGCTTACTGTAGGCCGAAAAGGGTTTTTTATTATGACTTACGAATGTTGTGTAACCATTTTGCAATGAAAAAAAATTGCACAACCCTTTCCGTAAATATTTTCCCGCCAACTCTTTCCCCTCCATATGTTCCCGCCAACCCTTTCCCGCCATATGTTCACGCCACGCGTTTCCCGCCAACCCTTTCCCGCCATATGTTCCCGCCACCCGTTTCCTGCCATATGTTCCCGCCAACTCTTTCCCTCCATACCCCAGTCGTTCTTTCCCGCCATTTTCTCTCCTCTCTACCTATAAAACCCCCTTGACCCGGAGGTGAATAAGCAGTCCAGTGTAGTCGAGATATCCCATTATCCTTTCGATTGTAGTTTTCACCCTGAGATGAGCAGCACTCTTCTGAGGCTAGCTACCGATTTCAGGATGGACAATAGGATAGTTCCATGGGAAGAACTCACCGGTAGTGACACCATAATGAATGAGTTGGCTCACCAATTACGTAGGGTTGGGTGGCCTGAAAGGACTTATGCGGAGGTACGTAAAGAACTTCTTAGGTTGAATGAAAGGTGGAAGAAGGTAGTGGAGCCGAAGAGTGAAACTTTTAGAAGGACTTTAGAAAAGCATCCATTTTTATGGACTGAGGAGAGCGAGGACGAAGATGATATCTTCATGCCGCCGCTCCCGGGTTCCGCATCATCGAAGGGCAAGAGTTCTGCATCGTCAAAGGGCAAGAGTTCTGCATCCACGAAGGGCAAGAGTTCTGCATCCACGAAGGGCAAGAGTTCTGCATCGTCGAAGGGCAAGAGTTCTGCATCAACGTAGGATGACGATGATGACTTCATGTAGTATGTAAGCTGTATTCCAGTTGTACCTCAACAAGTAGGGCATTATGTTCTACGTTAATTTCATTTTGTAGTATGTAAGCTGTATTTATTAAGTTCAACCGCACCGTTTAATTCAGATGTGCTTGTATCTTAATTATTGGTTGTAGTCTCTTTGAAAATGTAACTGGAATAACAATGTGAATTAATAGTAATATGTCTCTCGCATACATAAAACGATATATGTCTCCTGATCAGATAGAAGCAAGTGCAATAGTAACACATACATGAAGCATGTCTCATACATAAATACTGACTCACGTATGCGAATAGTCTGAAACTAACATAGATAATGACTCATACATAGATAATCATATCACTGCGGGGGTCGACAACGAATCTGGGTCTTCCTCGGGCGAGGACCGGAAGGCGATAAGCGCTGAGGCAGTGGACGATGCTCACGAAAACCACGACCATAGATAACCTCATCTGTCACTGTCTGTGTCTCCTGCGACGGTGGTGGTGGTGAAGTGTGAGACACCGTGTGCGAGAAGTCATAAATGTTTTCAGCTTGGTCATCGTCATCGCCATAGCCCTCTAATCTACATCCAGCACCACTAAGTATCGGTGATTGCACTGAATGCATGAACTGTCGCGACTGGTTGCCTACCGCAATATAGTAAAATGGGTAAAATTAATTTGCGAACCTACAATGTTGAAAAGAATGTACAAAGTAGTGTTACCTAGTTCCATGATGAGACCAGGAAGAGGTGCCTGGTTGAGAAGGTGATGGCTGATTCCAGGAAGAGCTCCCTGGTTGTGAAGGAGATGGTTGATGCACAGAGAGGCGTGGTTGCTGCACAGAGTGTCGTGGTTCTGAACGCTGCATAGAGTGTCGTGGTTCTGAACGATGGACAGAGGGACGTGGGGGCCGATGTGCGGGACGAGGAACGACAACATCCCTAGATCGCCTACATGTAAGTGATGCATAAATCCCTCTTAACTTCTCATCCATACGCCTCAACCATGAGAGGTGCTCTGGCTGTGGGATAGTATCCCCCCTCTCATTCCCACAACAGAGGTAGTTGGGTACATATCGCTAGTCAGAGGGGCTTCAATCTGATCAGGAGCAGCTGATGGAACCAAGTAGATCCTCGTTGTATGCCGGTAAGTTTGTAAATACAACCCAAACTTGTCCCAGTCAAAGGGCCCAACCTCATTCCAGATATTTGTCGGTGCCGTAGTCCATTCTTGAACGTAAGGGCTAATGCTCTGAAGCCAAACAGCCATGGACTTGTTTCCTCCTACGCGACTATACCTGAGATTGACAGATTAATCAGATTGACATGCGCATTGCATGGTTAGATATATTCTGAATGTAGTGCTGACAACTTTAATATTATTACTTACTTGTGAACGTGGTCTGGTATCCGTGGAATATCTGGAATTGCAGGCTCTTGACATAGACCAAACTGTCTCATCACCCTATGAAGAGCCATCTCCTCAACCGTCACGTCGAACACCAACTTTGCCTTGGTCATCCAGTAGTGCCGATCTCTAGTGCATAAGGCAGAGATCCCAACTGGATACCTGGATGTTATAGTCTGATACGAGTAGGGCTCCCAGATAACTTGATCCTCGTGCAAACTATCAAACTGCACCGTGAAGGACGGGTAGCAGCCCTTCACCTGGGTATGTGCAAACATTCTCTGTACATGACAACAAATTTACATTAGTAATACTATTGCACGGCAAAAATAATCGAAGGAATTACATAATTTAAAACTACCTCTCTCCGTGCCCAAACAGATCCCATAGTAGGCAAGTCGCCGATAGCAGGCATGTAAGCCCCTGCCATGTCCTCCAACCCAAATGGTGTGTCAATGGAGACATAGGGCCGTCCAATAGGGAATCTCTCGTAAGACCAGAGCTGCAACAATAGTGGACATCCAACCAGACTTGACTTTCTAGACTTCAATAAGCAACCTTTGCACAAGCCTCTATACGTAGCTGCTAACACGGCAGAACCAAAACTCCTCTGGACAATATCCGCAGGGCAACGTGCGTCAGCTATCTCTCGTGCAATACCGATGAATCGTGCATCAACAGTGGTCACGTGGTTCTCCGTGAACATCGTCTTGCCGAACAACCATAGAATATATGCCTCTAGGGATCGATCTACTGCGGGGTATCCTAATGAGACAATCTACATAGAGAACATACAATTGTGTGAACGATGTACTATTAGTAACTAAAAAAACAGAGTCATGTGGCCACGAAGGTTACCTGAAATTGGCTCAACCACCTAAAACGTGGCCCGTGAGGATCATCGTTTAAGCCCGTAGCAGTTGGCACCGCAGCTAGAAAACGGGCCTGCATATTTGCAAGCCAACCAGGTTCTGCCTCTAAAGGACCTATGGCATCACCGGCCAAAGGTAATCCCAACAAGTAGGAGACATCCTGTAAAGTAGGCGCCATCTCTCCCCAGGGAAAGTGAAAGGTGTGTGTCTCTGGTCTCCATCTATCTACTAAGCAAGTAAGGAGTGACCTGTCGTAAGAGAATCGTTTCACTTGCCTCTTTTTCAACTGCATTGGTTCACCTGCCTCATCCAAGTTCGGATGGTCAACCCACTCTTCCAACGTACCCTCAACCAGCCGTGCCAAGGGTAGAAGTCCAGCCCAACTTAACCTACAAAAAAGAGAATATAGCATGAAAAGTAAGTAATTATATGTTTCAATACCTATGTCAAACATGTAAGGCACTATATGTATCAATACCTATCAACCCATGAAGGGTGTATCATCCAGTTAGTCTTCGGGGTGCGAGTGACCAAAACATCTAAGTTCTTACCCCCTTGCATAAGTGCAGCCCGGTGACCTCTATCAATCGTACCATTAAGCAACGGATACAAAGACATATCTGCAATCAAAACATAGTCCAGACATTGCAAATTAATACATAGTTCAGACATACAAAGTAAAACATAGTTCAGTCGACATTACAAATTAATACATAGTTCGGACATACAAAGTAAAATATAGTCCAGCCGACATTACAAATTAATACATAGTTCAGACATTACAAAATAAAACATAGTCCAGATGATATTACAAATTAAAACATTCTCCCCCACATTATATAGCTTCTGAGTTATTCCTTCCTCGTCCTCCCCTTTGGCCTCGACTGCCACGACCACGTCCGCCTCTTGCTCCTGTTGTTTCAGCCGTCGATGTGGAAGCACTCGTCGATGTGGAAGCACCATCTTTGTTCAGGTCAGGACAATATTTCATCCTATGCCCATAAGCCGCGCATAGCAAACATTGTCTGGTTGCTCCACCAGCTTCAGATTGGTCCATATCATTTCAGATTCGACGGGCCTTACGTCGACCCCTGCTTGTTTGTCGAAGTTCTGGATCCGGGATGTATACTCTCTCACCATCGTTAACCTTGTTGAAATTGCCAACGACTCTAAACCCTGTCATCTCACCGGTCCATGTGTTCAGTACAGCCTCATTTAAGTAGTATGGCGACACAAAGGAGACGGCAGCCAACTCAATCTGGCCACAGGCAGCCAACACATGTGAGCAAGGCAGGTGCAACAACTTTGGTTTGTTGCATGTACACTCACACGTTGGATAAAATTCCGTTCCAATTTTTACCTCATGCGTCTTCACCTCATTCGCAGAACCAAAACCATTGGTAGGTAGCTGAACCTCATACCTCCTTTCTTGATTACCTACGAGTCTCACAGTGTGCTTATTTGCTTTCTCTATCTTCTCTGCCATATACTCCATGACACGGCTACAGTAAGGTGTGTTCTGATTATCTATAATATGCTTCTTTGCTAACTCGTGTCGGTCTCTGAAATATCTCAAAGTGCCATGGAATACAGCCTCCACAATAGCTGTGAGTGGCAATGCTCTATTCCCTTTGAGTACAAAGTTATACACCTCTGCAAGGTTGGTTGTCATGTGGCCATACCTAGCTCCATGGGTGTCATGCAACAAAGACCAATTCACGGGAGGCTCTTTCTCTATCCACTCTGAAAAATCCTTTATTGCCCTCCCCTTCTTTCTCTTAGTATTAGGAGGGTCAATTGCTGGCAAGTCACAGAGACCAACTGGCTCCTCTAGCTCCGCCATGAGTGTTGCTAATTGTTGTTGGTCCTTTTCCATTTTCTTCCTGTCACGGACCTGCTTCTTAGTAAACTCATCAAGTTTTGACCAAATAAATTGGTATTTACGCTCCTGGTTCTACTTGCACAATTTTTTAAACAAGTTCATCAACTGCTTGTTCTTAAACTGTGAGAAAAAGTTAGCCCCAAGATGGCGCATGCACCACCGGCTCTGCAAATCCTTCCAAGGTGTTGGTTCGTCTACTGTTGGATTCCTTAGTGTCTTCACAGCCTTCAATATACCAGCATGCCTATCATGAATGACACACACGTTTGGTCGATCATTCACGATGGCAATTTTCACTTGCCGAAAGAACCACACCCAGCTCAGAAAGTTCTCACCCTCCACAAATGCCATGGCAAGTGGAATAATTTGATTGTTTCCATCCACGCCAATGGCAGTCAGGATTTGCCCTTTGTACTGACCAGTCAGGAATGTACCATCCACAAACATCACAGGAGGACAATGCCAGAAAGCTTCAATGCACATAGCGAAAGAGAAGAATACTCGTTTCAACACCTTGAAACTTGGTATACTCAGCAACCTTGTATGTTGTACGTTAACATAAGTGTCAGGATTCCTCTCCTTCAGTACATCCAGGAGACGGACAACATTATCATATGAGTCAAAGAACGTCCCAAACCTTTCCTCCATAGCCTTCTGCTTAGCCCTCCAAGCCTTCCCATAACGAATGTCATAATTCCATCTGACCTTCACTGCTGTCTGGATGTGTTTTGCTTCCATATCTTTTTTCTCCACTATCTCAGTATACATGAGTTGCGCAATGAGAGTTGAAGTCGGGTTTGGATGACGAACCAACAAGTTTTTCCTCACACAATTATGTGGGACCACATTCGTGACAACCCAGTGGATGTTATACTTCGGCACGTGCCCGTGCACCTTCGCAGGACAACCTGTTTCAACACACTTCACGGTATAGTTTGTTGGGTTTGATCTGTCTGTCCGGAAAACCCTCTGAGTAGACATAGCCCACTTTATCACTGCATACTTCAATTTTTTCTTTGTATCAAACATAGCCCCTATCTGGACTTGGTTCAGATTATATTGCCATGGAGTCTCATGGCCATCGTTCACAGTAAGGCCGGTGGATATGTCCTGATTCCATGCAGAAGGAATCGGTACCTCCACTTCATCCTCAGAATTTTCAGAATCCAGATCCTCTGCATATCCATCATCGTTCTCTTCCTCCATCACCCTCTGCATTTCATCGCCTTCCTCATCCCCATCAGCAACACCAGAACCAGCTAATATTATCGACTGAATATTCTGCCCAGTATCATGACCACAAACATTGTCCAACATGTAGTCTGAATCCTTCTCGGTTTGGCTAGGATCCACATCCGGTGGCTGTGACCCGGATAAATGAATCTCGTTAGCAACTCGACTACCCTGGCCGGGTTCATACCCCACAGGGAGTTGTACGGTATTCTCCTCCTTCGCCACTGGCTGCACTAGGACATATGGGTGGATTCTTCGGTCTCGGCAACGACTTAACAGGGTCAACCAATGCTGGCTCCTATCTATCGGCATCAACTCCCACTTAACATTTTTACAGGATTTGGTCCACAATGCATGAATACTGACGGAACATACTTCAGAATCCAACCCAAAACTAGTAGTCAACCAGTGCTTCAACTGTCTAATGTCCACTCTGTCCGGGTCTGAAAGTGTCATGATGCCATTTTTAAACTCGCTAAGATCAACCCCCAACTCATTATATCGAACATTACCAGGGCCATAGTAAACAGTCAAATTTACTGATACAGACATTTTCACCTGTCAGACATTGCCACCTTCTATTTAATCACAATGAACAAATTGTTACCGGCTACACTAACTATCCGCTAAAATGCCAACACAAACCAATTAACACTAATAAAATGTGACGCGTGATTATACCTTCGACGCGTGTGGCCACCTCACGAAGAACTTGCACCAACAGACACCACCAACGCCACCCCCCTCGGCGGCACGAAGCTGCACCTCCTCCTCACCAGCCAAACCGCCTCCTCCTCCTCAGCCCACCATGGCCTCTCCTCCTCACCCCATCATGACTCCACCTCACTTGTGCACAAATAGCTATCCCATTGGGAAAAAATGACCGTAGGCCGGTGGAGATGGCTACGATCTACCGTTTCTGTGCTTTGGATTCAAAAATAGGTGGAGAAACGAAGAGATCAGCGAGGGGGGCGATGTACAGAGAGGAACGAGAGAGACAGAGGAAGAACAGCGAGAGGAGAAATCAAGAAGATGCCGCTCGGGCCTTATCCGCTACTCTTCGGCCACTGGTAAGCCGAAGACCTCTTCGGTCGCTGGCTGGCCGAAGAGGCCCGTCTTCGGCCCAGTTCGCGCACGCTTCGGCCTGGCTTAACCGAAGATGTGTCTTCGGGCTTCCGTAGGCCGAAAAGGTCCACTTCGGCCAACCGTTGACCGACGGGCTGCTAGTTTTGCAAATAACGTATCGACACTACTAGTTTCCGAAATTGCTATAAAAAACGTGCTACTTTTGAAAAAAAATCTCTCTGAGGAGCCGGATGTTCTCCCATCATTCTTGTTTGTGGATTTCTGTATACTCACACCGCTGACTGGTGACGCCGCACCAAAACCTTGTCCCGCTTCTCGGATTGAAAACTTTTGGAAGACTCAGCAAAACCCTCGTCCGTCGAGCCGGGGTCGCCTCCGCCTTCTGCGCACGCCGCCGATCCCGGCCCCCGCACGCCACACCGCCGAATCCCGGCCTCCGCACGTCGTATCCTCCAGCCGCCGTCTCCCGGTCCTCTACCCAGCAGCCCCGGACGCCGCCGATCTCCGCGTCGTCAGCCCCGGAGACGCCGCCACTCTGGGCCCCGCACGCCACACCGCCATCCCCTCCCAGCCTAAGGTACCGCTCGTCCGCTCCCACCCGAGTCCGCACTACTTTCGCCTCGAGTCCGCAACTACGTCGTATTTCATTTACCCCAAGGAATCTGGATGAGGATTTTGGCTGAATGATGGTTCCGATACTACCTTTCCCTATTTTGGGTCGTAGCAACTTATAATAGCGTGCAGTTATGAACAGCACATCTTGTGATTCTCGATTTGGCACTTATTTGTCGTTAATTTGCTGGTGGCTATTTAATTATTACTTGCATACCATTCAAGATTCATTTGCTGTAAGAAAGGTACATGCAAGAAATCGGTCATGTTGATACTTGGTTGAATTTGCAAAGAAAGGCAGAACACAGTATTGTTGCCTATGCATTGTGCTGTGGGATACTAAAATTGCTGCTTTTTTTTTAAGATCTCATGTTGATTGGAAATCAGAATTTCAGTCATCACTGTATTTTCTGCTCTAGAAGGACATGATAGGACTCTAGAGGTTGTGTTGGAGTACAGCACAAATTTATCATGATAATGAACTGTCACTCGTTTCTTGTACTATGCATAACTATTGATTCAGGTTTATATTTCTAATTTGTGTGAATCACCAATTTATGCGGAAAAGTTTGATTGTTTTGTACTTAAATATGCATTCCGTAGGCCAAAGCTACTGCTGCTGCTGGTGTTAAAGCTTCTTTGGCAAGCGGTGTAAACAAAGACGCTACTGAAGTTCTTAGGTGCCTGTTTGGACTGTTATCAAAGCAACAAGGTGAGCTTTCCCTCATCTCATTCACGCCATATTGCTAGTGATTTATCCATATTGTATTATCTGCTTTATAAGCGAAGGTTTAACTAAAGCTGTATTGGAGGCTGCAAGGCGCCGAAACAAAAAGCTGCGGGTATAAACAGTACACCTTGTGATTCTTGACTAGGCACTTATTTGGTCATGCGCATTAAATCACCTTTTGATGGATATTAATCATTACTTGCATACCATTTGAGACCCTGTAAGAAAGGTTCATGTAAGAAATCAGTCAAGTTGAGAACCCTTGGTTGAATCTGTAAAGAAAATGCAGACAGCAGTATTGTTGCTTATGCCTCGTGGTGTGGAATACTAAAATTGCTGCTTTCTTTAAGATCTCATGTTGATTGAAAATTAGAATTGTGGTCATCGATGTATTTTCTGCTCTTAAAAGGAGACGATAGTACTTTGGAGGTTGTGTTGGCGCACAGTACATATTTACCATGCTTACGCATTTTCACCCTGTTGACTCAGCACGGTTAGTCTTTTTATGTTCCCACCCCGCCTGCCACAGGGCTTGCTGTTTCATTGCATTTTTTTCCAACTTACAACCCGTTTCCTTAGTTCCTAGCATCTTTGATGTGTGAGGTAGCATGGGTTATGGGTTAGCAATGATCCACCTATACGCCAGCAGCTTCTGCATGTGCAGCAGTGGAAGCAATATACATTCTTTGGTCCAACTCTCTTCCTTAAGGAACTGACACTTGTTTCTTGTACTATGCGTAACTTTTGATTCATGTTTCTGTTTTCTGATTTCTGTGAATCATCGATTCATACGGAGAAGTTTGATTGTCTTGTACTTACATGTGTATTCCGTAGGCCAAAGCTACTGCTTCTGTTGGTGTTAAAACTTCTTTGGCAAGTGGTGTAAACAAAGACCTTGCTGAAGTTCTTAGGTGGCTGTTAGGACCATTGTCAAAACAACAAGGTGAGCTTTCCCTCATTTTATTCACGCCATATTCTAGCGTTTCATCTATATTGTATTATCTGCTTTATATTGCAGAGAAGCTATTAATTACTCCTGCTCATAATTCTTTGTGTAGAACTATAAGCCAAGGTTTAACTAAAGCTGTATTGGGGTCTGCAAGACAACAAAGCTAAAATGGCTGCCAATGCCCCTGTCAATTGGACTGTGATGTTTGATAGGGTCAAAGGATCAATATTCTATGTTCTAGTTGAGCCCAAAGAAGACAAGATCAAAGACCTTCAAGTGGTGGCCAACAGAGTAAAGACGGTGAGGGATAGTGCGAAGCGCCGGAAGATGGTAAGGAGTGGCTACTGTTCCACTGGGTTCAGCCTTATGGAGGGACCAACCGTGCTATACATAGCGACAACAGCACATAGTTTGCAGCATTTGTTCAAAGCATCAGATCCAATTACGGCAGGTACAATGGATATGTTCAATGTAAGTGTTCTTTGTTATCACTTTGAACATGATTATCAGGAGGCAGGGTTAGTAGGGGATAGGAAGCATGCTAAGGCTTATATGATGGCAATGGATTGCGATAATGACATCTTGATAGTTGCTGTTGGAAAAGAAGATCTAAAGAACTTCGCTGATGATCAAGTATGTGTAAGAGGTCATCCGTGCCTTACGATCAGTCAACATGAAGCAAGAGAAGTGAGGGATTGCATGCTAGTATCTTGGCCGTCACATAAGCCTTGCAAAGTATCAAGAGGATTTACAAGCACTTCAAGAATGATCAGTGCAATTAGCTCACCAAACCGTGTTGAGTACAGCATGACTCTCTTGGAATGCCACATGAGCACGGAGAAGGGATCCTCAGGAGCACCGTTACTTGATGACAATGAAGAGGTCATAGGAATGCTGCATGGTGGACTTGGTGGACCAGACTCATATTTTGTGGCGGCGAGCCATCTTCAAGGATGGGTACTATCTCCAGACCTTCTTAACTAAGTGATGGACTCAATGATCACTCTGCTTGAGGACTTAACATATAGTGCAGAGTAGAAGAAGCTGAGCAAAATCTACGTAATGTGGTCTATGTGATGTAAGTCACTCATCCTGATTTGCTACTCTTATTGCTTCTGCTTCCTTCATGACTGTTGCATGACAAATTTGTGTGAATTATTTTTATCTTTCTTTGCTTCTGCTACTGCTAGCCTTGAAGACCTGAAACATGAAGTATGCCATGTATAATCTGCTAAAGAACAAATAAAATACAAAAGTAAAACAAGAAAAAGAAATGAAGAACAGTGAGGTGTGGGCACATGATGATCCAAGTTTGGCCCATGCCTCTCATCATAATTTGCCCCCGTTTCCTTTTCCTTGTGAAACAAGATGTAGCAAGATCCCGCCAGTTATTGCAGCAATCACGGACCACACAGTTTTACCATGCACTTATCCCTTTGCTCTCATTGCCAAGTGCTATGGTCCATGGCTGCCATAATGTTCCCACAATAGTCTTCTTACTGTTAGCTTAACATACATCATATTAAGGATCCTGAAAAATATGATTTTTTTTATTTGATGTTATTCTATCTTTGGAAGCATCCCGAGCAAAGTTGACACTAATGGAACTGTAGAAATTTGAGGACAACATAAATTCATTTGTGCTGTCAAGATTAAAATTGAACTCTAACATGTACTTCACCCTTATACGGAGATGCCGACTTTACTGCACCCTGAAACTTGCACCCCAACAAAATTCACATTTAGAGGCTACCTGTCATTATACTTGGTGTATCTGTGATGGGATTTCGTGCTAAGATATCTCTCCTCACAGGTAGTAGAGACTGTCCTTAATTATTTGGGACAAGAAAAGAAAAGAACAGAAAAGCAGACATCATCTTTTTTGTGGCTCATGCATGAATAATCTGTTATTATGTACATATCCATTTGTCGTGTTCGATCGATCGAACTCGTGTCGTAATTTTTGTAATGAACTTAGACCTAAACTGTTGTGAAGTCAATTGTTATAAACTAATGGTCACAAGAAAGCCATGCAAGATCTTTCTCATGGGGGAAATGGTTATCCCCCTGGCCCGTCCAACCTCGAATGACCTTAAATTAAAATGCTACCAAGTACAGTTGAGAGGTTATTATCATTCAGTTGGTGCTACAATGTAGCATGCATCTGTGTTAATTAAATATGAATCAATTCTTGCTTGTGTGGTCATGGAGTCTGACGAATGTACAATACTAGCATCAGTTAGCTTCTTATGTTCCAGAAATTAATCATGCCTAGGTATATGTAGGTAGGGTGTACAATATTATGAACACAAAGTTTGTCCAGTTACTTGCAATTCTTTGAATGTACTATTCCTATGAAGAATCGTACATCTACATCGGAAAGGTGTGGCTACACTCGGGTGTACTACACCTTTTAAAGAATGTATGATGTAAGTATGAACATAAAGCTATGAGAACTGTGTGAAATGTGTTAAGATGGCAGCTGCTTCCATTGCAAATTAAATATGTAGAACAATTTTTACAAGTTAATAAGAAATATGAGTCATGCTTCTTGCTAGTGGTGTTAATATTGTTCCAAATATCGGCCAGTTAATCGCTACTCAGTAGGTCACCGAATAGTCGATTAACTGATTTACCGGCCGAGTAACTGAAAAATTCTACTATTTATCCCTACTCAGCACCCGACCGATATGGTACCAGTTACCAATATCCTGAACATTGGGTGTTATTAATCCAAAGTTTAGTCCCCACCAAGCTCATTTACATACTTTTGGCAGTTTCAAAATCCAATCCCTATATGGTATATATTATATACCTCCTCCGTCCCATAATATAAGACGTTTTTTTTAAGCTAACATAACTTGCAAAAACGTCTTATATTGTGGGACAGAGGGAGTATATGCTAGCATAGATGCAAGAAGAAACTAGCTAGTATCCAAACTAATGAGAGAGGATCAGCATGTATGAGTATGAGCATGTGCAAAGATGCTTGTAGAACTAGACAGTCCCTAACCAAGCTGCAAAAATACAAGAGACCATTCACATATATAATCCAGTGCCAGCTTTAATTTGGTATTTGAATGTTTGGTAAGATAATCCATTGAAGTCTAAATCCATAATTAATGCTAGAGGAAAAACATTTTAAATTATCTCATCTGAATGTTCATCCTAAGACTGGTAGTTGTTTTGCAGTACAACTACAGTGATGCCGTGTCCATTTGTCTCTCCCCTACTAGATACTGTGCAAAGTCAAGCTCGCCTTACATTTTGGGAAGGAGGGAGGGAGCAGTAGAGTACTAATGTTCATGCACTAAACCTATCCATGTAATGTAATGGTGCCTGAAGCTATGTATACCATATGCTGATTTCTTACTAGATTTACTTTGCTTTGCAGTGATGGTGCAGAAACAGACCAGAGTTGTGATTGTATATACATTTTGCAGAAGTTACTCATTGCATTTCTAGGTGGATTGGTATTCGAGGAGGAACAATCAGACTACTCTGTTGGACACCGTGTAGAATTGGAACTGCAACAGCCCTTTAATTCCGAGAAGATTCTGAGGCTTGTATTTTGCAATGGAATTACGTGTGCAAGTATGTTGACAAGTTGCATGGTAAGCTTCAGTGGTGATGTGCACGGAAATACTTGTAGATTACCTCGTAGATAGAGGACTTTCTGAGGGGATGATGATCAGATGATGAACATACATTGATGTGACGATTTAACGTGTGTCCGTTGGGACTCGGTTGTTGCAGATTTTGGCAATAGATGCAGTATTAGAGTTAAGCGAGTAAGGCAACAGTACACATATGAATGGGCAATGACACATTATTTTCGTCGTTCTCTTTTGCAACATATTGTTTATACTTGAGAGAACGGCGGCGTCTACGTATATATGTTGTATGTAGTATATAACAATGATTAGGTAGTATATATATAATAATTTTTAGGTAGTATGTATCATTTTTTGAGTATACTTTTTTTTACGTACAAATATGTACGTATTTCACAAATATAACAAAAACTATAGGCTCGTAAGTAATTTTTTCATGTAACTTGCTTTGAAATATTTTAGATATAGTATATGAACATATTTAAAATAATAAAATAGTATATATAGTATCAAATGGTAGTATATGAGACATGTGGGGTAAGTATCACCAGGTGGTAGGATGGATTATGCCTATGACCTAATGCTTGAGAGAACAGCGAAGCCACAACTCTCCAGGTGTAATCAACATATTCTCCTGGGCCACATCTAATCTGAGGCTGACAGTGTTGGCTACAACAATATGTAGCTTGACATTGCCAACACACCGCTGCCCCAAGCCTGCAGGTATATCTCCTTCAACTCGTGGTCTTCAACGAAATTGCACAACCTGTTCATGATGTTGCGATCCAGGTTTGTATTATTCTTATCGGACGCACGAAGGTGTTCAAGTACACATGGGCAGCCATGGTCCAGGTCAAAGAGAGGGTCTCTCTTTCAACTCAGTGATGGGATTCTATCGAGAGTGCTCTTGGGACCTTTAACAACTGAGAGCCACCAGCAGCTGTGATCTCTCAGGTTCACAAGCCCAGTGATGAACTTAGAGCATCTCTAGCAGATTTGGTAAACCATGGTACCGCAAAATTCATTTATAGGATACCGTTGATTTTGTGGTACCATGGGCTGCACTGCACGGTAGAGCAGATCCTTTAAAAGCGTAAAACAAATTTAAACAAACTAATTTGCGCCACCAAATTTCGTCGAAATTAAACAGAGTTCACCACAAACTTAAAACATACTACACCAAACTTCTTGACGTGGAGATGGTACTCCATCGCCGAGCTGGAGAGCGTGAACGCAAAGTCGTACTTTTCCTTGGCCGCTGCTAGCAGCTTGGCGGTCCCTTCTTCTCTGGCGGCGATGGCCTTCTTCGCCTCGAAGAACTCGTGCTCCGCCTCCCGGATGCGCTTGGTCGCCAGCCAGAGGATCTTGTCGAGCCAGTCGAAGTTTCTCCACGCCTGCGTCCCACCACTACGGGAGAGGGCGCCATGCTCCCGCCCCTACTAGTGGCGCCATTCCTCCACCGGCGGGCTGAGGGAGGAGCTCCCGGCCTCGTCGTCATGGCGGCGCTTGCGAGGTGGCAAGCCGTCGTAGCCCCTCGGCTACCCCGCCCGCGTCCACCGCTCGACATCCCGGCGGGCCTTTTGTGCGGCCGGAGGGAGATGGATTTGTCGCGGGAGATTGCAAGGTTGCAGCGGAGGGGGAAAGGGGATTTGCCCGATGCGAACCCTAAAATGCAGCTGCTCCGATATATATAGCAGATACGCCGGCGTTTTACGGGTCGCCCGTAAATTTTTTACGGGCCGGGACATTTTTATCGTTATCTGGTTGGGCCGGATTTTTTTCGCATACTGTAAATCTGCTAGAATTTCACGTGCCGGCGAGCTTATACGGGATCTGCTAGAGATGCTCTCTCACGAAATTAATGTGGAGGGAATCCCCAAACTCCCGAACCGCCTTTTTAATCCTGAGGTCCCATGCATGCATGAAAGGATTTGTGGCGAATGGAGTTGGGAAATCTCTCCCGGCCGATGGCGATTTTTGAATCGCCCCCCGCACCTGGCGATCCCGTGGGCGACTCGGCCGCCCTCCCCCTCCCCCCCGCCGGCCGGCGCCGCTCCGCCGCCCTAGTCGTGGCGCCTGCCGGCGCACCCCTCTCCGCCCCTCCCACGTTGCAGAGCTGGCTTCATTCGCCCTTGCTTCGGACCCTGAAGCTCCCATGACCGCGTCGTGGGTGGACCTAGCTGAGGAGCCCGCTGAAGCCTCGACTGCCGCCGCTGCGCCTCGCCCGGCGCCGTCCTCTGCCCCTAGGCTTGCTGGTGTGGCCGCCGCCGTCGCTAGCCCTAGTGGTGCTCCCATGGTTGGGAGCGCCGCCCGCCCGGCGCGGCCGCCGCCGCCTACTCGTCGAGGTGGAGCTACGGGCTCCAAAACGCCGCTTTTGCCGCGTTCGAGCTGCCATCGGCCGCGCTAGGGATGGGGTGTCCTTGGCCACACGGAAGGCGGCTCAGCTGGCCGCGTGTGGGTCCACATGCCCGTCCCGGCGATCCCCTCTGCTTTTTCGCCTCCCGGTCGTCGTCTTGCGCTTCCTTGGCATCGTCCAGGCACATCTCTGTCACCTTTGATGCACCGCCTGAAGAAAATATGCCCTAGAGGCAATAATAAAGTTGTTATTTTATATTTTCTTATATCATAAAAAATGTTTATTATTAATGCTAGAATTGTATTGACTGTAAACTTAGTACATTGGTGAATACATAGACAAAATAAAGTGTCCCTAGTATGCCTCTACTTGACTAGTTCGTAAATCAAAGATGGTTATGTTTCCTGACCATAGACACATGTTGTCATTTAATGAATGGGATCACATCATTAGAGAATGATGTGATGGACAAGATCCATCCGTTATCTTAGCATAATGATTGATAAGTTTTATTGCTATTGCTTTCTTCATGACTTATACATGTTCCTCTGACTATGAGATTATGAACTCCCGAATACCGAAGGAACACCTTGTGTGCTATCAAATGTCACAATGTAACTGGGTGATTATAAAGATGCTCTACAAGTGTCTCCGAAGGTGTTTGCTGGGTTGGCATAGATCGAGATTAGGATTTGTCACTCCGTGTATCGGAGAGGTATCTCTGGGCCCTCTCGATAAAGCTCATCACTATAAGCCTTGCAAGCAATGTGACTAATGAGTTAGTGTTGGGGAACGTAGCAGAAATTCAAAATTTTCCTACGTGTCACCAAGATCTATCTATGGAGAAACCAGCAACGAGGGGTTGAAGGAGTCGTACTTGTCGTGATCCAAATCACCGGAGATCCTAGTGCCGAACGGACGGCACCTCCGCGTTCAACACACGTACAGCCCGGTGACGTCTCCCACGCCTTGATCCAGCAAGGAGAGAGGGAGAGGTTGAGGAAGACTCCATCCAGCAGCAGCACAACGGCGTGGTGGTGATGGAGGAGCGTGGTAGTTCAGCAGGGCTTCGCCAAGCACCGCGAGATATGAGGAGAAGGGAGAGAGGTAGGGCTGCACCAAGAGGAGAAGATCGAATCACGTTATCTTATGGGCAGCCCTAGGCCTCATATATATAGGGGAAGGGGAGGGGCTGCGCCCCCTCTAGGGTTCCCACCCCTAGGGGGGCGGCAGCCCTAGATGGGGAGCAAGGGTGGCGGCCAAGAGGGGAGGGGAGAGGGAGGCGCACCAATATGGGCCCTAAGGCCCATATCCCCTTAGGGTTTGCCCCCTCTCCACCACTTGGGCGCCATGGGCCCTTGTGGGATGCGCACCAGCCCACTAAGGGGCTGGTCCCTCACCACTCTTGGCCCATGCAAGCCTCCGCGGTTGGTTGCCCCACTTGGTGGACCCCCGGGACCCTCCCGGTGGTCCCGGTACGTTACCGATAAACCCCGAAACTCTTCCGGTGACCAAAACAGGACTTCCCATATATAAATCTTTACCTCCGGACCATTCCGGAACTCCTCGTGACGTCCGGGATCTCATCCGGGACTCCGAACAACATTCGGTAACCACATACAAACTTCCTTTATAACCCTAGCGTCATCGAACCTTAAGTGTGTAGACCCTACGGGTTCGGGAGACATGCAGACATGACCGAAACGTTCTCCGGTCAATAACCAACAGCGGGATCTAGATACCCATGTTGGCTCCCACATGTTCCATGATGATCTCATCGGATGAACCACGATGTCAAGGACTTAATCAATCCCGTATGCAATTCCCTTTGTCTAGCGGTATTGTACTTGCCCGAGATTCGATCGTCGGTATACCGATACCTTGTTCAATCTCGTTACCGGCAAGTCTCTTTACTCGTTCCGTAACACATCATCCCGTGATCAACCCCTTGGTCACATTGTGCACATTATGATGATGTCCTACCGAGTGGGCCCAGAGATACCTCTCCGTTTACACGGAGTGACAAATCCCAGTCTTGATTCGTGCCAACCCAACAGATACTTTCGGAGATACCTGTAATGCACCTTTATAGCCACCCAGTTACGTTGTGACGTTTGGTACACCCAAAGCATTCCTACGGTATCCGGGAGTTGCACAATCTCATGGTCTAAGGAAAAGATACTTGACATTAGAAAAGCTTTAGCATACGAACTACACGATCTTTGTGCTAGGCTTAGGATTGGGTCTTGTCCATCACATCATTCTCCTAATGATGTGATCCCGTTATCAACGACATCCAATGTCCATAGCCAGGAAACCATGACTATCTGTTGATCACAATGAGCTAGTCAACTAGAGGCTCACTAGGGACATATTGTGGTCTATGTATTCACACGTGTATTACGATTTCCGGATAATACAGTTATAGCATGAATAAAAGACTATTATCATGAACAAAGAAATATAATAATAACACTTTTATTATTGCCTCTAGGGCATATTTCCAACAGTCTCCCACTTGCACTAGAGTCAATAATCTAGTTCACATCACCATGTGATTAACACTGACAGGTCACATCACCATGTGACCAACATCCAAAGAGTTTACTAGTTCACATCTTCATGTGATTAAGACTCAATGAAATCTGGGGTTTGATCATGTTCTGCTTGTGAGAGAGGTTTTAGTCAACGGGTCTGAACCTTTCAGATCCGTGTGTGCTTTACAAATCTCTATGTCATCTCCTAGATGTAGCTACCACGCTCTATTTGGAGCTATTCCAAATAATTGTTCTACTTGGAGCTATTCTAAATTGTTGCTCCATTATACGTATCCGGTATCTCTACTCAGAGCTATCCGGATAGGTGTTAAGCTTGCATCGATGTAACCCTTTACGACGAACTCTTTTACCACCTCCATAATCGAGAAAAATTCCTTAGTCCACTAGTTACTAAGGATAACTTTGACCGCTGTCCTGTGATCCATTCTTGGATCACTCTTGTACCCCTTGACTGACTCATGGCAAGGCACACTTCAGGTGTGGTACACAGCATAGCATACTGTAGAGCCTACGTCTTAAGCATAGGGGACGACCTTCGTCCTTTCTCTCTATTCTGCCGTGGTCGAGCTTTTAAGTCTTAACTTCATACCTTACAACTCAGGCAAGAACTCCTTCTTTGACTGATCCATCTTGAACACCTTCAAGATCATGTCAAGGAATGTGCTCATTTGAAAGTACCATTAAGCGTTTTGATCTATCCTTATAGATCTTGATGCTCAATGTTCAAGTAGCTTGATCCAGGTTTCTATTGAAAAACACCTTTCAAATAACCCTACATGCTTTCCAGAAATTCTACATCATTTCTGATCAACAATATGTCAACAACATATACTCATCAGAAATTTTGTAGTGCTCCCACTCACTTCTTTGTAAATACAAGTTTCTCATAAACTTTGTATAGACCCAAAATCTTTGATCATCTTATCAAAGCGTACATTCCAACTCCGAGATGCTTACTCCAGTCCTTAGAAGGATCCCTGGAGCCAGCATGCCTTTTAGCATCCTTAGGATTGACAAAACTTTTCTGATTTTATCACATACAACCTTTCCTTACGAAAACTGGTAAGGAAACTCGTTTTGACATCCATCTGCCAGATTTCATAAATGCAGCTTATGCTAACATGATTCCGACGGAATTAAGCATTGCTACGGATGAGAAAATCTCATTGCAGTCAACTCCTTGAACTTGTGAAAAACTCTTCGCCACAAGTCGAGCTTCATAGATGGTGACATTACCATCCACGTCCGTCTTCTTCTTAAAAGATCCATTTATCTCAATGGCTTGCCGATCATTAGGCAAGTCCACCAAAGTCCATGCTTTGTTCTGATACATGGATCCTATCTCGGATTTCATGGCTTCTAACCATTTGTCGGAATTTGGGCCCACCATCGCTTCTCCATAGCTCGTAGGTTCATTGTTGTCTAGCAAAATGACCTTCAAGACAGGATTACTGTACCACTCTGAAGCAGTACACATCCTTGTCACCCTATGAGGTACGGTAGTGACTTGATCCGAAGTTTCATGATCACTATCATAAGCTTCTACTTCAATTGGTGTAGGTGCCACAGGAACAACTTCCTGTGCCCTGCTACACACTAGTTGTAGTAATGGTTCAATAACCATATCAAGTCTCCACCATCCTCCCACTCAACTTTTTCGAGAGAAACCTTTCCTCGAGAAAGGACCCGATTCAAGAAACAATCCATATTGCTTTCGGATCTGAATTAGGAGGTATACCCAACTGTTTTGGGTGTCCTATGAAGATGCATTTTATCCGCTTTGGGTTCGAGCTTATCAACCTGAAACTTTTTCACATAAGCGTCGCAGCCCCAAACTTTTAAGAAATGACAACTTAGGTTTCTCCAAACCATAATTCAAATGTTGTTGTCTCAACGGAATTATGTGGTACCCTATTAAAGTGAATGTGGTTGTCTCTAATGCCTAACCCATGAACAATAGTGGTAATTCGATAAGAGACATCATGGTACGCACCATATCCAATAGGGTGCATCTATGATGTTCGGACACACCATCACACTATGGTGTTCCAGGCGGTATTAATTGCGAAACAATTTCCACAATGTCTTAATTGTGTGCCAAAACTCGCAACTCAGATATTCATCTCTATGATCATATCATAGACATTTTATCCTCTTGTCACAATGATCTTCTACTTCACTCTGAAATTACGTGAACCATTCAATAATTCAGACTTGTGTTTCATCAAATAAATATTCTCAAAATCTACTTGAATCATCTGTGAAGTAAGAACATAACGATATTCACTGCATGCCTCAACACTCATTGGACTGCACACATCAAAATGTGTTACTTCCAACAAGTTGCTATCTTGTTCCATCTTACTGAAAACGAGGCTTTTCAGTCATCTTGCCCATGTGGTATGATTTGCATATCTCAAGTGATTCAAAATCAAGTGATTCCAAAAGATCCATCTGCATGGAGTTTCTTCATGCATATACACCAATAGACATGGTTCGCATGTCTCGAACTTTTCAAAAAAACGAGTGAGTCCAAAGATCCATCAACATGGAGCTTCTTCATGCGTTTTATACCAATATGACTTACATGGCAGTGCCACAAGTAAGTGGTACTATCATTACTATCTTATATCTTTCGGCATGAAAATGTGTACCACTACTATCGACATTCAATAAACCATTCCTTTAGGTGCAAGACCATTGAAGGTATTATTCAAATAAACAGAGTAACCATTATTCTCCTTAAATGAATAACCATATTGCGATAGACATAATCCAATCATGTCTATGCTCAACGCAAACACCAAATAACAATTATTCAGGTTTAACACCAATCTCGTTGGTAGAGGGAGCGTGCGATGCTTGATCACATCAAGCTTAGAAAAAACTTCCAACACATATCGTCAGCTCATCTTTAGCTAGTCTCCGTTTATTCCGTAGCTTTTATTTCGAGTTACTAACACTTAGCAACCGAACCGGTATCTAATACCCTGGTGCTACTAGGAATAATAGTAAAGTACACATTAACATAATGTATATCCAATATATTTCTATCGACCTTGCCAGCCTTCTCATCTACCAAGTATCTAGGGTAATTCTGCTCCAGTGGCTGTTCCCCTTATTACAGAAGCACTCAGTCTCGGGTTTGGGTTCAACCTTGGGTTTCTTCACTAGAGCAGCAGCTGAATTGCTATTTCATGAAGTATCCCTTCTTGCCCTTGCCCTTCTTGAAACTAGTGGTTTCACCAACCATCAACAATTGATGCTCCTTCTTGATTTCTACTTTCGTGGTGTCAAACATCGCGAATATCTCAAGGATCATCATATATGTCCCTGATATATCATAGTTCATCACGAAGCTCTAGCATCTTGGTGGTAATGACTTCGGAGAACCATCACTATTTCATCTGGAAGATCAACTCCCACTCGATTCAAGCGATTGTTGTACTCAGACAATCTGAGCACAAGCACAACAATTGAGCTTTTCTCCATTAGTTTGCAGCTTAAGAAAATCGTCTGAGGTCTTATACCTCTTGACGTGGGCACAAGCCTGAAATCCCAATTTCAGCCCTCGAAACATCTCATATGTTCCGTGACGTTTCGAAAACATCTTTGGTGCCTCAACTCTAAACCGTTTATCTGAACTATCACGTAGTTATCAAAACGTGTATGTCCGATGTTCGCAACATCCACAAACGACGTTTGGGGTTCAGCACACTGAGCGGTGCATTAAGGACATAAGCTTTCTATTGTCCGCATAATCGCTACTGTCAACTTTCAACTATATTTTCTCTAGGAACATAACTAAACAGTAGAACTAAAGCGTGAGCTACGACATAATTTGCAAAATCCTTTTTGACTATGTTCAGGATAATTAAGTTCATCTTATGAACTCCCACTCAGATAGACATCCCTCTGGTCATCTAAGTGATTACATGATCCGAGTCAACTAGGCCGTGTCCGATCATCACGTGAGACGGACTAGTCATCATCGGTGAACATCTTCATGTTGATCGTATCTACTATACGACTCATGCTCGACCTTTCGGTCTCTGTGTTCCGAGGCCATGTCTGTACATGCTAGGCTCGTCAAGTTAACCCTAAGTGTTTTCGCGTGTGTAAATCTGTCTTACACCCATTGTATGTGAACGTAAGAATCCATCACACCCGATCATCACGTGGTGCTTAGAAGCGACGAACTGTAGCAACGGTGCACAGTTAGGGGGGAACACTTCTTGAAATTGTTGTAAGGGATCATCTTATTTGCTACCGTTGTTCTAAGTAAACAAGATGCATAAACATGATAAACATCACATGCAATCAAATAGTGACATGATATGGCCAATATCATTTTGCTCCTTTTGATCTCCATCTTCGGGGCTCCATGATCATCATCGTCACCGGCATGACACCATGATCTCCATCATCATGATCTCCATCATCGTGTCTCCATGAAGTTGTCTCGCCAACTTATTACTTCTACTACCTTGGCTACCGGTTAGCAATAAAGTAAAGTAATTACATGGCATTGTTCAATGACACGCAGGTCATACAATAAATTAAGACAACTCCTATGGCTCCTGCCGGTTGTCATACTCATCGACATGCAAGTCGTGATTCCTATTACAAGAACATGATCAATCTCATACATCACATATCATTCATCACATTCTTTTTGGCCATATCACATCACATAGCATACCCTGCAAAAACAAGTTAGACGTCCTCTAATTGTTGTTTGCATGTTTTACATGGCTGCTATGGGTTTCTAGCAAGAACGTTTCTTACCTACGCAAAACCACAACGTGATATGCCAATTGCTATTTACCCTTCATAAGGACCCTTTTCATCGAATCCGTTCCGACTAAAGTGGGAGAGACTGGCACCCGCTAGCCACCTTATGCACCAAGTGCATGTCAATCGGTGGAACCTGTCTCACGTAAGAGTACGTGTAAGGTCGGTCCGGGCCGCTTCATCCCACAATACCGTTGAAACAAGATTGGACTAGTAACGGTAAGCATATTGAACAAAATCAACGCCCACAACTACTTTGTGTTCTACTCGTGCAAAGAATCTATGCAATAGACCTAGCTCATGATGCCACTGTTGGGGAACGTAGCAGAAATTCAAAATTTTCCTACGTGTCACCAAGATCTATCTATGGAGAAACCAGCAACGAGGGGAAGGAGAGTGCATCTACATACCCTTGTAGATCGCTAAGAAGAAGCGTTCAAGAGAACGGGGTTGAAGGAGTCGTACTCGTCGTGATCCCAATCACCGGAGATCCTAGTGCCGAACGGACGGCACCTCCGCGTTCAACACACGTACAACCCGGTGACGTCTCCCATGCCTTGATCCAGCAAGGAGAGAGGGAGAGGTTGAGGAAGACTCCATCCAGCAGCAGCACAACGGCGTGGTGGTGATGGAGGAGCGTGGTAATTCAGCAGGGCTTCGCCAAGCACCGCGAGATATGAGGAGAAGGGAGAGAGGTAGGGCTGCACCAAGAGGAGAAGATCGAATCACGTTATCTTATGGGCAGCCCTAGGCCTCATATATATAGGGGAAGGGGAGGGGCTGCACCCCCTCTAGGGTTTCCACCCCTAGGGGGGCGGCAGCCCTAGATGGGGAGCAAGGGTGGCGGCCAAGAGGGGAGGGGAGAGGGAGGCGCACCAATATGGGCCCTAAGGCCCATATCCCCTTAGGGTTTGCCCCCTCTCCACCTCTTGGGCGCCATGGGCCCTTATGGGATGTGCACCAGCCCACTAAGGGGTTGGTACCTCACCACTCTTGGCCCATGCAAGCCTCCGGGGTTGGTGGCCCCACTTGGTGGACCCCCGGGACCCTCCCGGTGGTCCCGGTACGTTACCGATAAACCCCGAAACTCTTCCGGTGACCAAAACAGGACTTCCCATATATAAATCTTTACCTCCGGACCATTCCAGAACTCCTCGTGACGTCCGGGATCTCATCCGGGACTCCGAACAACATTCGGTAACCACATACAAACTTCCTTTATAACCCTAGCGTCATCGAACCTTAAGTGTGTAGACCCTACGGGTTCGGGAGACATGCAGACATGATCGAAACGTTCTCCGGTCAATAACCAACAGCGGGATCTGGATACCCATGTTGGCTCCCACATGTTCCACGATGATCTCATCGGATGAACCACGATGTCAAGGACTTAATCAATCCCGTATGCAATTCCCTTTGTCTAGCGGTATTGTACTTGCCCGAGATTCGATCGTCGGTATACCGATACCTTGTTCAATCTCGTTACCGGCAAGTCTCTTTACTCGTTCCGTAACACATCATCCCGTGATCAACCCCTTGGTCACATTGTGCACATTATGCTGATGTCCTACCGAGTGGGCCCAGAGATACCTCTCCGTTTACACGGAGTGACAAATCCCAGTCTCGATTCGTGCCAACCCAATAGATACTTTCGGAGATACCTGTAATACACCTTTATAGCCACCCAGTTACGTTGTGACGTTTGGTACACCCAAAGCATTCCTACGGTATCCGGGAGTTGCACAATCTCATGGTCTAAGGAAAAGATACTTGACATTAGAAAAGCTTTAGCATACGAACTACACGATCTTTGTGCTAGGCTTAGGATTGGGTCTTGTCCATCACATCATTCTCCTAATGATGTGATCCCGTTATCAACGACATCCAATGTCCATAGCCAGGAAACCATGACTATCTGTTGATCAGAACGAGCTAGTCAACTAGAGGCTCACTAGGGACATATTGTGGTCTATGTATTCACACGTGTATTACGATTTCCGGATAATACAGTTATAGCATGAATAAAAGACTATTATCATGAACAAAGAAATATAATAATAACACTTTTATTATTGCCTCTAGGGCATATTTCCAACAGTTAGTTGCGGGATGGAGCATTACTGAACGAGTAAAGAGACTTGCCAGTAACTATATTGAACTAGGTATCATGATACCGACGATTGAATCTCGGGCAAGTAACATATCGATGATAAAGGGAACAACGTATGTTGTTGTGCGGTTTGACCGATAAAGATCTTCGTAGAATATGTAGGAGTCAATATGAGCATCCAGGTTCCGCTATTGGTTATTGATCGGAGTTGTGTCTCGATCATGTCTACATAGTTCTCAAACCCGTAGGGTCCGCACGCTTAACGTTAGATGATGATTTGTATTATGAGTTATGTGTTTTGGTGACCGAAGTTTGTTTGGAGTCCCGGATGAGATCACGGACATGACGAGGAGTCTCAAAATGGTCGAGAGGTAAAGGTTGATATATTGGAAGGTGGTATTCGAACACCGGAAGGGTTCCAGAGTGTATCGGGTACAAACCGGAGTACCGGAAGGGTTATCGGAACCCCCCCCCCCCCCCCGGTGGAAGATATGGGCCATATGGGCCATGGGAGGCAGGCTAACCAGCCCACAAGGGGCTGGTGCGCCCCCCACAAGGGAGGAGGCCGAATTGGACTAGGGAAAGGGGCGCCACCCCCTTTCCTTCTACTCCCTCTCCTTTCCCCTTTCCACCTTCGTAAGAAGGAAAAAAGAGGGGGGGGGGGGCGAATCCTACTAGGAGTGGAGTCCTAGTAGGACTACCCCCTCCCTTGGCGTGCCCCTGGTGGCCGGCCTCCTCATCCATCCTTTATATACAGGGGCAAGGGGCACCCCAAAGGCACAACATTGTCTTAGCCATGTGCGGTGCCCCCCCCACCGTTTACTCCTCTGATAGTATTATCGTAATGCTTAGGCGAAGCCCTGCGCGGATCACATCATGAACACCATCACCATGCCGTTGTGCTGATGAAACTCTCCCTCGACCCTTTGCTGGATCAAGAGTTCGAGGGACGTCATCGAGCTGAACGTGTGTTGAATTCGGAGGTGCCGTACATTCGGTACTTGGATCGGTTGGATCGTGAAGATGTTCGACTACATCAACCACGTTAATTAACGCTTCCGCTTTCGGTCCATGAGGGTACGTGGACACACTCTCCCCCTCTCGTAGCTATGCATCTCCTAGATAGATCTTGCGTGATGGTATGATTTTTTTTTGAAATTGCATGCTACGTTCCCCAACGGTGGCATCCGAGCCAGGTCTATGTGTAGATCATATGCACGAGTAGAACATAAAGAGTTGTGGGCGATAACAGGCATACTGCTTACCACCAACATCTTACTTTGATTCGACGGTATTGTTGGATGAAGCGGCCTGGACCGACATTACATGACCGCGTTCATGAGACTGGTTCTACCGACGTGCTTTGCACACAGGTGGCTGGCGGGTGTTTGTTTCTCCAACTTTAGTTGAATCGAGTCTGACTACGGCCGGTCCTTGTTGAAGGTTAAAACAACACACTTGATGAAAAATCGTTGTGGTTTTGATGCGTAGGTAAGAACGGTTCTTGCTAGAAGCCTGTAGCTGCCACGTAAAACTTGCAACAACAAAGTAGAGGACATCTAACTTGTTTTTGCAGGGCTTGTTGTGACGTGATATTGTCAAGACATGATGTGATATAAATTGGTGTATGAGATGATCATGTTTTGTAACAAAGTTATCGGCAACTTGCAGGATCCATATGGTTGTCGCTTTATTGTATGAAATGCAATCATCATGTAATTGCTTTACTTTATCACTAAGCGGTAGTGATAGTCGTAGAAGCAATAGTTGGCTAGACAACAACGATGCTACGATGGAGATCAAGGTGTCAAGCCGCTGACGATGGAGATCATGATGGTGCTTTGGAGATGATGATCAATGGCACAAGATGATGATGGCCATATCATGTCACATTTTTTGATTGCATGTGATGTTCATCTTTTATGCATCTTATTTTGCTTAGTACAGCGGTAGCATTATAAGATGATCCCTCACTAAATTTCAAGGTATAAGTGTTCTCCCTGAGTATGCACCGTTGCTATAGTTTGTTGTGCGAGACACCATGTAATGATCGGGTGTGATAAGCTCTACGTTCACATACAATAGGTGTAAGCCAGTTTTGCACGTGCAGAATACTCAGGTTAAACTTGACGAGCCTAGCATATGCAGATGTGGCCTCGGAACACTGAGACCGAAAGGTCGAACGTGAATCATATAGTAGATATGATCAACATAGAGATGTTCACCATTGAAAAATACTCCATCTCACGTGATGATCGGACATGGTTTAGTTGATACGGATCATGTGATCATTTAGATGACTAGAGGGATGTCTATCTAAGTGGGAGTTCTTTAGTAATATGATTAATTGAACCTTAATTTATCATGAACTTAGTCCTGATAGTATTTGCAAATTATGTTGTTGATCAATAGCTCACGTTGTAGCTTCATTATGTTTTTTTGATATGTTCCTAGAGAAAACTAAGTTGAAAGATGATAGTAGCAATGATGCGGACTAGGTCCATGATCTGAGGTTTATCCTCATTGCTGCACAGAAGAATTATGTCCTTGATGCACCGTTAGATGATAAAACTATTGCAGGAGCAGATGCAAACGTTATGAACATTTGGCTAGCTCAGTATGATGACTACTTGATAGTTTAGTGCACCATGCTTTACGGCTTAGAATCGGGACTTCAAAGACGTTTTGAACGTCATGGATCATATGCGATGTTCCAGGAGTTGAAGTTAATATTTCAAGCAAATGCCTGAGTTGAGACATATGAAGTCTCCAACAAGTTCTATAGCTAAAAGATGGAGGAGAATAGCTCAGCTAGTGAGCATGTGCTCAGATTGTCTAGGTACTACAATCGCTTGAATCAAGTGGGAGTCAATCTTCCAGATAATATAGTGATTGGCAGAGTTCTCTAGTCACCATCACCAAGTTACTGGAACTTCGTGATGAACTATAATATGCAAGGGATAACGAAAACTAATCCCGAGCTCTTCGTGATGCTGAAATCGACAAAGGTGGAAATCAAGAAAAAGCATCAAGTGTTGATGATTAAACAAGACCACTAGTGTCAAGAAAAGGGCAAAGGGAAAGAAAGGGAACTTCAAGAAGAATGGCAAGCAAGTTGTCACTCCCATGAAGAAGCCCAAAGATGGACCTAAGCATGAAACAAATTGCTTCTACTGCAAAGGAAATGGTCATTGGAAGCAGAGTTACCCTAAATATTTGGTGGATAAGAAGGATGGCAAAGTGAACAAAGGTATATTTGATATACATGTTATTGATGTGTACCTTACTAGTGCTCGTATTAACCCCTGGGTATTTGATACTTGTTCAGTTGCTAAGATTAGTAACTCGAAACAGGAGTTGCAGAATAAATAGAGACTAGTTGATGGTGAAGTGACGATGTATGTTGGAAGTGGTTCCAAGATTGATATGATCATCATCACACACCCCCTATACTTTCGGGATTAGAGTTGAACCTAAATAAATGTTATTTGGTGTTTGCATTAAAGCATGAATATGATTAGATCATGTTTATTGCAATATGGTTATTCATTTAAGACAAAGAATAATTGTTATTCTATTTACATGAATAAAACCTTCTATGGTCATACACCCAATGTTGATGGTTTATTAAATCTTGATCGTAGTGATACACATATTAATAATATTGATGCCAAAAGATGCAAAGTTGATAATGAGAGTGCAACATACTTGTGGCACTGCCATTTAGGTCATATTGGTGTAAAGTGCATGAAGAAACTCCATGTTGATGGGATTTTGGAATCACTTGATTATGAACCATTTGATACTTGCGAACTATGCCTTATGGGCAAGATGACTAAAACTCCGTTCTCCGGAACAATGGAACGAGCTAATGACTTATTAGAAATAATACATACCGATGTATGCGGTAAGATGAGTGTTGAGGCTCATGGCAGGTATCATTATTTTCTGACCTTCACAGATGATTTGAGAAGATATGGGTATATCTACTTAATGAAACACAAGTCTGAAACATTTGAAAAGTTCAAAGAATTTCAGAGTGAAGTGGAGAATCATTGTAACAAGAAAATAAAGTTTCTACAATCTGATCATGGAGGTGAATATTTGAGTTATGAGTTTGGCCTTCATTTAAAACAATGTGGAATAGTTTCACAGCTCACGCCACCTGGAACACCATAGTGTAATGGTGTGTCTGAATGTCGTAACCGTACTTTATTAGATATGGTGCGATATATGATGTCTCTTACCGATTTACCACTATCATTTTGGGATTATGCATTGGAGACAACTGCATTCATGTTAAATAGGGCACCGTCAAAACCCGTTGAGACGACACCATATGAACTGTGGTTTGGCAACAAGCCTAAGTTGTCGTTTCTTAAAGTTTGGGGATGCGATGCTTATGTGAAAAAGTTTCGACCTGAAGATCGAGCTCAAATCGGAGAAATGTGTCTTCATAGGATACCCAAAAGGAACTGTTGGGTTCACCTTCTATCACATATCCGAAGGCAAGATATTCGTTGCTAAAAATGGATCCTTTCTAGAGAAGGAGTTTCTCTCGAAAGAAGTGAATGGGAGGAAAGTAGAACTTGATGAGGTAATTGTACCTTCTCCCGAATTGGAAAGTAGTTCATCACAGAAATCAGTTCTAGTGATTCCTACACCAATTAGTGAAGAAGCTAATGATGATGATCATGAAACTTCAGATCAAGTTACTACCAAACCTCGTAGGTCAACCAGAGTACGGTCTGCACCAGAGTGGTACGACAATCCTATTCTGGAAGTCATGTTACTAGACCATGATGAACCTACGAACTATGAGGAATCGAAGATGAGCCCAGATTCCGCGAAATGGCTTGAGGCCATGAAATCTAAGATGGGATCCATGTATGGGAACAAAGGATGGACTTTGGTGGACTTTCCCGATGATCGGCAAGCCATAGAAAATAAAATGGATCTTCAAGAGGAAGACGGACGCTGATAGTAGTGTTACTATCTACAAAGCTTGACTTGTCGCAAAAGGTTTTCAACAAGTTCAAGGTGTTGACTACAATGAGATTTTCTCAACTATAGCGATGCTTAAATCCATCTGAATCATGTTAGCAATTGCCATATTTTAGGAAATCTGGCAAATGGATGTCAAAACTGCATTCCTTAAATGGATATTTCTTAAAGAAGAGTTGTATATGATGCAACCAGAAGGTTTTGTCGATCCTAAAGGTACTAACAAGGTGTGCAAGCTCCAGCAATCCATCTATGGACCGGTGCAAGTATCTCGGAGTTGGAATATATGCTTTGATGAGTTGATCAAATCATATAGTTTTATACAGACTTGCGATGAAGCCTGTATTTACAAGAAAGTGAGTGGGAGCACTACAACCTTTCTGATAAGTATATGTGAATGACATATTGTTGATCAGAAATGATGTAGAATTTTCTGGAAAGCATAAAGGAGAGTTTGAAAGGAGACTTTCAAAGAAAGAGCTCGGTGAAGCTGCTTACATATTGGGCATCAAGATCTATAGAGATAGATCAAGATGCTTGATAAGATTTTTCAATGAGTACATACCTTGACCAGATTTTGAAAGAGTTCAAAATGGATCAGCCAAAGAAGGAGTTCTTGCCTGTATTACAAGGTGTAAAGTTGAGTAAGACTCAAAGCCCGACCATGGAAGAAGATAGAAAGAGAATGAAAGTCATTCCCTATGCCTCAGTCATAGGTTCTATAAAGTATGCCATGCTATGTACCACACCAGTTGTGTGCCTTGCTATGAGTTTGGCAAGTGGGTACGATAGTGATCCAGGAGTGGATCACTGTATAGCGGTCAAAGTTATCCTTAGTTACCTAAGAGGACTAAGGAAGTATTTCTCGGTTATGGAGTTGATAATGAGTTTGTCGTAAAGAGTTACGTTGATGTAAGCTTTAAACCAATCCAGATGACTCTGAGTCTCAGTCTGGATACACATTGAAAGTGGGAGCAATTATCTAGAGTAGCTCTATGCAGAGCATTGTAGACATAGAAAATTTGCAAAATACATACGACTCTGAATTTAGCAGACCCGTTGACTAAACTTCTCTCACAAGCAAAACATGATCACACCTTAGTACTCTTTGGGTGTTAATCACATAGCGATGTGAACTAGATTATTGACTCTAGTAAACCCTTTGGTTGTTGGTCACATGGCGATATGAACTATCGGTGTTAATCACATACAGATGTGAACTATTGGTGTTAAATCACATGGCGATGTGAACTAGATTATTGACTCTAGTGCAAGTGGGACACTGAAGGAAATATGCCCTAGAGGCAATAATAAAGTTGTTATTTATATTTCCTTATATAATGAAAAATGTTTATTATTCGTGCTAGAATTGTATTAACCGGAAACTTAGTACATGTGTGAATACATAGACAAAATAAAGTGTCCCTAGTATGCCTCTACTTGACTAGCTCGTTAATCAAAGATTGTTATGTTTCCTGACCATAGACATGTGTTGTCATTTGATGAACGGGATCACATCATTAGAGAATGATGTGATGGACAAGACCCAGCCGTTAGCTTAGCATAATGATCGATAAGTTTTATTGCTATTGCTTTCTTCATGACTTATACATGTTCCTCTGACTATGAGATTATGCAACTCCCGAATACCGGAGGAACACCTTATGTGCTATCAAACGTCACAACGTAACTGGGTGATTATAAAGATGCTCTATAGGTGTCTCCAAAGGTGTTTGTTGGGTTGGCATAGATCGAGATTAGGATTTGTCACTCTGTGTATCGGAGAGGTATCTCTGGGCCCACTCGTTAATTCTCATCACTATAAGCCTTGCAAGAAATGTGACTAATAAGTTAGTTGCGGGATGAAGCATTAAGGAACGAGTAAGCATACTTTCTATTAACGAGTTTGAACTAGGTATGATGATACCGATGATCGAATCTCGGGAAGTAACATACCGATGACAAAGGGAACACCATATGTTGTTGTGCGGTTTGACCAATAAAGATCTTTGTAGAATATGTAGGTGCCAATATGAGCATCTCCTTTCCACTATTGGTTAATGACCGGAGATGTCTCTCGATCATGTCTACATAGTTCTCGTACCCATAGGGTCCGCATGCTTAACGTTCGATGACGATTTGTATTATGAGTTATGTGTTTTGGTGACTGTCGGTGTCAAAACCTGCGGATCTCGGGTAGGGGGTCCCGAACTGTGCATCTAAGGCTAATGGTAACAGGAGGTAGGGGACACGATGCTTTACCCAGGTTTGGGCCCTCTCGATGGAGGTAATACCCTACTTCCTGCTTGATTGATCTTGATGATATGAGTATTACAAGAGTTGATCTACCACGAGATTGTAGAGGCTAAACCCTGGGAGCTAGCCTATGATGATTAAGATTGTTGTCCTACGGACTAAACCCTCCAGTTTATATAGACACCGGAGGAGGCTAGGGTTACACAGAGTCGGTTACAAAGAAGGAGATCTAACATCCCGATCGCCAAGCTTGTCTTCCACGCAAAGGAGAGTCCCATCCAGACACGGGACGAAGTCTTGAGTCTTGTATCTTCACAGTCCAACTGTCCGGCCAAAGTATATAGTCCGGCTGTCCGGATACCCCCTAATCCAGGACTCCCTCAGTAGCCCCTGAACTAGGCTTCAATGATGATGAGTCCGACATGTAGATTGTCTTCGGCATTGCAAGGCGGGTTCCATCTCCGAATCCAGAGTACCTGTTGTAGCGAACAGTGTCCGGCTTCCCATCAATGTTGTACTCCTCGGCTTTTGTGCTTCAATAATGGCCATCTCCACGTGTCGAGCGAATACGAGGAGCCGGAGCATTTTTACATTTGCCACCCTGACCCTGCAGGCAAACCGTCTATTTGAAGAGACGGGGATCCTCAGATCCAAATCTCACCTTCTTCCCTTGAGCAAGCATTCAACAGAGCGCATCCAGAAAAAAACATTCCATCATGGCCGGTCACCGCAGCTCCTCTTCTCGCTCCCTTAGCTCTAAGCTTGGTGATTAGGAAGAATGTTCTGTCCCCCATAGCCGTTTAGTAGAGTTGCAGACCCAAGGGTTTCTTCCACCGGTGTACATGGTCCCCGTCCAAGCCGGACTAGCCACCTACAATGGCGGGGCATGCTACGTCTTGAGCTTGCGTTGGTTTTCCTCGAAGAGGAGAGGGTGATGCAGCAAAGTGTAGCGTAAGTATTTCCCTCAGTTTTGAGAACCAAGGTATCAATCCAGTAGGAGGCTCCTCAAAAGTCCCACGCACCTACACAAACAAACTGAGAACTCGCAACCAACGCAATGAAGGGGTTGTCAATCCCTTCACGGCCACTTGCGGAAGTGAGATCTAATAAAGATAGTATGATAAGATAAATATATTTTTGGTATTTTATAAGATAGATGCAAAAAGTAAAGATGCAAATAAAGGTAGATTTAAAGCAAATATGATAAGAGATAGACCTGGGGGACGTAGGTTTCACTAGAGGTTTCTCTCAAGATAGCATAAGTATTACGGTGGGTGAACAAATTACCGTCGAGCAATTGATAGAAAAGCGCATAGTTATGAGATTATCTAGGCATGATCATGTATATAGGCATCACGTCCATAACAAGTAGACCGAATCCTGCCTGCATCTACTACTATTACTCCACACATCGACCGACTCCTGCCTGCATCTAGAGTATTAAGTTCATAAGAACAGAGTAACGCATTAAGCAAGATGACATGCTGTAGAGGGATAAACACATGCAATATGATATAAACCCCATCTTGTTATCCTCGATGGCAACAATACAATACGTGTCTTGCAACCCTTTCTGTCACTGGATAAGAACACCGCAAGATTGAACCCAAAGCTAAGCACTTCTCCCATTGCAAGAAAGACCAATCTAGTAGGCCAAACCAAACTGATAATTAGAAGAGACTTGCAAAGATAACTCAATCATACATAAAAGAATTCAGAGAAGATTCAAATATTATTCATAGATAAACTTGATCATAAACCCACAATTCATCGGATCTCAACAAACACACTTCCAAAAGAGATTATATCGAATAGATCTCCACAAGAGAGGGGGAGAACATTGTATTGAGATCCAAAAAGAGAGAAGAAGCCATCTAGCTAATAATTATGGACCCGTAGGTCTGTGGTAAACTACTCACAACTCATCGGAGGGGCAAGGATGTTGATGTAGGGGCCCTCCGTGGTTGCTTCCCCCTCCGGCAGAGTGCCAACAAGGGCTCCAAGATGGGATCTCGCGGATACAGAAGGTTACGGCGGTGGAAATTGTGTTTCGTGGTGCTCCTGGATGTTTTCGGGGTACGTAGGTATACATAGGAGGAAGAAGTATGTTGGTGGCCGCCTGAGGGGCCCACAAGACAGGGGGGCGCGCCCTATAGGGGGGGGGGGCGTCCTCCTATCTCGTGGGGCCCTCGGAGGCTTCTTGACTTGCACTCCAAGCTCTCCGGATCAGATTTGTTCCAAAAATAACGCTCCCGAAGGTTTCATTCCGTTTGGACTCCGTTTCATATTCCTTTTCTTTGAAATACCGAAATAGGCAAAAAAAACAGCAATATGGGTTGGGCCTCCGGTTAGTAGGTTAGTCCCAAAAATGATATAGATGTGTAAAATAAAGCCCATAAACATCCAAAAGAGGTAATATAATAGCATGGAACAATCAAAAATTATAGATACGTTGGAGACGTATCAAGCATCCCCAAGCTTAATTCCTGCTCGTCCTCGAGTAGGTAAATGATAAAAAGAGAATTTTTGATGTGGAATGCTACCTAGCATAATTCATAATGTAATTTTCTTTATTGTGGCATGAATGTTCAGATCCAAATGAATACAAAATAAAAGTTCATATTGACATAAGAAATAGTAATACTTCAAGCATACTAATCAAAGTAATCATGTCTTCTCAAAATAACATGGCTAAAGAAAGTTATCCCTACAAAATCATATAGTCTGGCTATGCTCTATCTTCATCAAACAAAGTATTTAATCATGCACAACCCCGATGACAAGCCAAGCAATTGTTTCATACTTTAATAATCTCAAACTTTTTCAACTTTCACGCAATACATGAGCGTGAGCCATGGACATAACACTGTATGTGGAATAGAAGGGTGGTTGTAGAGAAGACAAAAAGGAGAAGATAGTCTCACATCAACTAGGCGTATCAACGGGCTATGGAGATGCCCATTAATAGATATCAATGTGAGTGAGTAGGGATTGCCATGCAACGGATGCACTAGAGCTATAAATATATGAAAGCTCAACAAAAGAAACTAAGTGGGGTGCATCCAACTTGCTTGCTCACAAAGATCTAGGGCACTTTTGAGGAAGCCCATCATTGGAATATACAAGCCAAGTTCTATATGAAAAATTCCCACTAGTATATGAAAGTGACAACATATGAGACTCTCTATCATGAAGATCATAGTGCTATTTTGAAGCACAAGTGTGGAAAAAGATATAGTAGCATTGTCCCTTCTCTCTTTTTCTCTCATTTTTATTTTTTTCTTTCTTTTCCTTTTTTTCTTTGGCCTTTCTCTTTTTTTCCCTTTTTTTATAAAGTCCGAAGTCTCATCCCGACTTGTGGGGGAATCATAGTCTTCATCATCCTTTCCTCACTAGGACAATGCTCTAATAATGAAGATCATCACACTTTTATGGATTTACAACTTGAAGCTAGAACAAGATATGACTCTATATGAATGCCTCCGGCGGTGTACCGGGATATGCAATGAATCAAGAGCGACATGTATGAAAATTATGAAAGTGGCCTTGCCACAAATACAATGTCAACTACATGATCATGCAAAAAGCAATATGACAAAAGTAATGTGTGTCATATGAACGGAACGGTGGAAAGTTGAATGGCAATATATCTCGGAATGGCTATGGAAATGCCATAATAGGTAGGTATGGTGGCTGTTTTGAGGAAGGAGTATGGTGTGTGTAAGGTACCAGCGAAAATTGCACGATACAAGAGCGGCTAGCAATAGTGGAAGGGTGAAAGAGTGCGTATAATCCATGGACTCAACATTAATCAAAGGAACTCATATACTTGTTGCAAAAATTTAGAAGTCATCAAAAACCAAACTACTACATGCATGCTCCTAGGGGGATAGATTGGTAGGAAAATACCATCGCTCGTCGCCGACCGCCACTCATAAGGAAGACAATCAATAAATAAAATTGTGCTCCAACTTCATCACAAAGCGGTTCACCATACGTGCATGCTACGGGACTCACAAGCTTCAACACAAGCATTCTTTAAATTCATAATCAACCAACTAGCATGACTTTAATATCACTACCTCCATATCTCAAAACAATTATCAAGCATCAAATTGATCATAGCATCCAATTCACTTTCTATGATAGTTTTTATTATACCCAACTTGGATGCTCATCATTCTAAGACCAACTTTATGATCATAGAAAATACCATGCTGTTCTAAAAGACTCTCAAAATAATATAAGTGAAGCATGAGAGACTAGCAATTTCTTCAAAATTAAGACACCACCGTGCTCTAAAAGATATAAGTGAAGCACTAGAGAAAAAACTATCAAGCTCAAAAGATATAAGTGAAGCACATAGAGTATTCTAGCAAATTCTAATCAAATAGGCCTCTCCAAAAAGGTGTGTACAGAAAGGATGATTGTGGTAAACTAAAAAGCAAAGACTAATATAATACACGACGCTCCAAGCAAAACACATATCATGTAGCGAATAAAAATATAGCTCCAAGTAAAGTTACCAATGAACAAAGACGAAAGAGGAGATGCCTTCCCGGGGCATCCCCAAGATTAGGCTTTTGGCTATTATTGAATATATTGGGGTGCAATGGGCATCCCCAATCTTAGGCTCTTGCCACTCCTTATTCGATAGTCCATAAAAGCTTTACCCAAAACTTGAAAACTTCACAACACAAAACTCAACAGGAAATCTTATAAGCTCCATTAGTGAAAGAAAACAAAACCACCACATAAGGTACTGCCATGAACTCATTCTTTATTTAATTTGGTGTTAAACCTACTGTATTCCAACTTCTTTATGATTCATAGACTGATTTACTAGCCATAGATGCATTGAAATAAGCAAACAACACACGAAAAACAGAATCTGTCAAAAAACAGAACAGTCTGTAGCAATCTGTAACTAACGCAAACTTCTGGAACTCTAAAATTCCTACCAAAATAGGAATTCCTGGACAATTTGTCTATTGAACAGCATCAAAAAGAATCAATGCAAAAGCACGTTCCTGTTATTTAACAAAATTATATTCGTGCGCGCAAAGTTTCTGTTTTTCAGCAGAATAAAATAACTATCATCGTAGGTTATCCTATAGGTTCTACTTGGCACAAACACTATTTAAAAGATAAAAACACATCTAACCAGAAGGTAGATGCAAGATTTATATTACTAAACAGGAGCAAAAACAAAAAACATAAAGAAAATTGGGTTGCCTCCCAACTAGCGCTATTGTTTAACGCCCCTAGCTAGGCATAAAAGCAAAGATAGATCTAACGAGTGCCATCTTTGGCACTAAATTCATAAGTAGCATGCATGATAGATTCATAAGGTAATTTAACTTTCTTTCTTGGAAAGTGATCCATGCCTTTCTTTAATGGAAATTGGAATCTAATATTCCATTCCTTCATATCAATAATCGCACCAATGGTTCTAAGGAAAGGTCTACCAAGAATAATAGGGCAAGAAAGATTGCAATCTATATCAAGAACGATAAAATCTACGGGCACCAAATTTCTATTTGCAACAATGAGAACATCATTGATCCTTCCCATAGGCTTTTTAATGGTGGAATCCGCAAGGTGCAAATTTAAAGAGCAATCATCAAGATCATGGAAACCTAGAATATCACATAAAGTTTTCGGAATCGTGGAAACACTAGCACCCAAATCACACAAAGAAAAACACTCATAATCTTTAATTATAATCTTTATAGTAGGTTCCCACTCATCATTAATTTTTCTAGGTATAGAAACTTCCAAATTAAGTTTTTCATCATAAGATTGCATCAAGGCATCAACAATATGTTTGGTAAAAGCTTTATTTTGACTATAAGCATGAGGAGAATTAACAACGGATTGCAACAAGGAAATACAACCTTTTAAAGAGCAATTATCATAATCAAATTCCTTGAAATCCGAGATAGTAAGTTCAATATTATTAGAAGTTGAGGATTTTCCAATCTCACTTTTACCAAATTTAACATCAAGATCTAAAGACTCCGAATTTTTGGGACGCCTTCTAGGAAAAGTTGATTCATCATCACTCCCATAATCATCAAAATTCATATTGCAAAACATAGATCTAATCGGAGACGCATCAATAACTTCAAAATCCTCATCAATATTTTCATGAAGACTAGAAGAACACGCTTTTATAAAGCTTTCTTTTTTAGCACGCAATCTAGCGGTTCTTTCCTTGCACTCGTCAATGGAAATTCTCATTACTTTGAGAGACTTATTGATATCATGCTTAGGAGAAGAAGATCCAAGTTTAAGAGAATTAACATCAAGCGAAAGTCTATCAACATTCCTAGCCAAATCATCAACTTTGAGCAATTTTTCTTCAAGCAAGGCATTAAAATTCTTTTGAGAAATCATAAATTCTTTCGCACTATTCTCAAAATCAGAGGGCATCTTGTTAAAATTACCATAAGAATTATTGTAGGAATTTCCATAATTATTAGATGGATTACTAGGGAACGGTCTAGCATTAAAATTTCCTCTATAAGCATTGTTTCCAAAACTATTCCTACCAACAAAATTCACATCCATAGATTCATTATTATTCTCAATCAAGGAAGACAAAGGCATATCATTGGGATCAAGAGGAGTAGTTTTAGTAGCAAACATCTTCATAAGTTCATCCATCTTTCCACTCAAAACATTAATTTCTTCTATAGCATGCACTTTTTTACTAGAAGATCTTTTGGTGTGCCATTGAGAATAATTAGCCATAATATTATCAAGAAATTTTGTAGCATCTCCTAACGTGATTTCCATAAAGGTGCCTCCTGCGGCCGAATCTAAGAGATTTCTAGAAGCAAAGTTCAAACCGGCATAAAAATTTTGTATGATCATCCATAAGTTCAAACCATGAGTAGGGCAATTGCGAAGCATCAATTTCATTCTTTCCCAAGATAGGGCAACATGCTCATGATCAAGTTGTTTAAAATTCATAATATCGTTCCTAAGAGTGATGATCTTAGCGGGAGGAAAATACTTAGAGATAAAAGCACCTTTGCACTTGTTCGAAGAATCAATACTATTTTTAGGCAAAGATGAAAACCAAACTTTAGCACGATCTCTAAGTGAAAACGGAAATAACTTCAATTTGACAATATCGTTATCCGTATCTTTCTTCTTTAGCATATCACACAAATCAACAAAATTGTTGAGATGAGTAGCGGCATCTTCACTAGGAAGGCCGGCGAATTGATCTTTCATAACAAGATTCAACAAAGCGGTATTGATTTCACAAGACTCAACATCATTAAGAGGAGCAATCGGAGTACTAAGGAAATCATTATTATTGGTATTCGAGAAGTCACACAACTTGGTATTATCTTGTGCCATGGCAACAAGTAATCCAACACACAAGCAAACAGAAAAACGGCAAGCGAAAAGAGAGGAGGAGATTGGGAAAGAGAGGCGAATAAAACGACAAGGGTGAAGTGGGGGAGAGGAAAACGAGAGGCAAATGGCAAATAATGTAAATGCGAGGGAGATGGGTTTCTGATGGGTACTTGGTATGTCTTGACTTGAGCGAAGACCTCCCCGGCAACGATGCCAGAAATCCTTCTTGCTACGTCTTGAGCTTGCGTTGGTTTTCCTCGAAGAGGAGAGGGTGATGCAGCAAAGTGTAGCGTAAGTATTTCCCTCAGTTTTGAGAACCAAGGTATCAATCCAGTAGGAGGCTCCTCAAAAGTCCCACGCACCTACACAAACAAACTGAGAACTCGCAACCAACGCAATAAAGGGGATGTCAATCCCTTCATGGCCACTTGCGGAAGTGAGATCTAATAAAGATAGTATGATAAGATAAATATATTTTTGGTATTTTATAAGATAGATGCAAAAAGTAAAGATGCAAATAAAGATAGATTGAAAGCAAATATGATAAGAGATAGACCCGGGGGCCATAGGTTTCACTAGAGGCTTCTCTCAAGAGAGCATAAGTATTATGGTGGGTGAACAAATTACTGTCGAGCAATTGATAGAAAAGCGCATAGTTATGAGATTATCTAGGCATGATCATGTATATAGGCATCACGTCCATAACAAGTAGACCGACTCCTGCTTGCATCTACTACTATTACGCCACACATCGACCGACTCCTGCCTGCATCTAGAGTATTAAGTTCATAAGAACAGAGTAACGCATTAAGCAAGATGACATGATGTAGAGGGATAAACACATGCAATATGATATAAACCTCATCTTGTTATCCTCGATGGCAACAATACAATACGTGTCTTGCAACCCTTTCTGTCACTGGGTAAGAACACCACAAGATTGAACCCAAAGCTAAGCACTTCTCCTATGGCAAGAAAGACCAATCTAATAGGCCAAACCAAACTGATAATTCGAAGAGACTTGCAAAGATAACTCAATCATACATAAAAGAATTCAGAGAAGATTCAAATATTATTCATAGATAAACTTGATCATAAACCCACGATTCATCGGATCTCGACAAACACACTGCAAAAAGAGATTACATCGAATAGATCTCCACAAGAGAGGGGGAGAACATTGTATTGAGATCCAAAAAGAGAGAAGAAGCCATCTAGCTAATAACTGGACTCGTAGGTCTGTGGTAAACTACTCACAACTCATTGGAGGGGCAAGGATGTTGATGTAGAGGCCCTCCGTGGTTGCTTCCCCCTCCAGCAGAGTGCCGACAAGGGCTCCAAGATGGGATCTCGCGGCTACAGAAGGTTACGGCGGTGGAAATTGTGTTTCGTGGTGCTCCTGGATGTTTTCGGGGTACGTAGGTATATATAGGAGGAAGAAGTATGTCGGTGGCTGCCCGAGGGGCCCATGAGACAGGGGGCGTGCCCTACAGGGGGGCGCCCTCCTATCTCGTGGGGCCCTCGGAGGCTTCTTGACTTGCACTTCAAGCTCTGCGGATAAGATTTTTTCCAAAAATAACGCTCCCGAAGGTTTCATTCCGTTTGGACTCCGTTTCATATTCCTTTTCTTCGAAATACTGAAATAGGTAAAAAAACAGCAATATGGGCTGGGCGTCCGGTTAGTAGGTTAGTCCCAAAAATGATATAAATGTGTAAAATAAAGCCCATAAACATCCAAGAGAGGTAATATAATAGCATGGAACAATCAAAAATTATAGATACGTTGGAGACGTATCAGGGCGCAAGCGGAGAGATCTCCTAACCCATCTCAGGGGGAGCGAGTATGCCTCATCCCATATTTGCTAAGAGGCGTCGGGTTTCCAATCCACCCATTCCTTCGCGGGCTCCTACAGTTCTATGGCCTCCAGTTGCACAACTTTACCCCCGCCTCCGTGCTACACATCGCAGGATACGTTGCCCTTTGTGAATTATTCCTGGGCTGCGAGGCTCACTTCGAGTTATGGAAGAAGTTATTCTTCCTCGTCCCTCTCAATCAGGGGGAATCTATATATCAAGTGGGCGGAGCCAAAATATGGCGCGCCGCCCAGACCGGATACCTGTCCGGCACTCCAAAGAAGGCATCTGAAGGCTGGCCCTCAGAGTGGTTTTATGTAGATGATGTTCCCCTTCCTAATCCAATCCGGACGGGCCTCCCTGAGTTTAGTAACGCTCCGCTGAAGAAACAACGAAGTTGGCACCCTTGGAGCCCCCAAGAGGAAGATACCAGAGAAGTCCACTTCCTGATGAGTAGGATAAAGACATTGGCCCAATCAGGACTGACAATAGTCGAGGTTATATCAATATGCATAATGTGGGGGGGGTGCAGCCACTTCAATATCGGGGGAAGCCCATGTGGCACTTCAACGGGGAAGATGATGCCACCCGCTGTGGTCGTAAAGGCCCGGACTCCGCCACCGCTCTGGCGAGAATACTGTCCAATTTATATAAAGGAGAAGAAGAAGAATTCCTTCGTATCAAACCGCGGGATGGATTTTCCATGTACAACTCCCCAAGCTGGGTAAGTCGTTATTCTTTACCCAACTCTATCCATTCTGGTGCCCATCATCACAATCATTTACCCTGATATTTCTAAGCAGGAACCGAGGAAAGCCGTGAAAGAGTTCAACAGCCCTCCTCCGCAGCTAGAGGATCCTAGCCGGTCCTTCGACCCTGGACTTGAAGAAGATCCGGATATATCTGTGGAGCTTGTCGACGGGACATTTTATCAGGCAAGCTGCGATGGCACCTTGGTGGCTATTATCGTCGATTATCCTGGACTGCTCCTTGCGTCGCGTGTAAGCAAAGCTGAAGCTTTAATTTCTGAAGAGGAATCCTTTCTTATACCGTGCCTTATGCACAAATATCTTATTTTTACAGAGACGACCATCGGAATGCGGCGCTGAGCCCCTAGGGGCTCATCAGCAAAGGGCATTCGGGCCAGGCAGGCTCAAGAGGAAAGCGGTTAGGGTTGGAACGCCATCACAGAGGTATAGTTAAAATCTGCTCTACGATTATCGTGTTTGAAATGTAACAGCATCCATCGTATCCTGGCAGAAAGAGTAGTCACCGGACTATATCCGGAGATCCTGCCGGTCACGCCTCCACCAGCCGGATTCCAGAATCGGCTTCAAGAGAGGAGGCCAATGCGGGGCCGATGCCGAATTGTTCTCCGACAGAGGATGCGGATAGGCTCTCCGCCACCAATTCTGAAGTAGAGAGTGCCATGAATCACTGGCACTGACGGGCCATACATCGTAATGGTATCTTTTCCGAAGAGGCATTCAATGCCTTCAATTCAGGAGACGCATACATCCGAGCTGCCCAAGATGGGCTTGCCCGAGCGACGGACCAGTATGCAAAAGATATACGGGTAAGAGAATTTGATAAGCATGTAGAGCAGTAGCCCCTGAGACTTGAAACAGTTGGGATAGCTGATTTAAGGATCATTGTATGCACAGGTTCTTATAGAGAAGAATACCCATTTGTCTCAAGAGCTAGAGGAGTGCAAGACCCAGCTGAGGGCCGCGGTTGCCAAACTAGAGGAATCCCAGAAGGCCTCATTTGTTAACATTTGTCTCAATAGAGAAATTTTGAGGAAATATACCAGTTAGTAGTTGGCTTGCTTTATAAGTCTAACAGAAAATTCTACACACAATCCCGAGGAGAATCCGGAGATCGTAAGAGATAGTGAGTCACATCTCCAAAGACAGCTAAAGGCTGGCGAGTGTGTGCTTACGCAGGTTAAGCAGGAGAAAAACAATCTCCAAGATGCCAACGTCCGGCTGGGCGTCGAATTAGCAGATGTTCGAGCTCAGCTAGCGGACTCCATGAAGGAGAACAGGAGGCTTCATTGCGACATTTATGGTAAGTGCCTAAACGAACTGCAGTACAGTTCAGCGAGGAAGCATATTAAAAGAGTTTATTTCTGTAGGTATGCCGACGGGCCGTCCTGAAGAGGAGATGCCTGGGTCCGCAGGCGATTTGCTGCAAGATCTCTCACAACTGCACGGATGAGCTCGGCAGGTGATGCAGGGTATTGCCCAGGCCTTGTGGCCATCCGCTCCCCTGCCAGGAGGCATGGGGGAGCTCGTGGATATGCTCAAAGGAGCATGGCGGCGCTTCAGGTTATGGAAGGTATCAGCCTGCCGACAAGGTGCGAGGGAAGCCTGGGCCATGGTGAAGACGCGATACGCCAAGATTGACCCGAACCATATGGCCAAAGTCGGACCGGCGGGGCCAGATGGGCAAGAGATTCCTGTAAGTCTCGTGTATGACCAGGTAGCGTTAGCTGCAAAGTATTCCCAACAAGACTGCAAGCTAGATAGCCTGTTGGATGGTATAGAGGAAGAATATAGCCAGTCCAAGTGACTATGTAATTCAATGGACATATGTAGTCCCTAGCCGGATTGAAAATCTTTTGTCATGGCGGACCTTTTCGCTTCAGCCCCCGGATCCGACAGTCCGGGGTGTATCCGAATACCCGCTCAGTTATGTAAAACTGGGGTATGTGTGGAAACCAGGTGTAGGGGTCATAAGTGCTTGAACAAACAAGTACCCAACTAGTTATGTTATATTACATGGGTAGTAAGAAACATCTTCCAGGGAGAATAGTTCCATTAGGGGTTCCTTTCCCTGGGTACGCATGCATCGATGTGCATGTCCGAGCTGTGAATAGAAACGCAGGATACAAAACTTATGGGGATTCGCGTTGTAGTAAACGAAAGAAACATCTTTTGTTCACCGACTGAATATTCCCTTAAAAACGCTAGCTTTCGGCTTCACCCAGTCTGAGGTACACATCCGGCTGAACCGGCAGTAACAATCACAGAGGTGCTCCCCTTATTCCCTAGCCGAATTAATGGGAACTTAGGTCATAAGCACAAGAGCCAGGCAACCCAGCATGGCCAAATCTTAAGCCATATCGATGCATATAATGGTGAAGAAAAGGCACATATGGAAAAAGGACGCATATGTGGTAGGCAGGAAGCCATAAAATTAATTATATTTAGCCTCCATATAGGAAGCCCCCAGGTACGGTGAGCACACATAGTGCGCCCGGAGTGATCCGAGCATCCGCACTGTATTTAATACTTTGTGTGAAGAAGGTAAAAGGGCGAGAAAGGAAAAAGGGAGAACATAATTAAAAGAGCGGGGGTAAGGAGATGAACACTGAGTTCGACGCTAGGCGTAGAATCTCCGGAGTCTGGCCGCGTTCCATGGGTTAGGCTCGAGTCTGTTATTCGGATGCATTGCGCAGGAGGCATGCTCCTCCGGTGAGAATTTTATCAATGATGAAGGGACCCTCCCACTTAGGTTTGAGCTTGTCCTTCTTCTTCTTCGGTAGGCGTAGAACGAGTTCGCCAACATTATAAGTTTTGGCCCACACTTCTCTGCTTTGATACCTTCAAGCATGTTGCTGATAGAATGCGGAACGGGCTTTGGCGACGTCGCGCTCCTCCTCCAGGGCATCTAAGTTGTCCTGCCAATCTAGCTCGGCTTCCTTCTCTTCGTACATGGGCACGCGAGGTGAGTCATGGATTATGTCGTAGGGTAGTACTGCTTCTGCGCCATACACCATAAAAATGGTGCATATCCGGTCGTGCGATTCGGCGTGGTCCGCAACCCCCATAGTACGGAGTCGAGCTGCTCGACCCAGTGCGTGTCCGGTTCTTTCAAGGATCGCACTAGTCTTGGTTTGATGCCGCTCATGATGAGACCATTTGCACATTTGACCTGGCCGTTTGTTTGGGGATGATAGACAGAGGCGTAATCGAGCTTAATGCCCATGTTGCTGCACCAAGTTTTCACTTCATTGGCTGTGAAGTTTGAGCCATTGTTAGTGATGATGCTGTGGGGGACACCATAACGGTGTACAACCCCTGATATGAAGTCTATCACTGGTCCGGATTCGGCCGTTTTAACCGGTTTGGCTTCTATCTATTTGGTGAACATGTCCACCATGACCAATAAGTATTTTTTTTCTTATGGCTTCCCCCTTTAAGAGGTCCGACCATATCCAGCCCCCAGACTGCGAAGGGCCAAGTTATGGGGATTGTTTGGAGAGCGGTAGGGGGCATGTGGCCCTGATTGGCGAAGAGCTGGCAACCAACGCAATGTTGGACAAGGTCCTGTGCATCTGCTCGGGCTGTCGGCCAATAAAAACATGTATAGAAGGCTTTGCTGACAAGTGCCCGAGCCGCGGCGTGGTGCCCGCCAAGTCCAGCATGGATTTCAGCCAAGAGCTGCCGCCCTTCCTCTTCGGAGATGCATCTTTGGAGCACTCCGGTGGCACTTTTCTTATAGAGCTCTCCCTCATGGACTCTGTAGGCCTTGTAACGCCGCACAATACAACGTGCTTCATTTTGGTCCTCGGGAAGCTCCTGCCTATTTAGGTAGGCCAAGAAGGGCTCGGTCCACAGGGAGATTACAACCATGATTTCGTGGGACGAAGGTGTTATTTCGGTGGAGGAGCCCCCGATTACGTCGGATGGTTCAGAATCTGGGGTTGTATTCGGAGCCGGACTGGTGTTGCCGGATTCCCCTTCCCATACCACGGATGGCTTGAACAGCCTTTCCAAGAATATATTAGGTGGGACGGGGTCGCGTTTAGCGCCGATGCGGGCGAGGATATCCGCCGCTTGATTATTTTCTCGGGCCACATGGTGGAATTCGAGCCCCTCGAACCGAGCTGACATTTTGAGGATGGCATTACGGTATGCCACCATTTTCGGATCCTTGGCATCAAAATCTCCGTTTATTTGTGATATTGCAAGGTTTGAGTCCCCGCGCACCTCTAGGCGTTGAATGCCTATAGAGACTGCCATCCGAAGATCATGCAACAGAGCCTCGTATTCGGCTGCGTTGTTGGAGTCTGTGTATAATATTTGGAGTACGTATTGGACCATGTCTCTGGTGGGGGATGTCAGGACTACACCCGCTCCCAATTCGGCCAGCATTTTAGAGCCGTCGAAGTGCATGATCCAATTGGAGTGCGCGCCATACTCTTTAGGGAGTTCGGCTTCTGTCCATTCGGTGACAAAGTCAGCCAATACTTGCGACTTAATGGCCCGCCGTGGTTTGTATGTTATGTCAAACAGAAGAAGCTCGATAGCCCATTTAGCAATCCGTCCCGTGGCGTCGCGGTTGTTTATTATGTCGTTGAGAGGTACTTCGGAGGCCACCGTAATCGAACACTCTTGAAAGTAGTGTCGTAGCTTCCGGAATGCCATGAAGACCACGTATGCTATCTTTTGATAGTGTGGGTATCGGGATTTGCATGGAGTGAGGACAGTGGACACGTAATATACCGGCTTTTGGAGCGGGAACTTGTATCCGTCTGCTTCTCGTTCGACGACGAGCACTGCCCTTACAACCTGATGTGTTGCAGCTATGTACAATAACATAGGTTCACCAGTATTTGGTGCGGTCAGGACTGGATTGCTGGACAATAGGGTCTTTATTTCATCAAGTCCGGCTGCGGCCGCATCCATCCACATGAAGTGTTCGGTGCGTCGAAGAAGGCGGTAAAGAGGTTGCGCCTTTTCTCCTAATCGGGAGATAAAGCGGCTTAAGGCAGCCACACATCCAGTTAGTTTCTGGATATGCTTGAGGTCTGTTGGGATAGCCAACTGTGATAGAGCTCAGATTTTTGCCGGATTTGCTTCGATTCCTCTATTGGAAACGATGAAGCCGAGCAACTTCACGGAGGGTACGCCGAAAACACATGTTTCCGGGTTGAGCTTGATGTCGTATGTTCGGAGGTTATCGAACATGAGTCTCAAGTCATCTATTAAAGTTTCGACGTGTCTTGTTTTTATGACCATGTCATCCACGTATGCCTCCACTGTTTTGCCGATTTGCTTCTCCAGGCATGTCTGAATCATACGTTGATAGGTTGCGCCGGCATTTTTGAGCCCGAAAGGCATAATGTTGAAACAAAAAGGGCCATATGGCGTTATGAAGGCCGTTGCTGCTTGGTCGGATTCTGCCATCTTTATTTGATGGTATCCGGAGTATGCATCAAGGAAACATAGTGAGTCATGTCCTGCGGTGGCGTCGATGATTTGGTCAATGCGAGGGAGGGGGAAGGGATCCTTGGGGCAGGCTTTGTTGAGGTCTTTGAAATCGACACATAGGTGCTAGGATTTATCCTTCTTTGGTACCATTACCAGATTTGCCAGCCAATCCGGATGTTTTATATCTCTTATGAATCTGGCCTCAAGTAGCTTGGCTAGCTCTTCTCCCATGGCTTGCCGTTTAGGCTCTGAGAAGCGCCTTAGAGTCTATTTGACTGGCTTGTATCCTTTCAGTATATTGAGGCTGTGTTCGGCCAGCCTGCGTGGGATGCCCGGCATGTCTGAAGGATGCCAGGCGAAAATGTCCCAATTCTCGCATAGGAAGTCTCGCAGTGCGGCGCCCATTGTGGGGCTCAACTGTGTCCCGATGGAAGCTGTCTTTGTGGGGTCGACCTGGAATTTGACTATCATGTCCGCGGGCTTGAATGAGGTGGACTTGGGTCGTTTGTCAAGTATCACGTCGTCCCTGTCCACTATGGTGCGCAGCGTTGTTAGTTCTTCGGCCGCTAGGGCTTCGGATAATGCTTCCAGGGCTAGTGCGGCAGTTTTATTTTTGGTGCGGAGTGCGACATCCGGATCACTGGCTAGAGTGATGATTCCATTTGGTCCGGGCATTTTGAGCTTCATGTACCCGTAATGGGGTATAGCTTGAAATCTCGTGAATGTGTCCTGTCCTAAAAGGGCGTGGTATCCGCTGCTGAACGGGGCCACTTGGAACGTGATTTCTTCAGACCTATAGTTCTCTGGGGTGCCGAACACCACATCGAGTGTGATTTTTCCCGCACACTATGCCTCCCGACTAGGGATGATTCCCCTAAAGGTCGTGCTGCTTTGCTCAATGCGGCTTTTATCAATTTCCATCTTGTTGAGGGTTTCTTCATAGATCAGGTTTAATCCGCTTCCGCCGTCCATGAGTACTTTAATGAGCCGAAAGCTGTCCATGATTGGGCTAAGGACTAAAGCGGCTGGTGCTCGGACTGTTTGGAATTGAGGTTCATCACTGGCACTGAAGGTTATAGCAGTGTCGCTCCGCGGATTTATTTTTGCCACGTGGCAGATTTCAGCAAAATTTCGATGAGCTCGCTTGCGCCTATTATTTGAGGCGAAAGTCTCGAAGACTGTCAGTACCGCATTGTTATCTTCGGCGGTATGAAGCTCTGCTTTATGGTTTACAAGAAGATCCTCGCCGCTTTTTGCTACCTGCCGGAGTATCCAACATGCTCTAAGGCTATGTGTTGGCATGGTATCCAGCGTGTTGTGAATTTTGCATGGCCCATTGAGCCATTCTTCCAATACAGTTCCACGCCCTGGAGTGGGCTTTGGTTTTTTGGGAATTGGATCGGGTAACTTACGAGAGTTTGCCCTTTTAGCTCAGACGAAGGGTTTAGTGGGAGCTGGATTATCCCAAAATTCTATTTGGGTTTTCCAGGCGCTTTCCATCGCACAGTACTTCTGTACTATGGCTGCTAAGTCAGCAAAGTGTACTATGTCACGGCGACTTATAGCATTAAGGATCCCTTTGTTCGTGCATTTTTTGCAGAAAAGTGAGAATCTGGCCCAGTAGCGATGTACTATCTCTTGGGGCTCTTGTCTGATATGGGAGAGACGACATAAGTCTGGGTGGGTGGGCGTAGTTAAATCTGAACTCTGACCTGCTCTAACACCCAGGGGCAGAGAAGCTTCCGGGCTTGGCAACTCGTGCTCCGGGATGTTGCCCAATTTTTCTGGCCCATTGCCCGATTCTAAGTTCGGGGTCTGGGTCATGTCCTCCCGCGAACGGTACCCGGCTCAGAGAGCTCGGTAATCCGAACATAGTTTGTCCTCAAGGTAGAGGGATAATCCAAGTGTGTCTCTTCCACTACCGCTATCTCAGGGGTGACAGGTGGGGATTTAGTATCCCTTTGGTCGGGTTTAAGCCCAATCCGATCATAGTCTGTAGCGACTCTCAGAATGGTGATGCGATCCAAGATCTCATTAAGGGAGGAAAGCTCCATTGGATCCATCTGCTCGGCGAGTTCTGAATAGACGTGGAGGCTGTTTTTGATGACCCGAGAAGTCATCGTCGGCGCGGCAGGCGATCGGGCGGTCACGACGAAGCCGCTAGTCGGAGAGTTTGGCCTACCGCCAGGGCTCCCCCATAGGTGATGTTGTCCTTGACAACGAGACGAGTCATCAAGCCTTGTTGCGACGACACAGAGGAACTCTCAATGAATGTACCAATGTCGGTGTCAAAACCCAAGGATTTCGGGTAGGGGGTCCCGAACTGTGCGTCTAAGGCTAATGGTACCAGGAGGCAGGGGACACGATGCTTTACCTAGGTTCGGGCCCTCTCAATGGAGGTAATACCCTACTTCCTTCTTGATTGATCTTGATGATATGAGTATTACAAGAGTTGATCTACCAAGAGATCGTACAGGCTAAACCCTAGGAGCTAGCCTATGATGATTAAGATTATTGTCCTACGGACTAAACCCTCCGGTTTATATAGACACCAGAGGAGGCTAGGGTCACACAGAGTCGGTTACAAAGAAGGAGATCTAACATCTGGATCGCCAAGCTTGTCTTCCACGCAAAGGAGAGTCCCATCCGAACACGGGACGAAGTCTTGAGTCTTGTATCTTCACGGTCCAACAGTCCGGCCAAAGTATATAGACCGGCTGTCCGGATACCCCCTAATCCATGACTCCCTCAGTGACCGAAGTTTGTTCGGAGTCTCGGATGAGATCACGGACATGATGAGGAGTCTCGAAATGGCCGAGAGGTAAAGATTGATATATTGGAAGGTGGTATTTGGACATCGGAAGGGTTCCGGAGTGTATCGGGTGCAAACCGGAGTACCGGAAGGGTTATCGGAACCCCCCTGTGGAAGATATGGGCCATATGGGCCATGGGAGGGAGGCTAAACAGCCCACAAGGGGCTGGTGTGCCCTCCACAAGGGAGGAGGCCGAATTGGACTAGGGAAAGGGGGCGCCACCCCCCTTTCCTTCTACTCCCTCTCCTTTCCCCTTTCCACCTCCGTAAGAAGGAAAAAAGAGGGGGGCCAAATCCTACTAGGAGTGGAGTCCTAATAGGACTCCCCCCTCCCTTGGCGCGCCCCTGGTGGCTGGCCTCTGATACGTGTCCAACGTATCTATAATTTATGAAGCATTCATGATATTATATATTATCTGTTTTGAATGTTTATGGGCTTTACTAAACACTTTTATATTATTTTTGGGACTAACTTATTAACCGGAGGCCCAGCCCATATTGCTATTTTCTTGCCTATTTCAGTGTTTTGAAGAAAATGAATATCAAACGGAGTCCAAACAGAATGAAACCTTCGGGAAAGTTATTTTTGGAACGGAAGCAATCCAGGGGACTTGGAGTGAACGTAAGGGAAGCTTCGAGGTGGCCACGAGGCAGGGAGGCGCGCCCACCTCCCCTGGGCGCGCCCCCACCCTCGTGGGCCCCTCGCGGCTCCCCTGACCGACTTGTTTCGCCTATACAAGTCCATATACCCTAAAACCTTCGGGGAGCAGAATAGATCGGGAGTTCCGCCGCCGCAAGCCTCTGTAGCCACCAATAACCTCTCGGGAGCCCGTTCCGGCCCCCTGCTGGAGGGGAATCCATCACCGGTGGCCATCTTCATCATCCCGACGTTCTCCATGACGAGGAGGGAGTAGTTCACCCTCGGGGCTGAGGGTATGTACCAGTAGCTATGTGTTTGATCTCTCTCTCTCTCTCGTGTTCTTGACTTCGCACGATGTTGATGTATCGCGAGCTTTGCTATTATAGTTGGATCTTATGATGTTTCTCCCCCTCTACTCTCTTGTAATGGATTGAGTTTTCCCTTTGAAGTTATCTTATCGGATTGAGTCTTTAAGGATTTGAGAACACTTGATGTATGTCTTGACGTGCTTATCTGTGGTGACAATGGGATATTCACGTGATCTACTTGATGTATGTTTTGGTGATCAACTTGCGGGTTTAATGAACTTATGCATAGGGGTTGGCACACGTTTTCGTCTTGAGTCTCCGGTAGAAACTTTGGGGCACTCTTTGAAGTACTTTGTGTTGGTTGAATAGAGGAATCTGAGATTGTGTGATGCATATCGTATAATCATGCCCACGGATACTTGAGGTGACAATGGAGTATCTAGGTGACATTAGGGTTTTGGTTGATTTGTGTCTTAAGGTGTTATTCTAGTAAGAACTCTATGATAGATTGAACGGAAAGAATAGCTTCGTGTTATTTTACTACGAACTCTTGAATAGATCGAGCAGAAAGGATAACTTTGAGGTGGTTTCGTACCCTACCATAATCTCTTCGTTTGTTCTCCGCTATTAGTGACTTTGGAGTGACTCTTTGTTGCATGTTGAGGGATAGTTATATGATCCAAGTATGTTATTATTGTTGAGAGAACTTGCACTATTGAAAGTACGAACCCTATGCCTTGTTTCCTACCATTGCAATACCGTTTACGTTCACTTTTATCATTAGTTACCTTGCTGTTTTTATATTTTCAGATTACAAAAACCTATATCTACTATCCATATTGCACTTGTATCACCATCTCTTCACCGAACTAGTGCACCTATACAATTTACCATTGTATTGGGTGTGTTGGGGACACAAGAGACTCTTTGTTATTTGGTTGCAGGGTTGCTTGAGAGAGACCATTTTCATCCCAGGCCTCCCATGGATTGATAAACCTTAGGTCATCCACTTGAGGGAAATTTGCTACTGTCCTACAAACCTCTGCACTTGGAGGCCCAACAACGTCTACAAGAAGAAGGTTGTGTAGTAGACATCAAGCTCTTTTCTGGTGCCGTTGCCGGGGAGGTGAGTGCTTGAAGGTATATCTTTAGATCTTGCAATCGAATCTTTTAGTTTCTTGTTTTATCACTAGTTTAGTTTATAAAAGAAAACTACAAAAAATGGAATTGAGTTTGCCTCATACGCTTCATCTTTTTAATATCTTTCGAGAGAATGATGGAAAGGAAAATTGTGCTCAAGTGCTAGGAGAAGAAGTCTATAAAATGTTTTGTACTAGATCTTTGTATGATAAGCATGATTGCAATGTTTTTAGTATGAATTCCTTGAATATCCATGATGCTAATGATATGCAAAGCCACAAGCTTGAGGAAGCTATGTTTGATGAAGATGATATTTTTTGTCCCCCAAGTTTTGATGAGAAAATTTGTTATGATGATAGCATACCTCCTACTTATAATGATTATATTGATGAAAGTGGGTTTGGAAGAGTGTCAACTTTAGGAAGTAATGATCCCACTATTTTGGAGGATGTTGAATATTATGAAAGTGGATTTGGAGAGGTCATGACTTTATTTAGTGATGAATCCACTATTTCGGAAGAGGTTCCAATTGATTATGAGAACAAAGTTGCTACCTATGATGATTATTGTGATGACTTGTATGCTATTAAGAATAATGATAACCATGAAACTTGTCATCATGATTTTAGTTTTCAATTGGATTATGCCTCACATGATAATTATTCTGTTGAGTTTGCTCCCACTACTATTCATGAGAAGAAATTTGCTTATGTGGAGAGTAGTAAAATTTCTATGCAAGTAGATCATGAAAAGAATGCTTTAGGTGCTGGTTATATTGTTGAATTCATTCATGATGCTACTGAAATTATTATGAGGGAGGAACATATGCTTGTAGGAATTGCAATAATATCAAGTTTCCTCTCTATGTGCTTAAAATCTTGAAGTTATGCTTGTTTTGCCTTCCTATGCTAGTTCATTATTGTTCCCATAAGTAGTTTGCTCACAAAATCCCTATGCATAGGAAGTGGGTTAGGCTTAAATGTGCTAGTCATATGCTTCATGGTGCTCCTGTTATGTTTCAATTCTTATCTTTTATGCGAGCATCATTGTCATCATCATGCCTAGCTAAAAAGGCATTAAAAAAAGCGCTTGTTGGGAGATAACCCAATATTTACCTTTACTGTTTTTGTGTGTACACATGATTATGCTACTGTAGTAATCATGTTTTATAGTTTTCGTTTCAATAAAGTGCCAAGTAAGACCTTTAGGATAGCTTACGGTGATAGTTGTGTTGATCCTGCTGAAAATCAGAAACCTTTGCACCCAGTAAATTAGTTTTGATAATTCACATAAACATTCTTATGATCTTATTCTTTTTGCTCCGGATTGTTACACAAATTTCTTAGGACTTCCTAATTTGGTAGGATTTGTAGAGTTCCAGAAGTATATGTTTGATACAGATTACTACAGACTGTTCTGTTTTTGACAGATTCTGTTTTCTATGTGTTGTTTGCTTATTTTGATGAATCTATGAGTAGTATCGGAGGGTATGAACCATAGAGAAGTTGGAATACAGTAGATATTACACCAATATGAATTTATAATGAGTTCATTACAGTACCTAAGTGGTGGTTTTATTTTCTTATACTAACGGAGCTTACGAGTTTTCTGTTGAGTTTTGTGTTGTGAAGTTTTCAAGTTTTGGGTAAAGATTCGATGGAAATATGGAATAAGGAGTGGCAAGAGCCTAAGCTTGGGGATTCCCATGGAACCCCAAGATATTCAAGGATAACCAAAAGCCTAAGCTTGGGGATGCCTCGGAAGGCATCCCCTCTTTCGTCTTCGTTCATCAGTAACTTTACTTGGAGCTATATTTTTATTTACCACTTGATATGTGTTTTGCTTGGAGCGTCATGTTGTTTTATTTTGTTTTGCTTGCTGTTTGAATAAAATACCAAGATCTGAAATTCTTAAATGAGAGAGAGTCTTCACGTAGTTACATAATTATTTAACTACTCATTGGTCTTCACATATATCTTTTTGGAGTAGTTTGTTATTTACTCGTGTGCTTCACTTATATCTTGTGAGTAAATGGTTGAATGAGTTGAATGTCATAAATCTGAAATTATACATGTTTCATATGCTTATTACATGGGGAGTAATGACTTCATATCTAAGAAGTAGAGGTGGTAAATTTATTGAAGGTTAGCAAGCATTGTATTGGTCACTTGAACAATTCATGAAAGAATATTGAAGGAAGAGAAATTTCACATATAAATATACTATCTTAGACATCTTCTATGATTGTGAGCCCCATTAATTATTTTCAAACCTGAGAAAATTAGTCGAAGTTGGACAAGAAAGGCAACATAATGAGTTATGCTTGGGTGTATTTGTATAGAAGTTATATTGTTATAGATCCTCCAACATGTGGTGCTTGCTTTTTAGAATCCTTTGCTAGCCAAAATATCTGTATTAAGCGGGAATACTGCTTGTGCATCCAAATTCCTTGAACCAAGTTTCTTCCATGAGTGTCCACCATACCTACCTATATGCGGTATTTACCTTCCATTCCAAGTAAATTTGCATGTGCCAAACTCTAAACCTTCAAATAATAATCTGTTTTGTATGCCCGAATCGCTCATGTAGCGACTAGGGGCTGTTAGTATCTTCCATGCTAGGTGGGTTATTCTCAAGATGAGTGGACTCCGCTCATCATTCATGAGAAAAATGGCTGGTAACTGGGATGCCCAGTCCCATGAGCAAAAGATCAAAATCAAATAAAAAATAATTGCAAACAAAACTCCCCCAGGATTGATTTTAGTTGGAGGCACCCGTTGTTTCGGGCAAGCCATGGATTGATGATTGTTGGTGGAGGGGGAGTAAAAGCTTTACCATTCTGTTTGGGAACCGCCTATAATGTATGTAGTATGGAAGATATTGGGAACTCTTGGTTGTTATGTTGACAAAGCATACCTCTCAAAATTATTTTCATATCTATTTCAAAAACGAGCTTTGGCACGTCTGCAAATCCCTGCTTCCCTCTGCGAAGGGCATATCTTTTACTTTTATGCAAGAGTCAGTAGTATTCCTTCTCATTCCTATCTACTATTTAGTTGGCAAGCATCGTGTGTTGGGGAAAGATCTAGGCATATATGGCCATGCAAATATATTTGATCATGAATTATTATTGTTGACAATTATCTATATGATAAGTGAGTTGGGAGGCGAAACACTAAGCCCCTATCTTTCTCTGTGTTCGATGGATGCTATTTGTTCTAAGAATATGCTTTCAGTTGTAGCAATCATGGAAGACTAGTTATATGATAGTTGAGTATGTGGAGTTTGCTAAATCAAAGCTCTGACATAGACCCTTCCTGAAAATAAGATGAATTGCAATTGTTTGATGACTGAGAATGAAGTTTGCTAGTTTTCAAGAAAGTTTACGGTCTATGCTTTAACATGTGAATAGCTTGTTACTTGATCATGAGAAGTTTTATGAGATGAACTACTGTTATGACATATAATCATGCTAGAAAAGGTGATTGAAATTATCATTGATCAAACTTGTGCACCTACTAGCATTCACACTTCATAAATTCTTTCTTTTATCATTTACCTACTCGAGGACGAGCAGGAATTAAGCTTGGGGATGCTGATATGTCTCCAACGTACCTATAATTTATGAAGCATTCATGCTATTATATTATCTGTTTTGAATGTTTAAGGGCTTTACTAAACACTTCTATATAATTTTTGGGACTAACTTATTAACCGGAGGCCCAGCCCATATTGTTGTTTTCTTGCCAATTTCAGTGTTTCGAAGAAAAGGAATATCAAACGGAGTCCAAACGGAATGAAACCTTCGGGAAAGTTATTTTTGGAACGGAAGCAATCCAGGGGACTTGGAGTGCACGTAAGGGAAGCTTCGAGGTGGCCACGAGGCAGGGAGGCGCGCCCCCCACCCTCGTGGGCCCCTCGTGGCTCCCCTGACCGACTTCTTTCGCCTATATAAGTCCATATACCCTAAAACCTTTGGGGAGCAGAATAGATCGGGAGTCCATATACCGGAGGGGGAATCCATCACCGGTGGCCATCTTCATCATCCCGGCGCTCTCCATGACGAGGAGGGAGTAGTTCACCCTCGGGGCTGAGGGTATGTACCAGTAGCTATGTGTTTGATCTCTCTCTCTCTCTCGTGTTCTTGACTTCGC